>JAUMJJ010000562.1:0-21993 GCA_033556795.1 Tapera naevia | reverse complement strand
AGCCAACGGGAGCGCTCGAAGCCACTCCCTCCCTCCAAAGCCAATGGGAGCACTCGGAGCCGCCTTCTCGCCCTCGGAGCCAATGAGAGCGCCTCCTCCTTCCCGCCCACCCCAGGCCACGCTCCCTCCTGACGCGGGAATCCCCACGCCGCCGTTGCCTGGCAACGCACGGTCCCGTCCCCATCCAATGACGTCATCTCCGCCCGACAATAACCCCCCCAGGTTTCCTACCTTTATCGCTCATTTGCATAAAGACCACGCCCCTTTGAGTTCCTGCCTGGGACAGGCCCTGCCTCGTCAGTGATTGACAGGATCCCCTCCCCTCCTCATGACTGACAGGAGCCCCTCCCCCTCCAATAACTGACAGAAGCCCCTCCCCCTCCCCAATGACTGACAGGAGCCCCTCCCCAATGATTGACAGGATCCCCTCCCCAATGACTGACCGGAGCCCCTCCCCCTCCAATAAGCACTGAGACCCCTGAGTTCGCCCCCTGTGTGTCCCCTCCCCTCCTGGGGTCAGAGGTCAAAGGTCACTTCCCCCTCCCCATTCCAATGATCCGGTCCTCCTCCTCCCCTCCCCCACCGCATGGCCTCTGGCCCCACCCAATCGCACAGCGTCCTCGCGTGGGTGGGGGTGGGGTGTGGCCCCCCCTCCCACTTCCCACGGGTGGGGGAGGGGCAGGTGGGGCCCCATTTGCCCCTAGGGCCACGCCCAGCGATGGAAGCGACGATGGCGGAGCCGAAGAACCCCTGCCCCGGGACCGGGGGGGTCCCCCTCATCCCCCCCCATCTCCCGGGACCCCCAGGAGACGGAGCAGCAGCCTCGATCCCTCCCAGGGCCCCCAAAGACCCCTCCAAACCCCCGGCCCCACGCGCTGGGGCATCTGCGCCGCCGGGCGCATCAGCCACGACTTCGTGGTGGCCCTGAGGACCCTGGACCCCCAGGAGCAACCAGGTGGGGGAGGGGAGGGGGGAGGGACTGGGGGGGTGGGCGGGGAGGGGGGGGAATGGGGTGGCATTGGTAGAGGATTGGGGGAGGATGGGGGGGGTCAAAGGGGGACGAGGGGGACTCCCTGGGGGAAAGGATGTCCTGAGGTGGGGAGGGGGATGGGAAGAGATGGGGAGGTGGTCCTGGAGAGTGGGGAGGGGTTGGAGGAGCGACACTGCGGGGGGACTGTGTGGTGGGGAATCCAGATGGGGAGGGGCAGGGGGGGTTTGCACCCCCTGGGTAGGGGAGGGGCTGTGGGACAAGGGGGACTCCTTGGCTGGTGGGGGAGGGGCTGTAGACCCTCTGGGTGGGGGAGGGTTCGGGGAATCCATGAGTGGGGAGGGGCTGTGGGATCCCTCTCAGGGGGGGAGGGGCTCTAAGATTCCTAGCTGGGGAGGGGCTCTGGTACGGGGGTCTCTGCGTGGGGGAGGGGGGGTGTCTCTGGGTGGGTGGGGGAGGGGCCGCGTGTTCTCCCGGGTGGGGGAGGGGCTCTGACCACCCCCACCAGGTGGTGGCGGTGGCCAGCGCGGGAGCTGTCGCGGGCCCAGGACTTCGCGCGACGCCATGGGGTGCCCCGGGCCTACGGGTCCTACCAGGAGCTAGCGGAGGACCCGGATGTGGGTGAGGAGGGGGAGGGGCAGGGTGGGGGAGGGGCAGGGGACCCGGATGTGGGTGAGGAGGGGAGGGGCAGGGTGGGGAAGGGCAGGGGACCCAGATGCGGGTGAGGTGGGGGAGGGTCTTGAATCGGAAGTGCTCTCCAGCCGTGAGGTGGGGGCGGGGCTGTGAAGGTGGGACTGACCCGGAAGCACCCCTCAATCAAGGGGTGGGGGGTGGGGGGAGGTGGAGGGGTTGACCCGGGCACATCCCTCCCCCCAGGCGTGGTGTATGTGGGCACCGTGAACCCCCAGCACCTCCCGGCCGGGCGCCTCTTCCTGGCGGCGCGGAAGCCGCTGCTGATGGAGAAGCCGATGGCCCTGAACGCCCACCAGGTGCGGCAGCTCTCGGCGGCTGCGCGCGACAGCGGCGTCTTCCTCATGGAGGTGACCCCAGGGACCGTCTCCCAGTGACCCCAGTAACCCCTCCCAACTACCCCAGTGACTCTGTCCCAGTGACCCCGCCAAATGACCCCAGGGACCCCTCCCAGTGACACCATCCCAGTGTTCAAAGTGCCCCCTGTGGCCCCTGTCCCAGTGTTCCCAGTGCTCCCAGTGACCCTGGCACTCCCAGTCTCCATAACTCCACCCGCAACTCCAGTTACTTCCATTGGCCCTGCTCCACGGCCCCCCCAGTTATCCCCATAAATAACCCCCCTCCCAGCCTCCCCATTGCTCCCCCATAATTACCCCCTCTCTCAGCCCCCATTGCCCAATCCCTGCTCATTACCCTCCCATAATTGCCCCCACAGCCCCCCACCTCCCTGCCCCTCCTCCCATTACCCCCATAATTGCCCCACCAGATCCCTGCCCCATCACTGCCCATTACCCCCCATAATTGCCCCCTCCCCTCCAACAGTTGCCCCCATCCCTGCTCATTACCCTCCCATAATTGCCCCCTCCCCTCCAATAATTGCCCCCGTTCCCCCCCCCCCCTCCAGGGCTTCTGGACCCGTTTCTTCCCTGCGTGGCAGCGGCTGCGGGCGCTGGCAGAGGAGGGGGCCCTGGGGGAGCCCCGGCTCTTGCGGGGGGCCTTGGCCTTTGCCATGGAGGACGTGGAGCGGCTGCGCAGGCCCAGCCTGGGGGGGGGGGCCCTGCTCGACCTGGGGGGGTACGGGCTGCAAATGGCCATCGCGCTGCTGGGGGGGGCCCCGCGGCGCCTGCACGCCCAGGGCTGCCTCCACCCCACGGGTAAGGGGGGAAAACATGGGGGGGGGGGGAATGGGGGGGCCCTTCTGCCTCCACCCCACGGGTAAGGTGGGGGGGACACGGAGGGGAAAGGGGAGGCTGGGGGGGGGGGGTCCTTCTGCCTCCACCCCATGGGTAAGTGGGGGGACACGGAGGGGAACGGGGCGCACTGGGGGGGGGGGCAGGCACTGTCCCCCCATCTTTGGGGTGTGCGGTGTCCCTGTGGGGTGTGTGGGGCGCCGCCCCCCCATCTGTGGGGCGCTGACCCCCACGTGTGGGGTTTGGGGGTCCCCCTGGGGCGCAGGTGTGGACGAGACGGTGACGCTGACCCTCGAGTACCCCGGGAACCGCCAGGCCGTGCTGAGCTGCTCCATGGCGGCCAAGCTGCCAGGGGGGGCTGCGCTGGGGGGGTCTCGCGGCTGGGCCGAGGTGGGGACCCCCCCCGGGAGTTGGGGGGCCGGGGCGGGACCCGTCCTGAGAATCAGGGATAGGGGGGACTGGGCCCAAGTGGGTTCCCTGGGTGGGGTGGGAGCAACAGGGGAGAGTTGGGGGGGTGGGGAGCAGTGGCTGACTTGAGGGGTCCAAGGATGGGGGGGTCCCCAACTTGGAAAAGGGGGGAGGGCACAGATTTGGGGGGGGCGGAATGACCCCCAACTTCAGGGTCACAGGGTGGGGGTACAGAGTTGGGGGCCCCAGGGCACAATGCTGGGGGGGGCGTGTGTTCCAATGGGCGGGGGGGCAGGCTTTGAGGGGGGGGAGTGTCTCAGCAGGGGGGATAAGGTAGACTGAGGGAGGGTCTTGGTTAGGTCCCAGTGTGTGTAGGGGGTGTCACAGGGTGGGGGTCCCGATGGATTGGGGGAGGCAGACTTGGGGGGGGTCCCAGAGGGTTCCCAATGCGGGGAGGGTGTCCTGGGGGTATGGGGGTGGTGTTGCAACCCCGCTGACTCCCCCCCCCCCACTCCCCCAGTTCCCCAGTCACATGCACTGCCCCACGGAGCTGGTGGTTGGGGGGCGCAGGGAGGTTTTCCCGCTGCCCCCCCCCTCGCAGCCCCTCAACTTCCCCCATGGCACTGGGATGCGCTATGAGGCCCAGCACGTGCGGGAGTGCCTGCTGCGAGGTGGGGGGCACGGGGGGGCTGCAGGGTGAGGGGGGCAAGGGGGCCTACGGGGGGGGGGGTTTGCAGGGGGGCCACAGGGTGAGGGGGGAACCACGCGGGGGGGTGGGCACAGGGCAAGGGAGGACACGGGGTTGGGGGGGGGGACACGGGGTGAGGGCGGGGCCACAGGGGGCGGGGGGGGCAAGGGGGAGGAGCAGGAGGGAGGGCAAAGAAGGGGAGGGGGAGACTGGGGGGGGGCAGGTGGGGTCTCCAATATTGGGGGGCCTAGACAAGGGGTGCAGAGGGAGTATGAGGAGGGGTCCTGGCCCCCCCGACCCCCCCCCCCGTGGCCCCCCCCAGGTCTGACCGAGAGCCCGGTGATGCCGCTGGCCGAGAGCGAGCTGATCGCACGGCTGCTGGACGAGGCCCGCGGGCAAATGGGAGTACTGGGAGGCACTGGGGGGCACGAGGAGGGGGGCGAGGGGACCTCCAGTCCCACGGCCTAAGACCCCCCCTCCCCGGGGCTCCCCCCCAGCCCCACGGGGCAATAAAGAGCTGACACCCCCAAACTGGAGCTGTTGATGGTTTCCTACCTCCCCCAGTAGAAACCAGTCCAGACCAGTGTGTCCAATACAGACCAAGCGTTCCAGTAGAGTCCAGTCTGGAGCAGTAGCTCCTCCCCAGTTCAAACCAGTCATCCCCATCCCCGAGTACAGACCAGTGTTCCCAGTCTGCTATTGGAGCAGCCCAACCCAGTCCAACCCAATCCAAACCAGCCAGCCCAGTCCAATCCAAACCAGTCCAGCCCAATTCAACCCAAACCAGTCCAACCCAATACCAACCAATTCAACCCAACCCAAACCAGTTCAGCCCAATCCAACCCAACCCAAACCAGTTCAACCCAATACCAACCAATTCAACCCAACCCAAACCAGTTCAACCCAATACCAACCAATTCAACCCAACCCAAACCAGTTCAGCCCAATCCAACCCAACCCAAACCAGTTCAACCCAATACCAACCAATTCAACCCAACCCAAACCAGTTCAACCCAATACCAACCAATTCAACCCAACCCAAACCAGTTCAACCCAATACCAACCAATTCAACCCAACCCAAACCAGTTCAACCCAATACCAACCAATTCAACCCAACCCAAACCAGTTCAACCCAATACCAACCAATTCAACCCAACCCAAACCAGTTCAACCCAATACCAACCAATCCAACCCAACCTAAACCAGTTCAGCCCAATCCAACCCAACCTAAACCAGTTCAGCCCAATCCAACTCAAACCAGTCCAACCCAATACCAACCAATTCAACCCAACCCAAACCAGTTCAGCCCAATCCAACCCAACCCAAACCAGTTCAACCCAATACCAACCAATTCAACCCAACCCAAACCAGTTCAACCCAATACCAACCAATTCAACCCAACCCAAACCAGTTCAACCCAATACCAACCAATTCAACCCAACCCAAACCAGTTCAACCCAATACAACCCAACCTAAACCAGTTCAGCCCAATCCAACTCAAACCAGTCCAACCCAATACCAACCAATCCAACCCAACCCAAACCAGTTCAGCCCAATCCAACCCAACCCAAACCAGTTCAGCCCAATCCAACTCAAACCAGTCCAACCCAATACCAACCAATTCAACCCAAACCAAACCAGTTCAGCCCAATCCAACTCAAACCAGTCCAACCCAATGCAAACCAGCCCAGCCTAACAGAAACCAATCGAAGCCAGTCCAGCCCAACACAAACCAGTCCAGTCCAAACCAGTTCAACCCAACACAACCCAGTCCAGCGGGTCCCGAAGCAGCTCCTTTATTGAGAGCAGCCTCCCCAGTGTCCCCCAGTGCCCCCCAGCTGGTCACTGGAGCAGCAGCCCGTGTGCCCTCAACACGGCCGTGAACGGCGCCGTCTTCGCCTCCACGTTGCGCTCGGCGCGGCGTCGCAGGCTCTGGGGGGAAAGGGCGTTACGGGGGGACCCCAATAACCGGAGGGGGGGGCATCAAACCCCCCCCCCAATTTTTGAGGCCCCCCCCTCATTTCCCTTTGAGGTGATTCCACCCATTTTTGGGTCCTCCTCTATTTTTGAAGCCCCCTCGCAATTTTGGGGATCCCTCATTTTTTTAGGGCTCCCTATTTCTGCCCATCCCCCCCCTTCAGAATCCACCCCTTCTAGAAGTGCCCCCCCTCAATTTTTAAGGGAAGAACGACCCTTTTCGAGACATCACCCCCCAGCACTCCCGTTCTGACCGCCCCCCCCCCCCATTTTTGACCCCCACCTCCAAGTTCTGGAGATTTCCCCTCAAATCCACCCCCCTCCCCATTTTTGCCCCCCCCCTTTCTTATCCCCTCCCTCTCTCTCATTTCTGGGGATTCCGTCCCAAATTCCACCCCACAATTCCTCCCTCCCCATTTTGCCCCCCCCCCCATTTCCAACCCCCCATTTTTTGACCAAGGCTCCCCTTATTTCCTCCCCCCCCCCCAACTTCTAGGGATTCCCTCCCAAATTCCAGCTTTCAACTCCTTACCCTACTTCTGGCTCCCCCTCCCCATTTTTTGACACCCCCTCCCCATTTTTTCACCCACCCACCCCCTATTCCCCCCCTCCCCGCTCATTCCTCATCCCCCTTTCCCTCTTCTCTTGGCGGATTCCCTCCCAAATTCCACCCCCTAACTCCCCTCTCCCCATTTTTTGACACCCACTCCCCATTTTTTTGCCCCACCCACCCCCCATCTCCCCCCCCCTCCCCGTTTTTGCCCCCCCCCACACCCCTCACCATCAGCTTTTTCTTTTTCCCGTAGCGCAGCTTCGCCTTCTCCTTCCGTTTCTCCTCCAGCGCCGCCGTCACCGCTTGGTATTTCCACCCCACCTCGTGCGCCAGGCGGCCCAGGAACGCAAACTGGGGGGGGCAAAAGGGGGCCCCCGGGAGTCAGAGGGGGTGGCTTGGGGGTGTGGGGGGGGGGCCTAGACCCCAAACTGCCCCCCCCGGGGTCTCACCTTGCGCGTGGGCTTCAGGCGGATGATCTTGAGCGCAGCCGGGACCACCATGCGCTTGCGCTGCGGAGGGAGAGTGGGGTCGGGGGGGGCTTTTTGGGGGTCTGGAGGAGGGGGAGAGGTTGGGGAGGCATAGGAGGATGTTGGGGGCATGATGGTTGTGGGGGCACAAGGAAGCCGTTGGGGGGCATTTTTAGGGGTTGGGGGCACAATAGGGGTTGTGGGGGTCATAAAGAGGGTTGGAGTGACACAAGGAAGGGGTTGTGGGGCAATTTTAGGGGTTGAGGGATTTGGAGGGGGTTTGGGAACACAATGGGGGTTGTGGGGGGCCTGAAAGGGGGTTGTAGGGGCACAAGGAATGGGCTTGGGGGCAATTTTACAGGGTTGGGGGGAAGGAGATAGTTTTGGGGGGCTTTTGAGGGGGTCTGGGGGCACAATGGGGCTTGGAGGCAGGGCTGAGGGTCTTGGAGGCCCCAAAATGGGGTTTGGGGGTGTCTGGGGAGGGGGAAGGTTGTCTCAAGGTGGGGTGGGAGTGTGTTTTTTCTGGTGGGGGAGGGGCTGGGGCATCCCAAGGGGGGTGTTGTCAGGGGGGGAACGTGTCTCAGTGTGTTGTTTTTCTCACAAATCATCAAAAAATGTAGGTAAAAAAACATCATCGACAACTGGGGGGGTCGGAGGGGTCCTGAGGGGGTCTGGGGAGGGGTCTCACCTTGTCGTAAGGGGGGGGGATCCCATCGAACACCTTGAGCCGCTCCAGCGCCGCTTGGCCCCGCTTGGTCTTGTGGGGAAGCATCCCTGGGTGGGGGGCGAAGGTTTGGGAGGGGTCAGGGGGGTTTGGGGGTGCTTGGAGGGGTCAGGGAGCAATGGCGGGGGGGGCCAGGGAGTAATGGGAGAGACGAGAAGATTTGGGGGGGGTCAAGGGAGTTGGGGGGGGGGGCTGGGGGGGGGGATTGGGGGTGCTGGGGGGGACAGGGAGCAACAGGGGGGACCAGGGATGTTTAGGGGGGTCGTGGTGGTTTGGGGGAGACCGGGGGGGTCAGGGAGCAATGGGGGGGTCAGGGAGGTTTGAGGGGGGTCGGGGGAGTTTGGGGGAGACCTGAGGGGGGTCAGGGAGGTTTGAGAGGGGTTGGGGGGGGATCAGGGGGGATTTGGAGGTGCTGGGGGTGCTCAGGGAGGGCTCTGGGGGTCCGGGGCCCCCCTCACCTCTCACGGTTCGCCAGAAGATGCGGCTCGGGGCCCGGAAGTGGTAGGGACCGCGCGAGGGGTTGGTGTTCATCCGCTTGCGCAGGAAGGCCAAGAACTTCACTGGGGGGAAAAGGGTTAAAGGGAAGCACTGGGAACGCACTGGGAGAGGACTGGGGGGCGCTGGGAGATACTGGAGGGCACTGGCAGGGGCCTGAGAGCCACTGGGAATCAGTAAACGTGTCTTGGGAGATACTCGGGGGTCACTGGGAGATACTGGGAGCCCTAAGAGTTACTCGAGAGCACTGGGGGGGATACTGGAAGATATGGGGGGCACTGAAGGGGTACTGGGAGATCCTGGTGAGTACTGGGAGACACTGAGGGATACTGGGGGGCACCGGGGTTGGTACTGAGAGGTACTTGGAGGGCACTGGGAAGTACTGAAGGGGCACTGGGAGCTATGGGGGGGTACTGGAAGGTACTGTGGGGCACTGGGAGATACTGAGAGATACTGGAGGGCACCGGGGGTGGTACTGAGAGGTACTGGGAGGCACTGGTCCCTCACATTTGTTGCGGTAGAAGTTTCCAGAGATGTTGATGCCTTCGCAGCGGACAACGACGACGCGACGACCTGGGGAGGGACAGACAGACAGGTGAGGGACAGAGGGACACCTGGGGGAAAGGGAGGGGTGTACATCAGACGGACAAGGCCACCCCTCCCCCGCTCAGCTGGTAGTGCATGTAGGGGGCTCTCAAGGCCGCGAGGCTCAACAACCCAAGGGCTTCATCACAGCGGGGGGAGGGGTGGCGGGTGGTGTGCCCCCAAAATTCCTGGGGGGGGACTCCCAAGACCCTGGAGGGGTCCCCAAAACCCCCGGGGGTTTCCCAAAAAACTCACCCAGCAGCACCTGCTTGGCCACGATGGCCGCCAGGCGCCCCAGGAGGTGCCCCCGCCCATCGATCACCAGGACCTGCGGGCGTGAGGAGAGAGGGGGTCACTCCCAGTGTCTCCCAGTGCCACCCCAGTTACCCTCCAGTATCTCCCAGGATGCCCTCGGTGCCTCCCCGTGTCCCCAGTTATGCTCTGGTAGCTCCTAGAACCTTCCCAGTGCCCCCCCAATACCACCCAGTGCCTCAAATTACCCTCCAGTACCTCCCAGTGCCCCCAGTTATGCTCCAGTAGCCCCCAGGACCCTTCCAGTACCCCCCGATATCTCCCAGAGCCCCCCATGACCTCCCAGCACCCCCCATAACCCCTTGATTACCTCCCTTCGCCACCCCCCAGTAACACCAAAGCCCCCTCCCAGCACCCTCCAGTATCTCCCAGCACCCCACCAGTACCCCCCAGTAGGTCCCAATGCTGCCTCATTACCCCCCAGTGTCTCCCAGTGCCACCCCAGTTACCCTCCAGTATCTCCCAGGATGCTCCCGGTGCCTCCCAGTGCCCCTAGTTATGCTCCAGTAGCCGCTAGGACCCTCCCAGTACCCCCCCACTATCTCACAGTGCCCCCCCAGTATCACCCAGTGCCCCAAATTACCCTCCAGTACCTCCCAGTGCCCCCAGTTATGCTCCAGTAGTCCCTAGGACCCTCCCAGTGCCCCCATGATCTCCCAGCACCCCCCGTAACCCCTCGGTTACTCCCCCTCGCCTCCCCCCCCCCCCTCCGTAACACCAAAGCCCCCCCCAGTGCCCCAGTATTGCCCAGTACGCTCCCAGTGCCCCTCCCAACACCCTCCAGTATCTCCCAGCACCCCACCAGTGCCTCCCAGTAAGTCCCAATGTTGCCTCATTACGCCACAGGACCCCTCCAGTGCCCCCATTACCCCCCAGTGCCCTCGCCCAGCCCCCCCCCGTACCCCACGTGCACGCGCTCCCCTCGCTCCCCCCAGTCCCCCGGCAGCTCCCCCCGTTTCCCCCCGGGGCTTCCCCCGCCGTCCCGAGACCCCCAGACCCCCCCCCTCGCCCCCTCCCGGACCCCCCGGGCCCCCTCTCGCCCCCGCCCGCACCCGCGGCTCCGCCATGGCCGCCGCTCCAGCACCAAAGAGGCCCCGCCCCCCGCGCGCCGCGGGGTCGCCACTTCCGGCCGGGGCGCCGGCGCAGGGGCGGAAGTGACGTCAAGAGCGGGAGGGGGACGGAAGGAAGGACTCGAAGCCCGGCAGGGAGCCGCCATTGTGGGCGGAGCAGCCGCTGCCCGCACACGAGGGGGGCGGGGCCTGAGCGCTACCGCAACTCCCGGGTCCTAAACCCACCGGCGACGACCCCGATTGCCTCCCAGTAGCCCCTGGGACCCTCCCGGGGCCTCACAGCACCACTCAGTATCTTCCAAGATGCTCCTGTTGCCTCCCAGGACCCCTGCCATTGCTCCCCGGTATCTCCCAAGACCACCACATCATCTCCCAGGACACCCCCAGTGCCTCCCATTATCTTCCACAATCTTTCCAGTATCTCCCAAGACCCTCCCAGCACCCCCCAGTATCTCCTATGCTCCACCCAGTTTCCCCCAGCATCTCCCAGGAACCCCCCAGTACCTCCCAGTGCTCTCCAATATCTTCCAGGCCTCTCAGTATCCTCTCAATAACCCCCGTGCCCATAACTCACACAGACTGGGGGGGGCCGATCCGGGGGTCACAGCCCCCCTTGTATTTGGATCTGTACAGTTGGGGGGGGCTAGGGGGGAGCCCGGCCTCGGAGGGGTCCGGGGGCACTGGAGTGGGCGGGCAGTTGTTGGGGGGGGGGGGGGGCCGTTGGGGCTTTGGTGGTCCCAGGGGAATGCGGGAGAGGCTTTGGTGATCTCTGGTGGTACCTGGGGGCAAGGTTGGGGGTCCTTGGTGGTCCCAGAGGGGCTTTTGCAGGTGTCAATTGGTCCAGAAGTTTCTGGGGAATCCCAGAATGAATTTTGGGGGTCCCTGGTGGTCCCGGGGTGGGGGGGTGTCTTGTTGGTCCCAAGGGGGTCCTGGAGTGTCCCCGGGGGGGGGTTCTGAGGGGTCCCCAATAGTCCTGGGGGGTCCCGGTGGGGGGCTTTGTGGTCTGGGGGGATCCCTGATGTTCCCAGGAGGGCTTGTAGGGGGCCCCAGTTGTCCCTTGGAGCCTGGGGGGGGCATGGATTGGGCTTCCCCGGGGTGTCCCAGGGTGTCTCAGGTTGGGGGGGAAGGGGGGACGCTTCACCCCTGTTTCTCCCCCAGGGCCCCGGGGGTGGGGGTGGTACCTGTAGCCCCGTACCCTTGCGGGGTCCCCCCGGGGGTCCCCCCCCGGCGCCCCCCCCCTCGTCGTCGCCCTCCCCCGCCTCGTCCTCCTCGTCGCTGTCCCCGCCCCTCGGCGCCAGAGGCTCCGCCTCCTCGCGCGGAGGCTCCGCCCACTCCTGCGGCTCCCCGGACGCGAAGGCCCCGTAGAAGATAACGCCCGCGTAGTGCACGAGGGCCGCGATCAGGAACACCCACTGCCACTCCTCCCGCGTCTGCCAATCAGAGAGCGGCGCGGGGCGCCGCAGCCAATCAGCGGGCGTCGGGGGCGGTGCCAGAGGCGAGAGGGCGGGACCAAGGGGGGCAAGAGGGGAGAGGGCAGTTAGAGGGTGGTGGCGAGACGCTGGGTCCTAGTGCCCTCCCCCCCCCCCAACTCCCCATTGCCCCCCAGGCTCGGCATTGAACCCCAAATCCCCGTTGAACTCCAATTCCCGCCTCCCCCCGGGTCCTAATGGCCCCTGCCGGGTCCTAGTGCCCCCAAAAGCCCCCAAAGCTCCCAGGCTTCCCACTGAACCCCGAATCCCTATTTCCACCCCATCCCCATGAGCCCTGGGTCCTAGTGCCACCCAAAGCCCCCATCGTCCCCAAAGCTCCCCATTGAACCCCAAATTCCTATCCCACCCCTCCCGGGTCCTAATGCCCCCCATGGATCCTGGTGCCCCCTCGCCCAAAGCCCCCATTGCCCATGAGGCTTCCCATTGAACCCCAAATCTCTATTCCCCTCCCAGGCCCTAATGCCCCTCCTGGGTCCCAGCACCTCCCCTGGGTCCCAGTGCCACCCCCACCCCCGGGTCCTTCCCCCAACCCAGGGTCCCCCTCGCCCCCCCCCCGCAGCCCCCCCACCTTGTGCCGGGTGAGGGCCCCCACGATGAGGGGACAAACCATCCCCGAGAGGGTCCCCACGCCGTTGGAGAGCCCCATGAGGACACTGGCGTAGCGGGGGGCGATGTCCAGGTGGTTGACATTGAACCCTGGGGGGAGGTAACAAGGGTAGGGAAGGTCATCACCCATACTGGGGAGTGCTGGGGAATACTGGGGAGCACTGGAAGGTCTCTGGGAAGTACTGGAGGGCACTGGGAGGGTTCTGGGAGATACTGAGAAGTGCTGGGAGTCCCTGAGAAACACCGGGAGGCACTGGGAAGTCTCTGGGAAATACTGGGAGGTCACTGGGAGACACTGGAAGGCACTGGGGGGATCCTGGGAGATACTGGGAAGGTTCTGGGAGCTACTAGAAGGATACTGGGAAGTACAGGGACCTTGCTAAGAGATGCTAGAAGGCAACGGTGGGGTCCTGGGAAATACTGGTACAGTTCTGGAAGCTACTGGGGAGCACTGGGGGTGATACTGGAAGCTACCGGTTTCCCTCACCAGAGATGGCGAAGCCACTGAAGCCGACGGCGAGGACGAGGAAGGAGATGGCGACGGCACGGGAGCGCGAATACCCAACCACGAGCAGCAGTGTCGCCTCCATCCCGAACCCTGGGGGAGCCAGGATGGGTCACTCTGACACCCCCATTGCCCCAGAGCCCCCCCACTGCCCCCAGACACCGCCCAAATTGCCCCCAGGAGCCTCCCAGTTGCCCCCCGGCCCCCCCTCACCGCCGCAGTTCATCATCTTGCGCACGTTGGTCGTCGACATCAGCCCCCGCGAGCGCAGGAAGTCAGCGATTTGGCCCCCGATGGGCACCACGATCGTCATCACCAGGTGAGGCAGCGCCGAGAGCAGCCCCACCTGGGAGGGAGGGGTCACAGCTCAGACTGGGTGCACTGGGGTGGAGGGGGAGGGGGGCAATTGGGAGCAGGATAGGGGGGCAACTGGGAGCAGTGGGAGAGGCGGGGCACTAGGAGTACTGGGAACGGGATGCAGGGTCACTGGGAATGGAATCAGGGGTGCTGGGAGAACTGGGAGAACTGGGAGAGGGGCAGGAGAGCACTGGGAGAGGGAGGGGGCTACTGGGATAACTGGGAGCACTCGGGGGGTCCCATTGCCGATCTTGTAGCCGAATGCCTCAATGTAGGAAGTGGAATGGGGACACTGGGAGCAGAACGGGGGGCACTGGGTGAACTGGAGCAGGGCAGGGGACACTGGGTGAACTGGGAGCAAGGCTGGGGGGCACTGGGGATACTGGGGGGGTCACCTTGCTGATCTCGAAGCCAAACACCTCCTCGAAGTAGGCGGGTTGGCTGATGAGCAGCAGGTAGAAGGTCCAACTGCGGCAGAAGTTGGCGACGATGATGGCGTAGACGGGCAGCGACGTGAAAAAGCGGCGCCAGGGCGTGGCGAGCTGTGGGGGCAAGGGCTGTGGCCACCTCCAACCCCTGACCTCACTTGCCTGAGCCCTGAACCCCAACCCCTGACCCCCCACTGCCAACCCCTGACCTCAGAACCTGACCCCAGACCCTGACCTCTGACCCCTGGCGCCTGAGCCCTGAACCCCAACCCCTGACACCCCCTCCCCCCCCGCCAGCCCCTGACCTCAGCCCCTGACCCTCGCCCCTTCCTCTCCTTGGCCCCTCCCCTCCCCTGGCTCCTCCCCTCTCCTTGGCCCCTCCCCCCTCCCCCCCCAGCAGAGGGTTGCCCCCCACGCTCTCCCCTTCCCTCCCAGCAGGGGGTTGCCCCCACGCTCTCCCCTCCCCCACCAGCAGGGGGTTGCCCCCCATGCTCTCCCCCTCCCCCTGCCCCTCCCCCACCAGCAGGGGGTTACCCCCCATGCTCTCCCCTCCCCCTGCCCCTCCCCACCAGCAGGGGTTGCCCCCCACGCTCTCCCCGATGCTCTCCTCGATGTATTTCCTCTCCTCGGGGCTGATGGTCGGGTGCTGCGCGGGGCTCTCGTACGACACCAGCACCCAGAACAGGTACCAGCACAGCCCGAAGCTGCCTGCCAGTACGGACCAGTGTCGCCCAGTATCACCCACGGCCCCCAGTATGACCAGCGTGCCCCCCAGGACCCCCCAGTATAACCCAGTGCCCCCCAGGGCCCTTAGTGTCACACAGGACTCCTGCAGGGGCCCCCCAGTACAAACCAGTGCCACCCCAGAGCCCCTCAGTATCACCCAGGTGCCCCCAGTACCTCTTAGGAACCTCCAACTGCCCCCTCAGTATCTCCCAAGGATCCCCCTGTGCCCCCACCAGTATCTCCCAGGAACTGCCAGTGACTCCCAGTTCCCCAGTGCCCTCCCAGTGCTCCCAAAACCCTCCAGTGCCTTCTGTGCACTCCTAATGCCTCCCAAGACCATCCCAGTGCCTCCCAGAGCCCCCCAAGACCCTCCCAGAGCCTCCCAGTGGCCCCCAAGCCCCTCCCAGTGCCCCCCAAGCCCCTCCCCAGTACACCAGTGCTCACCATAGACGTAAAACACGGAGCTCCACCCTGTATACTGGACGAGGACTCCGGCAAGTGGCATCGCCACCACCGCGCCTGCGTAGGACCCTGTGGGGGACGGGGGGGCTGGGGGGCGCTGGGTTGGAGATGGACCCTACCCCATGGCCCCACCCAAGCCAGGGTGGGGGATGGGAACCTTCATACCTGGACACGCTCCCCGCCAACATCTCTCTATCCACCTCCTTAACCAAACCCTCCCCATCCTCCAAGTCCCCCGCAAATCTCACTTTCCACCCACTAGACCCCCCCCCCCAAATCTGGACACCCCCCAATCCTCAATGCAGGCCCCGCCCTCCTTTTGCCCCCCCCGCCCCCCCCCATCCAGAACCCCTAACATCCCCCTCCAAAACTCCCCCTCTGGATGCCCCTCCCCCCCCATGGAGACCTCTCCCCTCCAGCCCCCCCCTATCCCGACCACCCCCCTCAGCCCTCCCCCCTCAGGTTCCCCCCCCAGTACCACAGAAGGCGGTGGTGGCCAAGCGGCTCCTTTCGAGGGGGGGGGCCATTTGCTCCAGATCCCGTGGCACGCGGGGTACGTCACGCCCTGGGGGAGAGCGAGGGCAGTGGCGGGTACTGGGAGTGGACTGGAAGATACTAGGAGGCACTGGGAGGGGAGGGGACTAGGGGTACTGAAAGAGGACTGGGAAGGCACTGGAGACACTGGAGAGCAGTGGGAGGCGACTGGGGGACACTGGAGAGCACCGGGAGGGTCCTGGGTGATATTGGGAGTGTCCTGGGAGATACTGGGGGAACTGGGAGAGTCCTGGCTGATGCTGGGAGGCACTGGGTCATACTGGTAGACATCCTGTGAGACAGCGGGAAGCAGTGGGGGCCACTGGGAGACACTGGGGGGCAGTGGGACGGTCCTAGAAGTTACTGGGGAGCACTAAGAGATACTAGAAAGCACTGGAAGATACTGGGAACATCCTGGGTGATACTGAGGGGCACTGGGAAGGCACTGGGTTTGTCCTGGTCGATACTGGGAGCCCAGGGCCTCCCTCACCTCCACCAGCCCCTGCATGATCCGCACGGCAATGACGCAGCCGACGTGGGTTCGCGCGGCCGAGGGGATCAACATGTTCAGCAGCGACGTCGAAACGATGGCGAGGCCGAAGACCCTGGGGGGAGGGGCGAGGGGAGGGGCGTGAGGGGGGGAGGGGCAGAGGGAGGGGCGTGAGGGGGAGGGGTGTGAGGGGCAGAGGGGGAGGGGCAGAGGGGGAGGGTCACCCACGGGTGGAGACCTTGCACCTCCCCCACCCATGTGCACACCCCATCCCACACCCCTCTCTTGCCACCCCCCCTCCCCCACCCTGCTATGCCCCTCCCCCACTCTTCACGCCCCTCCCTCTGCCACCTCCTCCCTGATTTTATGCCCCTCCTCCACCCAGGTGCCCCTCCCCCTGCCCCTCCCCCACCTGTTGGCCGCGAACTTCTGGGCGATGAAGCCCCCCGGGATCTGGGTCAGGATGTACCCCCAGAAGAAGGAGCCGTGGATCATCCCCACGGTCAGGGTCCCAATTGAACTGGGGGCGCTGGGGGGGGGAGGGAGGCGAGGGGATCAGCACAGCCGGGACCCTCACCGGATGTGACCCCCCCTGCCCAGAAACCCCCCCAGCTTCTCCAGCCCTGCCCCCACATACCCCACGGTCCCCAGTGACCCCCCAGTCACCACCTCCCCTCCAGACCAGCCCCCTTATTGCCCCCCAACCCCCAGACCCCTCATTTCCCCCCAGACCTGCCCATGGGCCTCGTTGCCCCCAGCCCCCCTGGCCCCCCGTACCTGCCCGTGGGCCCCATTGCCCCCAAACCCCCCTGATCTCCATTGCCCCCAAACCCCCCGTACCTGCCCGTGGGCCCCATTGCCCCCAGCCCCCCGTACCTGCCCATGGGCCCCGTTGACCATGCTGACCACGGCCACCCCCAGGTTGCAGCGGATGCCAAAGCTGATGCAGAAGCCGATGGCGCAGAGGATGGCGATGCCGTAGCGCCGGGGGAGCCCGCAGAAGGTGCAGTCCAGCACAGGGGGGCGTGGGGGTTCCCCTCCGGAGGAGCCCCCTCCAGGGCCCAACTCGAGCCCCTCTGCATCGTCCTGCCGCTTCTCCAACAGCCTGCGGGGATTGGGGGGGTAGGGGGGATGTACCCCATAGCTTGGAACCCCTCCAGAACCTGGGCCACCCCTTCCCCAAACCTAGAGAGCCCCCCCCCGCCAGACCCAAAGCGCCCAAGATCCCTGCCCTGCCCCCTCCAGACTCAGAGATCTCCCACCAGACCTAAAGCCCCCCAAGACCCCCCCGTCCCCCTGAATGGAGACCCCTCACGTCCCATGGCCCCCATCCCCATCTCCTACAGCTCAGAATGCCCCAACCCCCCCCAAACCCCTGGGACCCCCCCAGAATTCCCCCTGAACCCCTCCCCTCCATCCCCACATCCTCTGTGTCCCGAAGCCCCCTGCCCCTGCCCCATCCACCGCCCCCAGACTAGAGCCCCCCCAAGCCCCCTCATCTCCCACAGCACCCCCCTCAATCCCTGGTGTCCCCATGTCCCCCCCACTGTCCCCCCCCCCCGCGCAGCAGCAGATTACAGAGCTCTAAATCCCCTGTCTGAGCCCCGGAAGGCGAAGGAGGGGGAGCTGGGGGGGGGACAGGGACGAGGACAGCCGTGCACAATGGGGGGGACACTCCAAATGTGGGGGCACACGCCTGTCCGATTCTCTGGCCGCTCCCCAGGGGCACCCCCCACCCACCATAACCCAGGAGGAGGACTGGGTGCAGCCAGGGGTCGCAGCCAGCAACCTTCCCCCCCCTCCCCAGACACCTGGTTCCCCCCCCAGGATGCTGGGGACACCTGAGAGCATGAGCCCCCCCCCCCCCCCCCCCCAATGCCATGGTTCCCTCTAAACACCTGGATCACCCCCAACACCTGGGCCTGTGCCCCCTCCCCCATTCCATATACATGGGGCACCCCCCTGGACACCAGAAAGTGCCCCCCCTGATACCCAGGTCCCCCCCCAGAAGCCCCTCCCCACCGAACACCAAGGTGCCTCTCCCAGATACACAGCTCACTCCCCCCCCCCCGAACACTCAGACCTCCCCAGTGTGCAGTTGTGATTCTGCCCAACCCCCTCAGCCCCCCATGATGTGTGGGTGCCCCCCTGGACCCCCCAGACCCCCCCCAAAGCCAGGGTCCCTCCCCAGATACCCCCCCGCCCCAAACACGAAATCCCTCTCCCAGATCCCCAACACCCCTACCTCCAGAACACCTGTTCCCCCCCCCGCCCCGATATGTGGGTTCCCCCTGACCCCCCACCCTCCAAAGTCGGGGTCCCCTCTCACCGGTGCAGCCGCCCAGCCCGGCCCCCACCTGCCGCCGGAATTCCTCCTTGTTGAACTGCATCGCGGCTCAGGGCACCATGGCCTGGTGGGGGCCGGGGGCCCCCCCAGAAAGGGACCCCCCCCTCCCCACCCCCCGAAACGGGGAGTCCTGGACGCCTGGGGCCCCCCAGACGCCTGGGTCCCCTCTCTCTCCTCCTCCTGGATGCTTGGGGCCTCTCGGAGCCCCCCCCCACCGGCTCAGAGCTAAATCCCCCCCCAACCCGGCGTAGGCAGAGCTCCCCCCCCCACCCGGCGTAAGGGGAGGGGCGGGGGGGATCCAGGCATCTGGGCTGGCACAGGCACGCGTGAACACGCGTGAACATGCGTGAACACGCATGGACACAGGCTCCGCTCACACTTTATTGATGGTTTCTGTACAAAAATACAGGGGGGAGGGATATTGGGGGGGGTTCCTGGGGGACGGGGGGTGGGTGTTGAACATCTTGGGGGAGGAGACACTTTTGGAGGGGGGGAGGTGGAATTTGGGAGGGGAAGGGCCCTGGGGAGGGAGAGGGAAACCTGGGGGGGGGCTCCGATGGGGGTAGGGCCCCCCCTCACCCCCCCTCACCCCCCCCCTCACCCCCCCTCACCCCCCCTCACCCCCCCTCACCCCCCCTCACCCCCATCACGTGTCGTTCCCCCCCCAGTCACGTCTGCAGCGGCATTGTCACGGTGAGAACCTGGGAGGAGGGGTCAGAGATCAGAGATCAGGGGTCACGCAGGGGCGCGGCTCTGGCGGTTGCCATGGTTACCTTCGTGCCGAGGTGGAAGCGGGCGCAGCAGCGGGCGGGGTCGGGGGGGGAGGGGTCAGCCCCAGCGCCAGGAGGGGGGCCCCCCCCTGGCCCCCCCCAGCAAAAGCCGCTCCTCGCTCACCGCCAACCGCAGCGACTCCGCCCCCACCTGGGGGCAAAGGGCAGAGGGGTCAAAGGTCAGGGGTCAGGGAGCCCTGCCCCATCCCCCCGACTCACACCCAGTGGCCCCCAAAAACCCCCCCCGGGATCAGGTTGAGCCCCCCATAACCCCTCAGTGACACCCCCCGCCCCTCAGCAGCCCCACATTTCCCCTCCAGCCCCACAGCAGCTGCCCCCAGCCCCACAGTGACTCCCCCCTCAGCTCCACAGGGACCCCATAACTGTCCCCCATCCCCACAGCAGCCCCCTCAGTGTCCCCACCCCCCCAGACCCCACCTCCAATGCTCCACAGCAGCCCCACAGAACCCCTCACCCCACAACAACACCCTCAACGCCTCCCCAGCCCCCCGTACGCCAGGAACCCCCCCCTTCCAGCCCCACAGAATGGCCCCCCCAAGCCCCATAACCCCCCTCCCCCAGCCCAGCCCCACAGACCCCCCCAACTCACGATGTGGGGCAGGAGGATCCGCGCCTGCAGCACCTCCGGGTGCTCGGCCGAGGGCTTAGCCACCACCACGAACTGGGGGCGTTCTGAGGGGCTGCAGGGTGGGGAGGGACACAGAGCTCAGGTTGGGGGAGGGTCCCAGTGCTTGGGGGAGGGTCCTGATCCCCACTCAGCCCCACGGCTCCTACCTGGGGCGTGGTGGCGGCTCCTGGGGGGCCTGTGGCGGGGGAGGAGAGGTGGATGAGAGGGTGTCGGGAGATGAGGGGGTCCTGGGGGTGGTCGGGGGGGCCCCTCTCACCCCTCGAGCTCCTGGATGCGGGGCTGGGGGCGCGTCCGGATGTTTCTGGGGTGCGATGGAGCCCAGGAATTTCCGGTTCCGCAGCACCCGCCCAGTCTGGGGGAGGGCGGCACAGAGGGCAGATGGGGGGGGTCACGACACGTCCCCATCCCAGTTTATCTCAGTATCCCACTCGTACTCACTGTCTCCCTGTTCAACCCAGTGGTCCCCCTGCTCCCCGCAGTTCCCAATCCCCGTTCCTCCTCCCACCCCAGTTTCCCATTCCCAGTTCCCCATCCCTGCTCCCACCTCATTCCGCCCCCTCAGCTCCCCACATCGTCCCCCCTATTCCACTCTCCAAGCCCCATCCCCCTACTTCGCCCCAGCACCCCCAATCCCCTATTCCCACTCCATTCCCTTCCCAGACCCCCCATTTCCCCTCCAGTTCCTCCTTCACCCCCCAATCCACTCCCAATCCACTCCCAACCCCCACAATCCTCCCCCCCATGCCCCCCAGACCCTCCTTTCACCTCCCCCTCACCACTCAGGTCCAACTCAACCCCGTATTTCTCCGCCAATCCCTCCATTGCCACCGTCAGGAAGAACTCCAGGTACAGGGAGTCATTCTGGGGAGGAAAAGAGGGGTCAGGGACCCCCCGAATTCCCTCTTAACAGCCCCCTAAATATCCCCCTTCACCTGGAGGGTGTGGAAGAACCCCGAGTTCACCACCACGTCGTAGGCGGTGCAGCCGCGGCCGCCTGTGGAGATGAATGGGGGTCCAGGGGGGTCAGAGGGCTTTGGAGGGGCTCAAAGGAGCAGCTGGGGAGGGCAGCAGGGGGTTGAGAGGGTCAGAGGGGATGGAGGGGCTCAAAGGGGGATTTGCAGGAAGTCAAGGAGAGGTTGGGAGGGTTGTGGTCAAAATCTGGGGTTGGGGGCTCAACGTGGGAGTTGGGGGATTGTTTGGGGGGGGGCCAAGGCAGCTGAGAGAGAGTTTGGGGGGGAGAGGGGATCAGGAGGAGGTGGGGGGGTCACGGAGGTTGAGATGGGGATTGGGAGGCATCAGGAAGGCTCAAAGTAGAAGTTTTGGGGGGGCAAATGAGAGGTAGGGGCCTCCTGGGGCCCGAGTGATTGAGGGGAGAGCTCAGAGTGGGGTTTGGGGGCTGAGGGGAGCATTTTGGGGGTGTTGGGAGAAGGTTTTGAGGGTTGTGGGGGTCAGGTGTTTGTAGGTGTTCAGGGGGTGGGTCAAGGGAACTCGGGGATGGTCAGGGGGTCTCTCACCGCGGTCGAGCTCGGCGTGGGGCTCCCCCAGGCTCATGGGGATGCGGAAGTCGGGGGCAGACGAGCAGAGGAGGCGCTGCAGCCCCGGGGGGGACAGCGGGGGGGGCGCGGGCACCTCCCGCGAGTGGCAAACGTTGATGAAAACCTTGGCACCCCCCCGCCCAGGTCTTCACGCAGAGTCCTGCGGGGCAGGGGGGGAGGTGGGCACGGGGGGCTGCAGGCCAACCCCTCGACTTCCCCCCGAGACACTCCCCACTTCCTCCCCAAACGCCCCCCTTACCTGGTTGTGGGGTGACAATGCGGGGGGGGCCGGAGGGAGGGTGCTCCTCATCCTCCTGGGTCGCCTGGGGAGGGGCAGGGTGGGTAAGAACTGACATCCCCCCCTCCCTCACCTGGTGACCCCTCCCGCACCTCGGGACCCCCCCCTCGGCGGTGCCCCCCACCTGCAGCAGGAGCCGCTGCAGAGCCTCCTCCTCCTCCTCCTCCAGCTCGGCCGAGAGCAGCGAGGGCCGTCGTGGGGGCTGCCATGGGCTGAGGGGAACGGGAGGAATCGGGGGAGCCCAGCGCCCCCCCGGACCCCTCCGGCACAAGGCACCCCCCAAGCCCCTTCCAGCCCCCTCAGAGTCCACCCAGCGCCCCCCTCGGGACGCCCCCAACCCTCTCAGAGCCTCTCTAGACCCCCCCCCCAAGCCCCCCAGTTCCATCCCACCCCCCACAGAGGCCCCGAGACCCCCCCCAAGCCTCTCAGAGCCCCCCGAGTTCCCTCTCACCCCCGTCCCAGAATCTCCCTGGACCCCCCCCCCCAAACCCCTCAGAGCCCCCAGCGCCACCCCCACCGCGCTCAGAACCCCCGAGATCCCCTCAGCGACCCCACTCTCCCCCCGCCTCCACCCCGCTACCGGCTGCCGCTCCCTCCCGACTCGCGGCGCTTCCGCTTCCGAGGCCCCGCCCCCGCTCTGGCCCCGCC
>JAUMJJ010000561.1:0-411950 GCA_033556795.1 Tapera naevia | reverse complement strand
CGGCACTTATTTGACAGCCAACCCGCGACTTGCGGCGTCCGCGCCAAATAAGATCCCGACAGCACCGTGCGCCATGCGCAAAGGGGCTTGACCCGCGCATGTCAGAGCCCCCGCTCCCCCCCCGCCTCCCCCCCCGCGCATGCGCCGCGCGCCCGCCCGGGCACTAATTTCACAGCCAGCCAAGGGCCCGCGGCTCCCGCGCCAAAAAAGTCGCGCGGAGGCCGTGCGCAATGCGCGGGGGGGGGCCAAGAGCCGCGCGCGCCGGAGCCCCGCTGCCCCCCCCGCCGCTCCCCTCCCCCCTCATTCCCCTGCACCCACCGCCCCAGCCGGAGCCGCCGCCACCACCGGGGCTGCCGGGCCCCCCCACCCCCCCCCCCGCGCCGCCTCCCCCGGGCCCGAGGTAAGCGCCGTCCCCCAGGCCGGGCCCCGCGCGCCGTGCGGCCGCTGGGTCCCCGTGGAGCGTCAGGACGTTACGGCGGCGCTCGCCCCCCCCACCCCCCCACCGCCGCCCCCCCCCCACCCCCTCCGCCTCCTCCCCCCTCCGTCCTCCCTCCCTGCGCGCCGGCCGGCGCGAGCGCGCCCACGCGCCCCCCCCTCCTGCCCACCCCCCCCCCCCCTCCCCCCCCGGCGCCGCCCGCGGGAGCGCGCGCGCTGCCCCGCCGGCAGGGACAGCGCGGGGGGGGGGGGGGGGGGAACGGGGGCTGCGGGGCAAGACCCCCCCCAACAACAGCCTCAGCACCCTTGCATCCCTGCGAGCCCCTCTGCAATCCCCACAACGCTTCTCCGTGTAATCCTCCCCTCTAGACCTCTCTGCAATCGCCCCCGTGTAATCCTCCCCTCCAAACCCCTTTATGATCCCCCCCCCCGTGTGTGATCCTTCCCCCCAGACCCCCCTGCAATCTCCCCCCCCGTAATCCTCCCCTCCAAACCCCTCTGCAATCTCCCCCCCGTAATCCTCCCCTCCAAACCCCTCTGCAATCTCCCCCCCCCCGTAATCCTCCCCTCCAACCCCCTCTGCAATCTCCCCCAAGGCACCCTCCCCTTAACACCCCTGCATCTCCTCAGCATCCTCGTGCACCCCCAAACACCCCTTCCCTGTATAATCCTTTCTGCCAGACCCCCCTGCAATCTCCCCTCAAAACCTTTCCAGGCAGCCCCCCCCCCCCCCCCCCCCCCGCAATACTCCCGTGGAACCCCTCCCCAACCCCGCTACAACCCCCCCCCCAAACACCCTGCAATACTCCCAAAAACGTCCACGTAATCTCCCCCAACATGCCCCTTCAATCCCCGCCTCAGCACCCACATGCACCCCCCAACTCCTTTGCAATCCCCTTCAAACACCTCCTGCAGTCTCCCCGCAAAACCCTCCCATGCAGCCCCCCCCAAAAGGCCTCCTGCAATCCTTCCCCCTCAAACACCCCTACAGTCACTGCACCCCCAACCCCTCCCATACAGCCTCCCCAACATCCCCATGGAACCCACTCTCAACCTCCCTGCACCCCCTCCCAAACCCTCCTGTAATCCCCCTTTTAACCCCACTGTGCACCCTCGTGTAAATTCCCTCAACACCCTCGTTCACACCCCAACCCCCATGCAATTCCCTCAATAACCCCCTGCAATCCCCCCAAAAACAGTCCTGTGCACCCTCCTGACCACTGTGCAATTGTCTCAACACTCCTGTGTAATCCCCACTCAATCCCCTCTGCAACCCCAGCATCCTCTTCTAATCCCCCCCAAACACCCCTGTGCATCTCCCCGGAACGCTGTGCAATGTTATGGCTGCCCCATTCCTGGAGGTGTTCAAGGCCAGGTTGGCTGGGTCTTTGAGCACCCTGATCCAGTGGGAGGTGTCCCTGCCCATGGCTGGGGGTGGAACTGGATGGGCTTTGAGGTCCGTTCCAACCCAAACTGTTCCATGATGAATAGTGTGTGCTCATTTGATCACCATCCTTGTAATGTTAACAACAGCAGGGGTGCTTGGAGGATGCTTATGTGTGCGTGTGTTAGTAAAGTATATGTATTCTCCTTCCTGACCTTTCCTCTTTTATTGCTTAAATGGCTGAAAACTGCTTTTAATTCTACAGGTACCAAAAATCCCCAGGAAAGTAGGCACGGGGTGGGAGAGGTGGGTGATGGTGTCCGGGGTTTTCCCCTGTGGTCTGGGTGCGGAGCTGGAGCAACCAAGGTCTCAGTGCAACTGTGAGAGCTGCAGGACTCCTTCTGCTTTAGTGAACTGGGGACTGGGTTTTCCCAGGATTCTTAGAATCATAGAATGTCCTGAGCTGAAAGGGACCCACAAGGACCATCAAGTCCAACTCCTGTCCCTGCACAGGACAACCCCAACATTCACACTGTGTGTCTGAAAGCCTTGTTCAAGTGCTTCTGGAATACTGTCAGGCTTGGCCAACAACTGCTTCTCTGGGGAGCTGTTCTAGTGTTCCTCTAGGTGAAGAACCTTTTCTTAATGTCTAACCTAACCCTCCTCTGGCACATCTTCCTGCCGTTCCCTTGGGTACAGAGAGAAGAGCTCACCGCCTGTTCCTCCTCCTCCACTTGTGAGGAAGCTGCAGAGAGCGATGAGGTCTCCCCTCAGTCTTCTCTTCTCCAGGCTGCACAACCCAGTGACTTCAGCTGCTCCTCATGCGCTTCCCCTCTAAATACCTCATCAACTCCGTGTCCTCCTCTGGACATTCTCCAGTAGCTTTAGATCCTTTTTTATCCTGTGGCACCCAAAACTGCCCCCAGTGATCAAGATGGGGCCAGCCCTTGCAATTCTTGCTTATGGAATCCTGCCTTTGCAGGGGTGGGCATTGCAGTCGGCTTTAAGTGCTAACTTAAACCTATTGCTGATTCATTAGAAACGCTCACTTTGAAATAGTTCTCAGTTGACACTTGGTTTCTGCAGGCTTGAAAGGCTGCTTTAGTTGGATTTTTCGGATGTCACTTTGGAGGAGGCAGCGATGAGCTCCTCCAGCAGCATGAAATCCTCTGAGGTGGTTTGAAACCACCTTCAAACTGAGTGTCTTCACAGTGTGTTTGGAGAATGCCAGCACCATTTTCTTGCTTCCTGTCTGCTCCCACGCTCTGCTCCCCAGTCCCTTCCTGCCCATCACCCTCACCCAGCCTGCAGAGCCCATGGTGGGTTCCTCCCCTCATTCCTCCTCTTGGGATGGAGATTTGCTAATCCCCTTCTCCTTAGGAGCGCAGGTTCTCTGCAGCCCCCTTGCTCCCTTGGTCTTTCTGCAACTGGTTTTAGCAGGGAGACCTTCTGACACAGTGCTTCCTCTCATTTCTCCAGAGGCAGACGGTGACCGAGGGCTCTTCCTCCTGGCTGCCCATCGCTGCCTGCTCCTCCCTCGGGATGGCAACTCCGGATGTCAGCGTTCACATGGAGGAGGTGGTGGTGGTGACAACGCCTGACGGTGCAGTGGATGGAGGTGGTGTGGAGGAGGTGAAGACAGTGCTGGTCACCACCAACCTATCCCAGCACGGGTAAGAAACGGGGTAAGGGGATGTGCTGGAAAACCTCCCAGCCGTGGTCACAGTCACGGTGTATTTAATCACCTACTTCTTGTTCCTCTGTCAGTTCTCACAGTGGGAAGCTTGGTGATGCCTGGGCCATCTCCAGTTCTTCATTAGGTCCTCACCAAGTCCTCTAGAGCTGTGGGCTCTGCAGCTCTGAGCTTACAGAGCGGTCTCTGCTCTTTTAAAGCTGAGTTACCTGGACTAAAAAGCAATGCAGTTGTTTGGTTTGAATACAACAAGAAAGGAAAAAAAAGTCCAGATCAATCCAAAATGTCTTTTCTGAGTGCATGTGGATGATGGAGTGGGCACAAATCCAGTTGGAAAAGGGCACCTGTAGCTAAATCCACGTTCTCCTGCTATTCATTTAATCTTTGCCTCACTAAGCTGCATCCCTCTGAGATGAGTCTGTGGGCAGCATGGGGTGTGCGGTGCAGCCGGGCTCTCTTTCCCAAGGAGGGGCTAGGGCTGCAGAGCTCTGCAGGATCATCCGTTGCTGATGACAGGAGTGAGAGAGGCACTGCTCAAAAACCAGACGGAATAGATCTGATCTTTAAAGTGCTCCTGCTTTGCCCAATTTATATCTTTCCTGTTGGCATTTCCAATCTGGGGCTGTTGGCACATTCCAATCCGTTCAGGTCTGCTCTGTTCAGCTGCAGGCAGGTCACATTTGTGTTTCCATGGCCAAAGCACCTGGCTGCTACCTTCAAGGCCCATGGAGTGATGGGATCTTTGCTTTATTTCCCTCCAGTCTTTCATGGGATGGTCCTTACCTTTGAGATAAGTGGGTATTGAGTGGCTGTTGATTGCTTTCACACAACACGTTTGTCTCCGGTTCCCAGATCCCCTGCTGTTTCCTGTGTTGGCTCACTGTGGCTCAAGGCAGGGCACGGCTTTTACGTTACAGCATGGGCACCATTGCTCACGTTCTGCCATAAGGAGCATGAAACTCATTAACAGATGAACTCTGGGAATGGGCAGGGGCAGGCGGGACCCCACGGGCAGGAGCAGCCCAGCTCCTCCTCTGCATCCCACGTCCACAAGTGCTTCTAAGAACCTTTTCCATTCCCAAAAGAGAGCAGGTGATGGTGGGGAAGAAAGGCTTCGCTCCTCTTGCTTTCTGGCATAGAATGATTCCCTTAGCTCCCTTTACCTTTCCGAGTCATTTTGCATTATCCATCCCCTTTCCCTCAGGGATGTGGGTTGTTGGTGGCAGCGTGCCATCCTACCGTGCCTTTCTTCCACAGCTGGGCTGCCCTCAGCTCCTGCCCTTCTGAGGCAGTGTCTCCCCAGTTACTGGGTGAGGCTGAGCTGCCGCCCACGCTGGTTCCCTTATCTCAGGGCTGCTCCCGATTGGATCGGTACCCACCCCACAGCTGGCATGGGGAGGGATGCTTTGAAGCTGCAGTTCAGCCCTGGAGCTATGTGTAGTGGGCCAGCATGGAAAAAACAGTTGCTCTTGAATTTGCTTGTCCCTGTGGCACTGCGGGTGGGAAACGTGGTTGCCAGTGAGTCACTGGGACCATTCTTTAAATCCACCCATGGTACCACACCAGGATAGATTTCAGGTTTATTTTATCCTTCCAGTCTTCCTTAGAAGGTATCTGGAAAGTTAACTGTTGTTTAACCGCCTCTACAGGACCTTGAAGAGGTCTAGTAAGCTTGGATAATTAATTAGACATAGAATCATTGAATAGTTTGAGTTGGAAGGGACCTTAAAGCCCATCCAATTCCAGCCCCCCCTACCGTGGGCAGAGACACCTCCCACTGGATAAAGGTACTCAAAGCCCCATCCAGTCTGGCCTCAAACACCTCCAGGAATGGGGCAACCACCCCTTCTCTGGGCAACCTGTGCCAATGTCTCACCACCCTCATGAAAACATTTCTTCCTAAGATTTCATCTCAGTCTCCCCATCTTCAATAGCAAACCCAAACACACATCTTAAAATGCAGTAGGAATGGTCTGTGCTGAGAGCTGGCTGTGCTGCAGAGGTTCTGCTGTTAGGTTTTGTCAAACTCCTGTACAGCACATTTGCAGCTCTTTGAGGTCCTGCTCCTGGGACCATCCCCAGCATCTCCGTCGCCAGAGAGCAACAGCATGTTTCGCACATGTTTTTCCTGTGGAAATCTCAAGCAAAGCTGCCAGAGGCTGGCAGTGACTTCTGAGCGAGAGGTCATGCTGACAGCATCCCTCCACGCCAGCTCCCCAGCACGGGCTGTGCTGGAGGCAGCTCTACAGAGCTGGGATTCAAAGAGAGGCAAGGCAGAACCGGCCGGGCTGCTGGCAGCAGTCCTGCCTGCCTGCTGCGAGGCCTTCATCTCCATACGGGAAACCAGATCTGAGCCGCTTGAAACCAGAGCTGACTTTTAGCTTTTGTGGGAAGGCGTAGTCTCAGTGACTTTTGAAGCAATGTCTCTGTGGGGCATTGGGTGTTGGGGGTGGCACATCCATGTGGCTTAACTCTGCCTCTCCGGCTCTCTTAACAGTGGTGACATAAATGAAGACACGCTGGAGACTGAAAATGCAGCTGCTGCTGCTGCCGCTGCCTTCACAGCCTCTACACATCTGAAGGAAGCGGTCCTAGGTAGGTTCAGCCCATGCCATAGCCCCCTGGTTGTGCCGTGCCATCTTCAGTGCTCCAGTGTGGCACAACTCAATGCTGGTGCCAGCTGAGATGATCCAGCCACCGCTGTGCAGAGCCACCAGCTGGCGCTGGGGATACTGTCCCTGGCATCTGAGGATGTTCTTCTGGGGGACCCAGGGATGATCTCCCAGGGTACCGGGGATGCTCTCCCCAGCCTCTCTGAATGCTCTTCCAGGGGATCCGGGGATGCTCTCCCAGAGAGCCCAGGCACCCCCTCCCTAGAATTCAGGGATCCTCTCTTGAGGGACCTCAGGGATGCTCTCAGCATCTGGGGATGCTTTCCCGGGGAATGCCAGGGATGCCCTCTCCCCGGCATCCCTGAGAGCTGCAGGGGCTGGGTAACTGAGAGCCGGTGGCTGCTGGCTGGGCTGCTGCTGCCCTCTTCTGGTGCAGGATGAGTCCCTGTGTCCAACCACTGTGCGCTCCTGCCTTTCCAGCTTGCGATAGAGCATCAGTTTTGCAGCAAACTTGCAGGCTTTGGTCACCAGTAAAAATGAATTCAGTAAATAAAAACTGAGACCAGCATGGCTTGAGCTGCTGTAAGGACAGTTTTACTCTAGCACCATGGGTGAATGTGTAATTACCCAAACAACATAATTCCTTTTGTTTTATCAAGAATTCTTTTTTTTTTCAGCCCTAAACACTGAATCTCACACATTTGGCTACAGCCATATCAGTGTAAATCTGCTTGTGCTGTTTTGCCTGAGAAATTTGAGTGGCTGTATGCTTTAGTAGTCGAGTGCAGGTGAATGGTGGGCATGAGCCACACCACACATCGTCTACATTAGTTTTTTAATCCTGAGCTTCAAAACTGCTTTATCCTGGTGTGCGTGTGTCAGGGTGGTGAATTGGGACTCTGACTCATGTTTCTTTTTGGTCTATTGCTTCCTCTGTTCCCTGTGAGAAGTGAAGATGGCTGAAGACGAGGACAGTTTGGAGGCAGAGATTGTCTACCCCATCACCTGTGGGGACAGCAAAGCCAACCTCATTTGGAGGAAGTTTGTGTGCCCTGGGATCAACGTGAAGTGTGTGCAGGTGAGAACAAAGGTTTCTGAGGCGGGACTCTTGCCTTCCCTTGCCCATGTTGCAGTCCTGGTTTTGATGAGCTTTGGTACACTGCTTTGCATCAGAACCGCACTGCGGTGGGAGAGGAGGAAGCATCTTGGTGTCGTGATACCTGATGTTTATCTTCTTGGCCAAGTTCAGGAGTCCTGGCTGGAGAGACGCTACTTCAATTTAACTGTATTATTAAGAGTTTGAGAAATTTGGGCACTTCCAGCGTCTGCTCTGTTTGAAAGCTGAGGATTTGTGGAGAAATTTATTGGTGTGGGACCTGCTGAAGAGGTTCTACTGTGTCCTGGATAACTCATGGTTAACATTTGCATGAATTCAGGAACGTACAGTGAGCAATGTGAGCCAACACTGACATTTGCATGCGGATTAAACAATGCCCTGCTGAGGGACCGTGCTCTCTGGGCTCTGTGGCAAAAGGGCTTTCCAAAGGATGGTCCTTGTCCTTCCTAGGAGAGGTGGTCTTTTCCATCCCTGAGGCAGAGGGCAGGTACTGCTGAGGGTAATGCTGCAGCCTAAAATCAGTCCTCTCTCTGCACCCAAGCCCATGTGCTTGCTCAGAGAAGGAGCTTCTCATAGAATTGTGGCGAGTGAGCAATATGTTGATCAACATGGGCATTGAAAAGAGGAGACCTGGTCTCGGGAAATGCTTTCTAAGGTGGGCTGTAAAGCAGCTCTTTGGAGAACTGCCTTATTCTGCGTTTTGCTTTCAGGTCTGCTCATGGGTTGAGGCAGAGCTGGGTGTGTAGGACAATAAAAGAAGGGGGAAGAGCTGGCTGCTGGTACAGCATGCGCCATGTTTGGTAGGAGTGGGTGTGTGCTGTGAGAGGCCAGAGGTTTCACTGGTATTGAGGGCTGGGCTCAGTGGCAGGAGGTCAAAGACCAAACACGCTTCTCCTTCTCTTGCTTGTGTGGGGCATAGCGTGACCCTGGATCTAAATGTCACCAGCACTCATGAGCTCACAGAGCTGGTAAGAACACCTTGCACAAGCTACAGGGTTTCTTCATAGAATCATGGAATAGTTTGGGTTGGAAGGGACCTTAAAGCCCATCCAGTTCCAACTCCCTGCCATGGGCAGGAACACCTCCCACTGTATCAGGTTGCTCGAAGCCCCATTGAGCCTGGCCTTGAACACCTCCAGGGTTGGAGCAGCCATGACTTCTCTGGGCAACTTGGGCCAGGGCCTCCCTACCCTCATAGGAAAATATTTCTTTCTAAGATCTCATCTCCATCTCCCCTCTTTTAGCTGAAAACCGTCCCCCCTCATCCTATCCCTGCACTCATTGATCAAGAGCCCCTTCCCAGCTTTCCTGTAGCACCTTTCCGTGCTGGATCTGGCCGTCCTGCCTGGGCTGGGCAGTTGGCAAACTCCTCTGTGCCACACACACCCTCAGACCCTTAGCCTTTGGTGGCTGTTAACGAACCATCCACAAAACGATATTCGACTGTAATTTTAATTCGGTCAATGTTCTCTAAGGTGGGGAAGCACGTGTCGACCATCTGTGGTGGTGCTGTGATTTTACCAGCATGTTTTGGCTGGGATGCAGCTCCACTGCTGGGCACCAGGAAATGCCATCCGGGCAGGCTGGCTCTGCTGTGGAATTGTGCTCGTGGGGCATGCTTTTTGTTATGTTATGGCTTGTTGCACTGATTCTATGTCACACTTCTGCCTCTTGCAGTTTGATGATCACCTAATTAGCCCCAAGGAGTTTGTCCACTTGGCGGGCAAGTCGACCCTGAAAGACTGGAAGCGGGCGATCCGGATGAACGGGATCATGCTCCGGTTAGTCACTTGGTTTGTGTCTGCAGAGCAACAGGCAGAGATGACTTCTTCTTGGGGGATGACAGTGGGATGGGACAGAGCCTTTGGAACAGGTGTTTTGCTGCTGAGAGAGCAAATGTGCCACTGAAGGTTTGTGTTAACAGCCTGGCTCCGTACGTGGTCTGTCTAATGGCTTTGCTTCATCCTCGTGCATCAGAAATAATCTGGGACAAGAAATGCTTCCATGGTCATTTTAGGGCTTGAACAGCATGGTTCCCAGCTGGCATATGGTCATTGAAAATTAGAGTGGCCAGTGGTGGGCGGACTGTGCTGTCCATGGGTTCTCGCTGTGACCCACCAGAGGGAAGCCTGGCCCTGAGCTGCCGCACCCATTGCAGCACGTCTGCTTTATATCTCTGTGTATTTAACTGCCAAGGACTTATTTAAAGCTTATTTATGCAGGCATTTCTCTTCTCTTGTCTTAACTACAGTAATTTAATTCTTCTGTGGTCTTCTTGAACACAAGCCTTAGACTGTGATTTAATTAAAGTCTGTCTATGCCTGGAGGCAGGATAAAAACACATCCCCTCTTTCTCCAGGAACTGTCAGTGGGTTTGTACTCTCTTCACAGAGTGACATTGTGTTTGCCTCTTTTCTTCTGCCTCGATGCAGGTATCTTCCATATTCCTTCTAAGCAGCTTTTGCCACACATAGATTTTGCATAATAGGCTTAGACTTTGGCAAGGCAGGTCTTTCAAGGAAAAAAGACTTCCCAAGTAATGTGTGAAAGCAAGACTCCTGTGAGTGAGTCTTGAGAAGCTTAGGTTGTTGTTGGTCAGCAAAGCCTGGGGATGCTCTGGAGACCACTTAGGGAGACTGGGAATGTCACATCTGCCAATGTCACAATCTCCCTTGCATAAGCTGAGAGGCCTTGGTTTAGTTTATAAACTGGATTATGTCTCACCTGGTTTTATGAGGTGTAGAATCTGTCTCAGCCCTCAACACTTCTCCTAGGAGCTGCAGGAATACCCGGGAAAGGTGCTGGTGGGACCAGATTGGTGGGACTGGTGGCACCCTCTCTGCTCCTTTCCCTCTTCTCCCTAAACCAATCAGGAGTGCATCAGACTCAGGGAGGGTTCCTAGGTAAAATTACAGACCCCCATGTAGAAGAGCCTGCTCAGAGAGGTTGATGGGTTCCTGGAGGTTTGAGTGGGGAAGCAAGTGCTTCCTGAGCACTCCCCAGCACTCTTTAACCATTTATGGTCCAAAGAAGCTCCTAGTGCCAGTTGATTCAGCAGGAGGATGCAGGATGCAGCAGGGAAGTGGTCAGAAACCAAATTTGATCCAGTTCTTTACCAGAGCTACAGCTCAGTGTGCTTGATTGGCTTTTTACTGTCCATCCCAGCCTCCCAAAATTCTTCATCACCCCTGGAGTATTACATAGTTGTTGGATTTGTGCACATGGCCAGTACAGAGCAGGGTGTGGGCACTATTTTAATTAACTCTTAGTTAATGCTGCCTCTGTGGTCAGGGCACAGGGGGAGTCACGGAGGGGAATTCAGACCCTTGCCTCTGCCTGCTCTCCTGGCTTTTGCTTTTCATCAGATACTTTGAGAAGCCTGGGGGTGGGGGCTGCCAGCAGCTGCATCTGGGCTCCTGCTGACCTGCGTGTCCCTGTGCTTGCTCCTTGCCTTGCAGGAAGATCATGGACTCAGGAGAGCTGGATTTCTACCAGCACACCAAGGTCTGTTCCAACACCTGCCGGAGCACTAAGATCGACCTGACCGGAGCCAGGGTGTCCCTGACCAGCCAGACATCGACTGAGTACATCCCTCTGACTCCCGCCTCTGCAGATGGTATGTCCAGCTGTTCCTCGCACCCTGAACAGGGCCTTGGAAGCTTTAAAGTGTAACAAACTCTGTGTAACCAACACCCCTCTTTGTGGGTTGTTTGATCTTCTGCATTCTCTCCCTACTCTGGTGCAGGGTTCCCTGGGGCAGAGTGAGAAGAGGCATCATTGGAGCATTGCTCCTCTGGTTGCTCTGTAATGCTGCATGGCTCAAAGAGCCGTCCTTCTGGCCTCCTGCTTCACCCCAAACTGTGCAGCTGAAGCAGAAGGCTGCAGTTAAGCTGTAAGAAACCAGTTATCATTATTCAATGAAGTCTCCTTCTGCCCTCTCTGCTGGTCAGGTGCTGTGCCCACAAGGCAGGGATCAGCCTGGCTTCTGCTGCGCAGAGTGTCAGGGTAGGAATCCCTCCTCCTCCCCAGTCCTAGAGGTTTTCATTTAAGAATTCCTGGGTAAATTATTATGGGGTTTGTCAGATGAAAGACAAACAGATTTTCATTTGCACTCATGCATGAAGCTTATAAAACTGAATTTAAATTGAGCTACAGCCAGAGCTGTACCCCTAACCTTAACTTGACCTATAATTACAGGAAAGTATTTTGTTAGAGAGCTTTCTAATTTCTAAATACTTCTTAACTCTCAGGAGCAAAAGGAATTAAGAAACATAGAAGATGAGAATACCCTCTTCAGACTCTCGAAGAGCTCCACACCCTGAGCTGGTGGGGTCTGTAGGGGCACAGCAAAGATGGGACAAGTGCCTAGGCTGGCTCTGCACAGCACCCTTGGCAGCGTGGCTGGGGGCTGCCATGGGGAAGCCAATAATGACACAGTGCAGCCTCTCCTGAGCCCTCCCATTAAACGGGAATGTCTGCTCACTTATGGGGAGATGATTCCCATGCTGCTGGGCTGCACTGGAATAACCAGAGCCCTGAGGCTGCAGAGTAAAGGAGCAGAGTAATTGGATTTAAAGGCAGCAGCTGAACTTTACAAATGCTCCGCGTAGTACTGCGGGTCTCTGGCTGGATTCCCATTCATCCCACCCCTCCACATGGCTCAAATGATGCCAGTTCTCTGGCTCTAAGGCAACAAAACCATGGAGCTGGAGGGAGGGAGCCTCCCTGCACAGCAAGGCTGATGCTCTCGCCATTGAGGCTTTAGAAACCCTCCACGCATCTCAGTCCTGCAAACTGTGAGCTGGGCAAAAAAGGGTTGCCAAAAAAAGGCTAAATCTGTTTGGCTTTTGCCCTGAGCAATACTAGTGTGGGGAAATGGGAGGGGAACGCTGCTCCTGGGCACGTGTCTTTGTGCAGGGGTTGTGGGAGTGATCCCTGGGGTGTTGCACTCTGCTGTGGAAGAATAAGAACTGCTGGCACAGCAACTGCTGGCGGCTTCCCTGTCTGCTTGGGCGTCTCTCTCTGCTCAGCTTTGAGAGCTACGTTCAAATAAAATGGTCCTGTGCCATAAAAAGAAGTCAAGAGATGCAGTGAGAGCACTTCCCTCAGAAACAGCCCATGAAAAAATACAGAGAAAAATCAGGAATTGTTTTTTTATTTTTTTCTTCCTTGCTATTGGTTGCAGTGAATGGATCCCCAGCGACGATTACCATAGAAACATGCGATGATACCAGCGACTGGAGCACCAGCATTGGAGGTATGGCTTGAGATCCCACCAGGCTCGGCACGTCGGGGGCAGAGAGTGGAGGAAGATGGGGGGAGAGGGAGATGCTAGGGATGGGGAGCAGGATCTTTCTTGCCGAGAGCAGCCTTGCTTGAGCCTCTGCTGGGATTATTTGCTTGCTGTTTACTGGCACATAGTGTTGAGTTATATCCTGTCTGCATGCAGTTTGATTGCAGCATCGTCCTGGGGTGAGGTAGTTTTGAAGCACTGCAATCTCCACCAAAAAAATGGTGGACGGGAAACTCCACGTGAGCCAGCAATGTGATTGTTTCTTCTTGGAGCCCAGAAAGCCAACCATGTCCTGGGCTGCATCCAAAGTACTGGGGTCAGGAGAGTGAGGGTGGGAAGGCCCTGACCCAGGTTGCCCAGAGAAACTGTGGCTGCCCCATCCCTGGAGGTGTTCAAGGTCAGGTTGGATGGGGCTTTGAGCGACCTGATCCAGTGGGAGGTGTCCCTGCGCATGGCAGGGGGGTGGAGCTGGATGGGCTTTAAGGTCCCTTCCAAGCCAAACCATTCCATGATTCGTTCTATGAATCTTTGTCAAAGCATGGGCTCTAGGGAAAGAAAAAGATCTGAGGGGTCCTAAAATCATTCTTGCTCTTCTGATGTGCTCTGAGCAATGGAATTTTCTGTAGCGTCGTTGTCCTGTTTGTGTGGCAGAGGATGGGGAAAATGTCATTTTCCAGTTGCCCCTTCCTTGGGTACACGGTCAAGCTAGGCTTTGCCCCAGCACCATGACCTACAGCCTGGCAGGGACCAGAATGGGGATACAAAGTTGAGCACTGTTAAAACCCTCTCCAAGGATTCTGAGGTTCTCCCTCACTTTCTCTTTCTCCAGATGACACTTTTGCTTTCTGGCAAGGCCTGAAGGACACGGGTCTCCTGGAGGAAGTCATCCATGAGTTCCACCAGGAGCTAGTGGAGACCATGAAGGGCTTGCAGCAGCGAGCGCAGGATCCCCCGCTGCAGCTCGGGGGTAAGGGCCTGGGCACGGGCACTTGGAGCCAGCTTGGCAGAGGGGCTTGCAAAGTTTTTTCCCCCTTAGGCAACCAGGGTTGCACCCAGGCAGGTGTGTGACACTTCAGATGGCCTCAGTTCTCCAGTTCCTTGTGTCTGGGGCATCCTATCTGCTAGGGCTGGATGAATGCTTGGCTTGGGAGCTGAGGTGGAATTTAGGCCACTGGAATAATGATGCAGCAACCAGCTACTGTGCCAGCATATTTCTTTTCACCTCTGCTAAGTGACCTCTTGGACTTTCTCATGACTTTTCCTTGTCTTCTCCTCTTCCCCAGCGTCTTTTGTTGCCCTCATGCTGATTTTAAGTGTGTTTACCATTGTATGGGTTTTTATCAAGCCATAAATAGTTTGCATGGGGTATTCTGCTTTCCTCAAAGATCTATGTCTTGTTTTTAAGATGCTGTTTTACTCAACAACGTAGTCCACAACTTTGGAATGCTGGATCTGGTCAAGAAGGTCCTGGCCAGCCACAAGTGTCAGATGGATCGCTCGAGGGAGCAGTACACGCGGGATTTGGCAGGTACGCCCTCAGGATGTGCCACTGCTCTGGCCATCACTGCCAGCACGTTTTCCTTTTGTGTGAGAAAGAGGGGTTTGTGTTAAAGCTGGTGTGTGCTAAACCAGCTGTGGTGGGGATGGCTGCTGCTGCAGGCATTGCCGCAGTCCGTGGGAGCTTGTTCTGGGGCTGAGCCGATCTTCCTCTCTCTCCAGCTCTGGAGCAGCAGTGTGACGAGCACCGCAAGAGAGCAAAGGAGCTGAAGCACAAATCACAGCATCTCAACAATGTCCTGATGACCCTCACGCCTGTCTCTGTCCCCACACCTTTAAAACGTCCCCGGCTGACCAGGGCCACCTCCGGACCAGCTGCCATCACCTCCCAAGTCCTATCCCAACCAGCACAGCTCGCTGTCACCCCTGGCATGCCCGTCTCCCAACTCACCAACCTCCCTCTCAGCAAAGTGGTCTCAACCCTCCCACCATCGGTGCTGGGGAAGAGCCCATCCCAGCCTCCTGTCGCCAGCTCCCCGGCCTCCCCACTGCTGGGCGGGTACACGGTACTGGCTTCTGCTGGCTCCACCTTCCCAGGCACGGTGGAAATCCACCCGGACGCTTCCAACCTGACGGTGCTGAGCACGGCCGCTGTCCAGGACGGCAGCACAGTTGTGAAGGTGGTGAGCCCCTTCCAGCTGCTGACGCTGCCGGGACTTGGCACGACTATCCAGAACGTGACACAAATGGCTCCCAGTGGGAGCACGGTCGTGACCATCCCATCCGGTTCCACCGAAGCCGCTGGGGATGAGCATGCTGCCGCCGCCATCGAGGTGACCGCAGTGGCCGATGAGGCAGAGCAGAAGTGAAAGGGGGGACTTGCCTGGAGGGACGCTGGCGTGCCACTCTGGGTGGAACTGCCTTTTCTCTGGCTGTGCTGTGGGACGAGGAGGGGCGTGGGTTAACGACTCAGAGCCGCTCATGTCAGTAATGAGGAGGCTCAGGTCAGAGGTAAGGAGGTGGAGGAAGGACACCTGGAGAGGGGAAAGGCAAAAAAAGCTCTGCCCTGTTCAGAGGAGAGAAGGAAAAAAAAGCTTATTTTTTATAAAACTTTCCTCCCTGTTCTCTTGCAATAGTTATTCCGTTCCAGCTTGTCAGCCCTGCCTCGTGTGCAGGCGTAGCTGGAGCAGCAGCCGTTAGAGGAGCGGGCAGTAGCAGGGGCAAAGGACAGGGAGGTGAAGGCGAAAGGAGAAGCAGGCGAAGTGCTGAGCAGGCACTGAGCTGCTGGGAGGTGTCGGGGAGATGGCAGCTCCCCATCCCTGGGGGGCTCTGGGAGGGAGAGGGGCTGCCGAGAGTGGGTTGTCTATGGGATGTGTGTGGTCATCGAGAGCGGGAAGAGGCTCTGTACAGCAACACAGGCACAAGCCCCAAGAGCTTGGCTTCTGCGTGTGACGCTGGCTTTGGGTGGTGGAAACAAGTGGCAACTCTTGTGGCAGTGGTCACAGGGTGTCTGGGAGTGGGGAGAGAGAAGCCCAGAGGGCCAGAAGGAGCTGTTACTGCTGAGGATTTAAGGTATTTTTCTAGATTTCTCAAAAAAAAAACAAAAAAAAAATCCATTCTTTTGGATTTTTTTAATGAAATGGCAATTTTTAAGCAAAGCCCTTTGGTAGTGAGATCATGCCGTAAGGCAGAGATGCACAGGTGAACGTTCAGAGAAGATGAGCTGTATGGCAGCTTTCCGAGGAGCTCGCACTCAGTAACGCAGGGTGACCCTGGTGTGGGATCAGGCTGGTCCCTGATGCCCAGCGCCTCGCCGGGTGCCCCATCCTGCAGAAGCCAGGTGCTGCTGTTCCTTTCCCACTGGGTTTGAGCAGCTGTTCTCTTGTAGGGGTGGTCGACACCCCAGAAACTCTTTGACTCTCTGCGAGTCTCCCAGCCGCCTGGTCTCGGGGCACATATGCGCCATGGGGCTGCAGCAATGCTCTGCTCCGGCTGGAAGGAGTCGGGTGCTTTAAGTGTTGGGGTTTCTACAACCTTGTTCTGGCAGCAGCAGCGACAACAGGTCACTTTAATGAGCTAATAAATATTTTTTTTGAAAGAGCGCTGCTGGTTTATTGGATTTCTGTGTCCGGTTGCGACTACTGGGGTTGCAAAGCAGGGCTGGCAGTGTGAGTTCACTGTTACCTAAATATACGTGTATGCTGTGTGCATGCTGCTGTCTACACATGGCAAAGATGCTGCAGGCCTTTCTGGATGGTGGACGGGTTGTGATGCTTTCTGGCTGTGCCTGGGGTGTTTGCAGAGTGTCTGGGCTGGGAAGCACCACTGCATTTGAGGGGTTTGTTAACCACAGAGGAGACAAGGGGGAGTTTTGTCTGAATCCTGTAGCTGTGTTAGTTGGGTGATGGACTGGTAAAACACTCAGAGGGTTGAAACTTGAGGAAAAGTCCTTTGTTCTTGTTTTCCTTTAACAAATGCTAAGTTTTGCCTTGGGAAGTGGTGATTCTCCTGTGGAGGGAGGACAAGAAGGGGTGTATATGGGGCTGGTCCAAAGTCTGATCATCCAGGGGCCGGCTGAAGCAGAGCTGGCTGCACCCAGCGCTGATAACCACCAGCTCCTCAAGCTGTATTTAAAAGAGTTATGATGTGCAATCAAGAGGAAAAGTGATTTATTCCTCTAAGGCATTAGATTCCATTTTGTTTTGACCAAGCCTGAACCTGGGGCCACAGCTGATTAGCAGGAGTCATGCCTCATCGAATGCTTTTCCCTCCCAGGCTGCTGGCTGTTAAGATATTGCAGTCATTTCTTCCTTGCTATCTCTGTACTTGGGACAGTGCTACTGTGTCAAACCAAGGGAATGTAAAGGGTTGTGATGACTGTGAACCTCTTCCTGCCTCTCCAGCATGAGCAGCATTGTTGAACTGGACCTGGGACTGTGTTTCCAACCCAAAGCCTCCCTTGCTTCCACATTGTGACAGTGAGTGAAAGGCCCTGTGGCCACAGGGTCAGCTTCTCATATCAGTGCCAGGGGCTGGAATGTGTTGGTGTATATGCCCAGCCCTTGATGGGATGTAGGCTGAGTGCCCTGCACCAGCTGTCTCTGCTTTGAACAAACCCATCCATGTTATCCAGGGGCTGTGGGGATAGAGGGATGGCTGGATCGGAGGGCTGTAGCTGGAGGGGCCTCCTGGCTTCTCTTTGTGTCCACGAGGTGGCATCTGAGCGTGGGGTGGGGACGGGGCTTGTGCCATCTCCATATTAGTGTGAACAGTGCTGGGGACGTGGCAGTGGGTACAAGTGCTGAGGCAGAGCTGACAGCAGGCAGCTCTTCCCCGACTCCACACACCTTTACCTGCCCCACAGACTATAGATTGCCTCTTGGACAAAGCACTTCTAGCGTGGGTGGGGTGTACTTTGCCCTGCAAGGCAACACTTCCTAGGGAGGTAAACAGCTCTCAAGGCAATAAAATATCTGTGGACAGATTTTGGCTGGTGCAACCTTCCTCTCCCTTTGCAGCAGCTTTTGGGGCAGCTGGGCAGGGAGTTGCTGGTGAGGCAGCCCTATCTCCCTTGAGAGACCAGCTGAGATGCTGTGGGATGCCTCAGCCTTGTGCTGAGCTCCTGGGGTGGCTGTGCTGCTCCTGAGAGCACCCAGTGCTCGATGGAGGGCAGCTGGGTACTTACATGGCTATTGGTAATTTGGAGTGGGGCTGGGACTGAGGCTTGAGATCGATAATCAAGAGGAGGTCATCCATAGCAAGCTGCAAATAGAGATTATCAGTTAGTATGTGGATAACTGGCCTTGGGCTGGATGCAGCAAGGATGCAGCCATTGGGGCTTGAGCGAGATGCCTTGACCTGGGAGAAGGTCCTGTCGTGGTGGGGCTGGTTTGTCTCCTGGTTTGGTAGGCCGGGTGGTAAAGCATCACTCGTGGGGAGCACGTCCCACCTGCAGATCACAGGCAAGACCTGGGGCTCTGCCTTGGGAGCCCCCAAGCCCTACCCTACCCCAGCGATGCTACACTCATGGGCTGAGTGCTGCCGTGGGGCCAGGGTGGGCTCCCAGGGCTGCAGCAGGTGTTGCGCACCGCACAAATGAAGCTTTGGGGTGAATCCCAGTGTGTCATCCTGCCCCGTGAGCCTGAGGTCCCTGCAGCAGGGGGCTCCTCTGTGCCCACCAGTGTCTGATGTGCCAGCCTGGTGCTGCCAGCAGCTCGTTCCCAGGTGCATCCCTTGGATGCTCAGCCGTGGTCCCCTTCCCTGCCCAGCACCGGGCCAGGCAGCATCCTGTGGGGAGCCTCCACTCACAGCCAGGTGTGGAGGACTTGTATCCAGCATCAAATGACATAAGGCCTGCGGGTGACTCATGCCAAGTCCCTGTTTTCCTCTGGATTGTAGTGATGGAGGCATGGCTGACGGCATTTTCTCCTCCGGGCATCCACAGGAGTAGCTTGCAGCATTTGGGAAAGACCTGCAGGGGCTCCCACTGCCCGGACATCCAACCGGCAGCACTGCAAGCGGAGCAGAGCCGTTGTCCTGCCTGCGCTGCTGCTGCCCACGAGTGCACAGGGAGCAGGAGCCTGTGAGAAATGGCCAATTCCTCAGTTGCAGGGTGGTTCTGGGCTGGTTTAGGGGCGTTACTAGGGCAGGAGATGCTCCAGCGTCTTCATGGGAAGGCCCTCCCATTTCCTAGCTTGTCCTTGGACAGTCGCACAGTGCATAAATGCCGCATGCCCAGGGCTGGAGGGGGCTGCAGCTGAGCCCCTCCCCGGGGAAGCAGCGACGGTTCTGTCAGTCTTGTCACCTCAGGAATGGAAACTGAAACTCAGGCCTTTCAGCCCGGTGTTTGTTTAACAAAGGTAACAAATTTAATCAGCAGATCCCGGGTTTCGGCTCTTCCCCACCCTGATGCTGCTGATGCGGTGACGCAGCTCTGCCTCCTCCCTGCTCCGGCTGCGCCTGCCTGGCCCAGGCAGAGCCTTCCTCCCCTCTGCTGGCTGGAGACTAAGTAACAGCAGAGCTGGATTTTCCCATGGGGTTCTTCTCTGTTTCTGTCATCTTTTTATGCGTGCTGGGCAGGGCCAGAAGCTTTGTATAAGGTTGTGAAAGCTGTTTGCTCATGGACCTGGAGCTTCAAGGAAAATATCCTGTAGAATCAGAGTGAAACCTCCAAATCTCACCTGTAGAATCGGAACAAAGCCTCAGTGCCGAGGCTTCTCTGCCTGAACACCTCCAGGGATGGGGCAGCCATGACTTCTCTGGGCACCCTGTTGCCAGTGTCTCCCCACCCTCACAAGAAAACATTTCTTCCCAAGATCTCATCTCCATCTCCCCCCTGATCATGAGCCTCTCCTCAGCTTTCCTGGAGCCCACTCCAGTACTGGAAGGCAGCGGAGTTGGGCTCCTTCCCAATGGGCGCGACTGCACAAGAGTGAAAAACTCTGTTGCTCCTTCCTTCAGTGTTGACAAACATGCCAGAAACCTGTCTGTGCCTCTCCTTCCTCCCCTGCTCCTGCCGCCGGTGTGCCCCGCGGGCTGGCTCTTGGCTCCTCAGCATTTCCTCCTCCAGCTTGTTTTGAGGATGAGGTTTTATTTCCCTCCCCGATGCTGGCTTTGTCTTGGGACATCTGTGTGGTGTCACCAAGCATGATGAGCCCATGCCTCAGCGGGGTTTAACAACATTGCTGTCGGCAGGGAAACTTTCCTTCCACTGCTTGCAATCTTTTGCAGTTGCTCATAGTTGGAGGCGTGGTAGTTGTGCCTGGTTGCTTTCCAGGGCTCGCAGCTGGCCATCGGCACGAAGATAATTTTTTTAGGTGGGAAGGCTGGGGCCTGGCCACATCGCTGTGTCGAGCACAGCATCCGCTCTGCAGTGGTGCTTTTGGAAGCCTCATGCCTGGGCTGGTGGGACAATGCTCTGCGGCAGCCCCTGTGCTGTGGTACTGGGACTGGGAGGGGGTTTAGAGGAACTTTCTTGGCTTTTTATGTAGATGTGTGTGATTTGGGGGCGGGGGGGGGGGTTCTTAGGCTGCGGTGTGAGCAGGGCTACAGTGCTTGCCAGTTACCAGTGTGTACCACGCTCGTTTACAGCAGCACCAAACCACGTAGGGAGAGGATTCGGCCTTGTGCCACACTGGAGTTGCTTGAGCTGCTGCGGGGTTGGCTTGGTGAGCTGGGAAGGGGCAGCGTTGGGGGGCTCAGGACCCCCACATCCCAGAGCTGAGCATCAGGCGCTTGCAAACCAGGGCTATTGCCACCCAAGGCTGTGGGTGCTGCCCCATGCACCCATTCTGGGGGTGGATTTGAGTGATTTTTGGCTCAATACTCAAGCCTCCCTCAGCTGAGTGTTAGGGGAGGGAATGGGAAACGAAAGTGATGTTGATGAACAGAAAGGAAAACAGCGCTTTGCCCCTCCCAGCAGCGCTTTTAAAGCGGAGCCCGTCGGGGGGACCGGGGATCGGTGCCGCTTCGTGTTCACTTTATTTTCCCTCGGAGAGCCCAGGCCCGCGGCAGGTGAGCGGCCCCGGGGGGCTGTGGCGGGCGGAGACCGGTACCCGGGGACGAGGGCGCAGGAGTGCGGAGGAGCAGGCGTCCTGGGATGCGGGCTGGGATGCTGCTCCCCCCGCCGGGTGCCAGTACCGGTGCTGGCTCCCGGAGCGCGGGGATGCGGGTTGGGGGCAGGATGGAGGGGAAAGGGCGTCCTGGGATGAGGGCTGGGATGCTGCTTCCCCCGGTGCTGGGACCCTCGGTGCCGTTGTCTCCCTCCTCCCTCTGCCCACTGCCGGTGCCGGCTCCCGCCGTGCTGGCTCCCCCCGTACCGGCTCCCCCCGGTTTCTGCGGGCGGGGCGGGGCCGCCGTGATGCAATTTCCGCGAATTCCAGCCCCGGTTTGAATGCGGGGAGGCCCTAGAAACGAAACAACCGGCGGCAGCGAGTGTCCGGGTCTCCCCCGGGCTGCGGTGAGAGCGGCGAGGGGTGCTTCAAGGGCGGGGTGGGCTGTTGGGCGGCTGCTGGGTGCTGCGGGGTGCTGGGTGCTGGTGGGTGCCGCAGGGCTCAGGGTGCTCGTCCCGCTCAGTTCCCATCTACTCTTGCCTCAGCACTCAGCATCCCTGCGCCAGCTCAGAGTATCCCAGCTCTCGGCATCCCTGCCCTGGCTTTCAGCAGTCTTACCCCAGCATTCCTACCCCAACTGGAGCACTTTGGGGAGAGGAGGGAGGGATTGTAGTCAGGGTGCAGGTCTTGGGGTGCAAAGCCCCGAGCTGGAGGGCACGGAGCACCCAGGCTGGCAGGGGTGTGCGGTGCCACCTCCAGCGAGCAGCTCTCCCCATCCTTGCTGCCACTTCTGTTCTTTGTGAATGTATCTGGGAGCTCCCATTAAAGTTTTTGGAGTTGGCTAAGGCAAATGCAGTGGCTGGGGGTGCAGGTACTTGGGGGCTGTGCGAAAACTGAGGGGTTTGTGCCTGTCACTGACTTAGGTAGCGGTGCCACAGCTGTTGCTTTGCAGCAGCCAGGCTGACAGGACCGTACTGGCTCTGGGTGGGATGTGGAGTGAACTGTCTTGTTGGAAAAGGCTGGAGAAAGGAGAGGCCCCAGCAACTTCTGAGATTGGTTTTGCCCAAGAGGGAAACACTGGAGGGGCTGTGTTTTCTGTGCTGCCTGGGTGATAACTGCAGGCAATGCGGTGGCACAGGGCGGCATCCCTGGTGCAGCATCCACTGTGCAGCTCCTCTTCTACCAGTGCCAAACCCTTTCAGCCACATTATTTGCATACAGGGTGCTCAGAGATGCTGCACTGGTCTCTCCCTACTGCTCTGAGCACTCACAGCTGAGAGTAAGAACTCCCTGGGTGCCCAGGTCTGCTGTTTGGCAAGGTCTGATAACTGGGGTGCAGGGCTGTTGTTCCCCAAGGCAAGTGGTCCTCCAGAATGGGCTGTCCCATCCCTGCAAGGGGCTGTCCTGGCACTCTGAGCCCCATTGCTTGCTCTCATCGAGGGGTACATGATTTGCCCCAGCGCAGCGTGTTGCTTAATCTCCTGTCAATAATTAATTGAGGCAAGACCTGACAAGAAGGCCACTTTCCTCCTGGTGGGCTGGGATGGCAGAGGGGTGTGGAGCAGCAGGACTTGGCTGCAGAGGAGCATTTCTTTGCCACGGCCATGCTTCGTTTCGCCATTTCCAGGGAAATGTGATTATCCCTTGCGTCAGCGCAGCCCTGCGAGGCGCCTGCCGGGGACGATGCTCGGACATAGCATGGCCTGGCCCTGACCCGAACCTTCTTCCTGAGTGCAGAGGAAGTGCTGTTTACAAAGATGGTGGCATGGTTTGTTTTGGCTTGTTTTGGTTTGCAGCAAGGCTGTGTGTGTCCCTGTCGGTGCCTGTGGAGGGTACATGCAATTGGGAGAGATTCACCCTGATGGGGTTGTGAGCCTCCGCAAGCTGGGCAGGCAATAAAGCAGCCTCTTCATCTGCCAGGGTGACTTGTTTCACCCCTCAGCAGGATACAAGTGGCTTTAAATGTTGGGCTGGGCTTTTCTGGACTACTGTGAAGAAGCTTCTTTTTCTTAAAACACACAAATTCAGCTTGCAAATTGCAGTCTGTGGCTTACTGGTGAATATTCCTCTCAATCAGCTCCAACTTTCCTTGGAGCACTTTGATTTTGCCCTGTTGACAGGGTTTTATTATCAGTAGGGCGGCTATTGCATGGTGTACCTCCCCAGGCTTCCTTGTTCCCTGCATCTTTCCTCCACCTGGGCTTGGATTGCAAAAGTTCCCATAGCGTTTGTTCGTTTCTCCGTTCCATTCTGGTGTAGGATGCTTTGTAGAGAGAAAAAGGCTTTAATTTGGCCTCAGTGCTGGTGCTGCATGGAGACTTTAAGAGGGGTTTGCACTTCTCCTTCCTCTTCCCTTCCACCTCCAGACCCGGGATGTTGTTCTGGCAGCTTGCTCAAAATCAAAGGCTTTCTTAAGAAAACAAACAGCCAAGGAATTGACCCTTTTAAAGGCAGAATGTTCTCTCTTAACTGGGAAACTGGGATGCCCTGCCTTTGGGATGAATAGAGTGGTATCCTGGCTGTCTTGTGCAGTCTTTATGGGGAGTTCTTGGAGTGTTCAGCTGAGCAGGTTGGTGTTGTTGCTACTATAAGAGCATGTCTCCTCTGGACTCTGTGGCTGTGGACGTGCTGGGACCAGCGAGCTTGGCTCCTGCTCTGTGAGCCGAGTGCTGGTGATCAGATTTCATCCTCTCTTATGTGTGTTACTGAGGTATTTTGGAGTTTTCACCCTTGTGACTGTTACACAAATCCTGACTGTGAGTGCTTTTCCCTGGAGGACTCGTCCTAAGGAAAAGAATTTCAGAGGAAGAAAGGTGAAGCTGCTGTCGGAGGGAAACCTCAGCGTTCCCAAAGCCACAGATGTTTATCCCCAAAACGTGTGCTGGTCAGCCCCACCAGCTTTGAAGGAGCTGAAGGCTTTTCGAGGCTGAGTGTGACCTCTGGTCCCTCTCTGGGTGTTCCTGCTGGCTGTGGTTCAGCAGCAGCCTGGCCCCCTGGCCTCTCGCTGCTGTGTCCTTCCCTGCCATCCCTCCTGCCTTGCCCTGTGCAGAGTTCCTGCAGCAAGCTGAGCCTCTGCCCTGGGGTCCAGCTTAGCTCCAGCCAATTCCTGACCTCCCAGGGAATGCTGAGTGGGAATGCTCCCTCTTAGCATTACACTTTGGAAAAGGACAGTATCCCCACACTGGCACAGGAGGGATATTTGTCCCCCCAAAAGGTGCAGAGTTTCCCCTCCTGCGACCCAACACAGGGTTCTGTTAGGGCCATGCTCAGGGCAGTCCCTGTCTCCCCAAAATGCTGCCTTGGTTCCCAGCAAGAGGGAGTTTTGCTGGTTTTTCCGGTTCTGGAGTCTTCATCACTGGAAGGACATGGATCTGTTGGAGTGAGTCCAGAGGAGGCCACAGCATCAGAGCAAAGAAAGAGCTCTTGTACCCTATGCAGCAGCTGAGCTGCAGAAACTGTTTTCTTCTGAGGATATGATGTCCTTACAGTCAGAGGGTGGGAATACCCTGGCTTTCTGCTGGCCCAAGCCCCACTCTAGATCAAGGATGCTCTTCCTTAGCACTTGTGTTCATATACTACAGCTTGCTGGGGCTTTGGATGGGATGCAGCAGGTGGGTGATGCTGCCTAAGCAGGACCACGGTGCTGTAGGTTTGGGTGGTTTACAGATGCAGTGGCGGGGCTGTGCTGCCCATTGGGCTCTCAGCTCATGCTGCAGGTGAGGGCTTCCAGCCTGCATGGGAACGCTGTGAGCAAAGGGTTGGAAACGGAGGCTCAGAGATGAGTCGGGGTGGTTCAGCTGGTGGTGTGGAGAGCTGTCGGCGTGGCACAGGAACTCGAATCGTGGCGGAGGAAGAGCCAGCGCCGCCGTGAGACTTCAGCGCGGAGTCTTGCAGCTTACCGAAACAGAAACCAGCAGTGCTGCCTGGTGCCAGGCTCGCTGCCAGACCTTGAGAGATAAACAGGGCTGGTGTTTACCCACCAAACACGTGTCCAACCTGCTGCACGGCAGAGCTGTAGCATTGGGTGATTTCCTCCTTGCTCAGTAGCGGGTGAGTGCTGTAGCACTGGGGTGGGATGCAAGGAGCTCACTGACAGTGAGCTGGGAGGGCCGGTGATGCTCTGGCTGCTTCCCCCCTGCAGTACCAGCTCAGTGTTTGCAGTCTGGAGCTTCAGGAGGAGCAGCAGCTCCAGCACCACTCTGCCTGCCTCCCTGAGCACCCCGTTTATCCCAGAAGTGGGAAAAGGAGTCTTAATTAAAAATGGAAAGTATTTCTGCAGAAGCAGCAGAAAGTTTTCCCCCCTGCTCCATTGTCTGCTGGATCACAGCTGTAAATACCATTCTCCCCTGTCTCATTGGGAGCCTGTCCTTCGTGGCTGCGGGTCAGGAGCCCAGGCGGATGCTCGGCACAAGGCTGGTGGCTTTGCTTGGCAGCACACCCTGCCCGCAGATCCGCTGGGTGCTCCCTTCGTCCCAGGCTGTGTGGCCCCACCATGAAACCCTGCAGCATCATTCCCAGGGATGCTCCTGGCCTCTGGTTACCCAGGAAACTGCTGGCAAATGCCGGAGCGGTGGTCGGGGAGGGCAGGGAGCCGTGAGTCACCTTCCTCAATGCCTGAGCTCTCCCGGCCGGATGTTTACAGAGCTGCTGGCTGGAGGAGATGCTGGTGGGTCCCTGTTCCAGCACGCCTGCCTCCCAGCCTTGGGTGCTGCAGCCAAGGAGCAAAGACGGTGGTTGATTTGTTAATTGATTCTGATTAATCTTGCATGCCACAGGGGCATGTGGGCTGGGGGCTTCGAGCTGGGTCTTTCCTGCTCAGCCTGGGCTGCATGACTGGACCCGGCAGAGAGCAGAGAAAAGAAAGAGAAAGTTGGCAGGATTGAACTGAGGCTGGGGAGGCACCAACAGCAGGAAGAGGAAGTCAGATTATCCGGCTGTAGTCCTGGAGAAGGTCAGCGGTGGCTGTGGGGAGTGTGCAGGGCCCTCCAGGGCAGGCTCTGCTGCAGCCGGCTCTCCCGCGTTGGGCGGTGGAAGCCAATGGGCTGCAGGCTGCAACACGCCGGCACCGAGCTGAGCGCTGCCGGAGCCCTCTGTGTGTCCCCTGTGCGACACGGTGCGCTGGGACTTGGGTGGTGAGAGAACGCAGCAGGGCGAGCGCATCGGGGTGGATCCCAGGAGCTTGGGTGTCAGGGTGAGGGTGACTCTTTGTTCCCAGCTGCTGACTGGTGAGCAGGACTGGGCTGTGCTGGTGCCTTGTCGTGTGCCCAGCCAGGGACTGGCTGATGGTTCCTGCTAAGTCGCTCTTTCTCCTTTCTTTGTCAGGCTTTGTGAACTCGCACCAATGGCTGGCAGGTACGTCGCAAGCTAGGAAACAGCCGCCCTGTGGTGCCTCCAACCACTGGCATCAGCGTGTAGGAACTTCCCACCATTAATTCTGCTCCGGTCAAGTTACCACGAACGATGCCGACGGCAAATGGCCTGGCAGTGTCGCTGGGCAGCCTCCAGCAGCAACTGGAACTGCGCCTGGTCTGCTCCAAGTGCAGCGTGAAGGAGAGTGAGATCACCTACCACCTGCGAGATGTGGAGCACAAGTGCATGTACGAGATCCTCCTGGCCCGCCGCCGCCGGAGCACGGCCTGGAGGAAGGTGTCCAGGCGGCCAGGCTTCCCCAACCCAGCCCACTACGCTGTCTGCAGGTTCTACGTGGAGGGGCAGGGCTGCAGCAAGCACATGAGCCAGTGCACCTTCGCCTGGAGCCCGGAGGAGGCTATGGTCTGGAACTTTGAGAGGGACCAGCATCTGGAGCGACGCCGGCTGAAGGCAGCGGTGCTGCAGGCACAGCTGGGGAGTCGCGCCACCACCACCGCCAGCATCGCCGGCGAGATCGCCAGTGAGTTCGGGGGGCAGTTCCAGGAGATCTGTAGGCATTGCTTCTTGGGCTGCCCCCAGCGCATCTCGGCGGGAGGCCAGGGGTGGCTGTGCGAGTTCCACCAGACCTGGGACCCACTCCTGGTGCACGTGGTGTCAGACAGCCGGCGGAAGCATCAGTACACGGCCATCCGGCCCTGCCCCGAGTTCATGCCAACCCTCAGCTACTGCAGGTTTGTCTCCAGGGGCAAACCCTGCAAGCACAGCCTGCAGCGCTGCTGGTACGCGCACAGTGACGTCGAGATGGCTGTCTGGGAGGCCGAGAGGGAGCACGGCTTGGTTCGCTCCGACCTGCTGCCGACCGCAGGGACCTGCAGCACCAACGGCAAGCTGCCAGCGCCCGCACCGGTGCACTTTTACTGCAAGCTCTGCCTGGTGACTTTCAGCTCCCAGGAGAGCTTTGAGAGCCACTGCTCCTCTGTTGAGCACGTGCAGATGCTCTCAGCAGACACGTCTGTCCAATGGGTCCACCGCGCGCCACCGCTTGGTGTGACCAAGTTCTCGCTGTGCAGCAGGTAAGACATCGATGCAGTGCAGTGGGGAAGAGGGCAGGACAGCTCCCCAGGGGTCCCCGTGCCACCCAGGATGCCTCTCTTCCCACAGAGTGGAGGTGTGCGAGATGGGGAACAGCTGTACCAAGGCTCATTCCACCGAGGAGCTGCAGGAGTGGATCCAGAGGGTGAAGGTTGCCGTGAAGAAAAAGAAGCAAGCCCTGAAGGAAGGGCTGTTGTCCTACCAGGACCGCCTCATGGCTGAGTATCGGACGTGCTCCAACGAGGTGTTGATTGTGAGTCAGGGGCAGTGGGATGGAAATGCGTTGGTCTACCATAGCCTGGCACGTCAGGAGAAGCCTCTTGTGTAAGAGCTTGGGAATAGAGCCCACCACTCACCTTTGTAGTGGTGATGCAGAGAAGAATCATAGAATCATAGAGTCATTAAGGTTGGAAAAGACCTCTAAGGTCATTGAGTCCAACCATCAACACAATACCATCATGCCTACTAAACCATGTCCTGAAGTGCAACACCTATGCATTTTTGAACACCTCCAGGGATGGTGACTCCGCCACTGCCCTGATGTTGCATCCCTGTTCCCTCACCCCTTTTGAGACAGCAACCTGGGAGCTTGCTTAGGGTACTCAACCACGGTGTTCTGCTGTGGGTACTTTCATTTCCAAAGGCTGCTGCATGGGGTTGCTGAGCAGCAGTGGTTAAGGACTGAGTGTGGGGATTTACTAACTGTCTCCTCTCAGGAGGATGTAGAAAAAGGATGAATGTGGCCCTATAGAGGGCTCTGCAGGGTGTCCATCCCTGGGATGTTGCCCTCAATCCCACTTCTCTTGTGCCTCCCCTGCAGATGGCTGAGCACATCGAGGGCGTCAGAGTGGTGTGCGAGCAGCCCCTGCATGTGCAGTCAGAGGACAGGAGGATGAAGTACCGGTGGAAGTTCAAGGTCCACTCCCAGGTAAGCCCAACCTATGAGCCTAAGGCAGCACCTACTGCTGTTCACAGTCCTTTGGGTTTTTTTGTTTGCTTATTTAGTTATTATTTCTGCAAGGGACAGGAGTACAGGGATTTTGGGATGTGGGAATGAGAACATAGGTTGCGTATTTGGAAGCAGCTCAGGTGATGCCATGTGAGATGAGTGCAGCCACCGTGTCTCCTGTCTTGTCTTGTGCATTTGGGCTGGGGTGGACCTGGCTGCCCTCAGCACCCCCCACATATCATCACAAATGACAAGATTCAGCCTATTTTCTGTCCAGGATTTTGTGGGTGTTGTGGGCAAGAGGCTGGCTCTAATTGTCCTCTCCAACACAGGAGATTTCCTGCTTCTAGCAGGCTCCTCAGGTGCTGTCAAACTGAAACCTGAGGTTAAAAGCTTAAAATAATTGCTGTGGGGTTGAACAGGGAATAAGATTCTTCCAGGAGAATTTCAAGAGTGCTGTAGGTCCAGCGTGGCATTCAGCTCCTGCAGCAGCTTTCAGCAGGAAACACTGCTGAGATCAGCCTCTGGGGTCTTCCTGTGGGCTGCCCTCACCGTGTCCCTGTCTTCTCAACTGGCAGACGCCTCTGCAGCACGTGGCGCTACTGAAGCGGGAACCTGGAGTCAACTTCTGCCTCTCGGGAAGTGGCCTTTCCTGGGGCCTCCAGTACCTTCAGGGGGAGCACGTGGCCACCCTGCCTTCCTCCCCACCCACCGCGCTGGTGGAGGTCTGCATGGAGTGCTGCACGCTGGGCGTCTTCGAGCAGTGGGTGGTGTTTGACTTTGGCAAGCGCCCCGTCCTCATTCAGAAGATCAAGGTGAAGGTGGGCCGGCGGGAGGCCCCCCAGCATGTCCCCGGCAGCAGGGAGAGCAGCCGCCCCGTCAACTTTGTGCGATGGGATAGAGGTAACCGGATCATCGTTCCCAGTGTGCCAAGGACCAGTGAAGATATGGATCTACTGGCCAAGTACAAACCTCCTGCTCTCGCGCTGGACTGCAAGCGTGAGGGTAATGAGAGCGTTCCCATCACCCATCTCAACTATCGTGAGAGGATGCACAGCTTCCTGTTCCGCGAGGAAGAAGCTGAACAGGCTCTGATTGCCAAGTAAGTGCCAGTTGTGGATCCAGAGGGGTTCCTCCTCACCGTGGCCATGCTGCTCAGTAGTCTCTGTCCTTTCTGGGTTGGATCCTGGGGTAGCTTCCCAGAGAAACGGAAACCTCTCCAGACAGATGTCTTGCTCAGTGGTGGTAGGAAGGGAAGGGCTGGGTCTTTTCCTGTGGCCATGGATTAGCTAGGGGCTAATTGTCTCTATGTGCTCAGGGGGCTGGTGGACCCTCTCTCAGGGTTGGTGGCAATGCCCCCTCCACAGCGGGGAGGGTGGTCGCGGATGAACTGATGGTCCAGTTCTCTGCTGTTCATTTGGATGTTTCCTCCTTCCAGACTCAACCTGCGGGTCCTCATCTCACTGACCCCCATGCTGCAAAGCTTCTCCGTGGGGATGAAGTTTGCCCTCTCTGGTGAGCTGTTTGCTGAAGTGCCTACCCCTTATAATCTCTCGCCGGACACAGACGAGGGCTATCTGCTGAGCAGGTCTGTGCCCACTGCTTTCCTGGCACTTGACCCACCTGTAGACAATCGGATTTACGAGGTTACTGTGGAGCATAAAGCCACCACGGAGAAGACCATCTGGCTACAGATACCAAAGAGATGCTGCTCAGAGCTGAACTTCAAGCCAAACACCTCCCATAGGGTGGAGATTCAGTTCCAAATTGACCAACTACTGTTCCGGCAGTGGCACCAGGCTGTGGATCGCCTGTTGGATGAGAGGCTGGTCCTACCAGATGTCGCCAGTTGCTCTGTCCCGTACTCTCTTGGGTCACCACAGAAAGGGAACAGCAAGCAGAAGCTAGCCATCTCCTTCATCACGGGCCAGAAAACCACCAGCCGGCAGGTCCCACCTCTTCTCATCTATGGGCCTTTCGGCACGGGGAAGACGTTCACCTTGGCCATGGCCACCATAGAGATCCTCAAGCAGCCCAACTCGCGGGTGCTGATCTGCACTCACACTAACAGGTTAGCAGAGGGTGAGGGAAGAGGCAACCAGGGCTGAGTCTGCACTGATCCAGCGCCTGCCTGACAGGATGAGCTGAGATGCATGAGGTGGAGCTGAGCTGTCCTTTTCTTGGTAAACATTTCAATGACTTGTTTAAAGAAATCCATTTTTGTTTAGTATGTCTTAAGCAGCTCTAATACTTCCTGCTAGGAAGAAGCCTGGCATGTGTTGAAATCTTTGTGGAAGAAGCAGCACATTCCTGCTGAATAAAATTCCTATGAAATGGGGATGGGTTGGAGAGGCTGTTTTTTCTGGCCTTTACTGTGTACTGGAAGAAGGAGAAAGCCGTTGCCTGACCTTGCTGGGATGATTTTATGTTCCACTTGCCCTTGAAGCCTATTGTGCTCTTTGCACATGCCAATTTTTTTACTTTTCCAGGAAGAGTTCAGGGAAGAGGAAATGCAGGTCTGGTGTGACTGCCTCTGATTATGCCTTTAGAGAAACCAGGCCATGACTGTTAAAATTAGAGCAGTTACACTGAAAAGACTGTCCACACCCAATCCTGCAGGCTGTTACTGCCTGAGTTTTTAATGTATAATAGATGGGTGACTGCTAATCTTAGCCTGTTTCAGGCTGTCTCGTTGCACTCAAGCTTCGTCTGCCGATCTTGTGTCACCTGCCCAGGCTGAGGGTGGTCAGCTGTCAGAGGAGAGGTACCAGGTCATGTCTGTGAGACTTGGCCCTAGAGAGAAGCAGGGCCATGGATTTTGTTTGGTACATTGCATTTCTCCATGTGACCATCAAGAGATGCCCTAGTCTTGAGTATCAATTCCTATTTTAAACTATACTCTCAAAATAGGCTTGGAATTGATGGCTGCGTAAACACCAGCTTCTTTGAGCATATGTGAATGTCTCCTGAGACAAGTGCGTTGTCACAGCCAGAGCTGGGGAGAGCTTGGGTGCATGATCAGATGGTGCTTTGGGATGATGGTCATAGCCTTGGGAACGGCACTTACAATTCCTTGATAGCTTCCCCTCTGTTCCCCTGCAGTGCTGCTGACATCTACATCCGGGAGTATTTCCATAACTACGTGACCAACGGGCATCCGTGGGCTGTTCCCTTGAGGATTATATCCACTGACCGTCCCACCAACATGACGGACCCCATCACTCAGATGTACTGCTGCCTCTCTCCAGACCAGCGCTCCTTCCGGCCCCCCACGCAGGCAGAGATCGACAGGCACCACATCATTATTACCACCTCCACGTTATCCAAGAATCTGAAGGTTTCCCCAGGCTACTTTACCCACATCATGATTGATGAGGCTGCTCAGATGCTGGAGTGTGAAGCTTTGATTCCACTCTCGTATGCCACTTTTGAGACCCGGATTGTCCTCGCTGGGGACCACATGCAGATAACCCCAAAGCTGTTCTGCGTTGGGGATGGACAATCTGCTGATCATACCTTGCTAAACAGACTCTTTCAGTTTTACCAGAAGAAGAGGCACGAAGTGGCCGTGAAAAGCAGGATCATCTTCAATGAGAATTATCGTTCCACTGCAGGCATAATTGAGTTTGTCTCCAAGCACTTCTACATTGGCAATGGCAATGCTATCCAAGCCAGTGGGAACATCCCACCCCATCCCGAAATCTACCCGCTTGTGTTCTGCCACGTGTCTGGTGTGGCTGAAAGGGATATGTCCATGATTTCTTGGCACAACACCTCCGAGATAATCCAAGTGATTGAGAAGGTGAAGGAGATTTATCAGAGGTGGCCAGATGAGTGGGGTGCCCGAGATCTGAAGAGGATCTGTGTGGTGTCCCATGGGATGCAGGTATGTAGAACTATGTGTTTCCCACCTGAAGGGGTGATGGGTGCACTACTGGCCACTCTCTAAACGGTCCCTAATAAATGCTGGGCTCTGTTTATGATAAGCCTGTCTTTTGTGCTAGTAACAATAGGGAGTCAGGGGTCTTGCATGCCACCAGTGTTTTTTCAAGGTGCTGACCTTTTGGTAGGATGTCATGGGTAGCTGGAGCAGAGAGGCCTCATCGTGGTATGGTTTACTTGAAGATTTCTTTGAGAGCCCTCTGGAAAGGTTAACTATAGAGACCACTGGCTAAGTCAGCCCAGGATGTGTGGCTGCTGCTGACTAACTTCGGCAACCTGTAGCTGAGCAGGGTGAGGGACCTCGGTCTTGGGTGGGAAGCATTTCTGAGCTGAAACTGTATTCAGTCCTGCCTGTTTCTTCCTTACCAGGTTTCTGCAATGAGGCAAGAGCTGAGGAGGAAGCAGCTACAAGATGTGGTGGTAGAAAACTATGAGAACTTGCCAGGTTTGTGTCTTGTTCTGTAGCTGATCGTGCCTGGCTGCATTTTGAGGTCTTCTGTGTGCGAGGGAGGACTTGCCCACTCGTGCTGGTGGACAGGAGAGCGTATTGCAGCTACAGCTGCTGTGGAATGAACAGGGGGAAGAGATGCTGGGTCATTAGCAGAGGTCTTTCTTGTGTCCTTAAATGCAACATACCTCTCTGTGAGGGTGAGTATGGTGCTGTAGGCAAAGCTCCCTTGCCCTTTCCCATGGCTCTGCCACTGCTGCAGCCTGCAGAGTGCCGATTAGGAGGGAGTGCCTGGAAATCCCTTGGTTGATTTCCAGCCCCTTCTGATTGGTAGTTCTGTGATTTCATCCTTTCCATGGTGAGGAATAAGATTTCACACTGAATTAAATGCGCACCCAACTGTCAACCCATTTCAAATAAACGGGGCGTTGCTTTGTAGGAGGATGAAAACCCAGTACGTGCCTTGAGCATGTGTGAATCATGTGAAGTCCCAAGTACCAGCAGGAAGGCTGGGAATAGAAGAGAACAGAAACCAGAATGGCTTGTGGGTACCAGTGGCAGTGAAAAATCACAGAGCAGTTCACCAAAGGAGAATTTTGCTGCTCTGGACAATGAGAGAAGGATAGGACTGGTTTTGTTCTCAAGGACTTAGCTTATGACTCATCCATGTTTTCATTATTATTATTTTTTTATAGTGCAGCTGGGACTCCTCATGGTGAGAATAACCCCCGGGGCGTGATTCTGATTTCCACACCCTTTCTTTGCAGTCTCTTCCCAGCTCTGAAATCACTAGGGCGCCTCTTGCTGTTTGTTATTTGTCGTGCAATCAGCAGGGCTGTCCATGACAGGGGAGGGATTCTTGCGAATGGTCACTGCTTTTGTTCCTGCAAAACACTTGGCTCTCTGAGGATTTTAGGATTCACTCTACTTGTGCTTTTGAGGAGTTGGTGAGGGCTGTGGGTGGCACTGGGCACAGGGGGCTGCTCTGTGGGCACTCATGGCTACACCGGTCCACTGCCCTGCCTCTCTCCTGTCTCCATGCTGCCCTTCCCTACCTGGTGGTGTCTTCGTGGTGTCCATCCTGGTTCATACCTGGCCCTCCCGATCCCCAAGAGCTGCTTTGTTCACATCCATGACTCCCGTGACTCAGCCAAGCGAGGTTACATCAGCCCATGGCCCTGTAACCCAATGTGGATGGGCAGAATACTAGGTGGCAGCCAGACAGGGTCTTCCCCGTTGAGTTCCCGTGACTGACTTCTCCCTTGTTCCCTCTAATGCAGGGCGGGAGTTCCGGGTCATTGTCATCAGCACAGTCCACACCAGCGAGAGCCTGCGTATCTCGGCCACCCACCACCTCGAGTTCTTCAACGAAGCCAGAGTGCTCAACACCATCATGACCCGGGCTCAATCACTGGTTGTTGCGGTGGGAGATGCCGTGGCCTTGTGCTCCCACGGCCAGTGCAGCAAGGTCTGGAAGCGCTTCATCCAGCAGTGCATCGAGAAGGGGAGCATCTTCCCGGAGAACCTGACGATGGCCCAAATCAAACAGGCTGCGTGTGACAAGGAGAGCTGGAGCAGAAGGAGCCCAGAGAGGGATGAGGAGGACAGCGACACGGATTCCTGGAGCTCTGAGGATGAAAGCATGAATGCCGATGACCCTATCCTCCAGGAGCTCTTAGATGAGAGCAAGAACGTGCTGGTGACGGTGTCCGAAGAAGGGCTGCTGAATGTGAAGTCTGAGGCTTCGAACCAGTGGGAACGCAGGCAGGAATATGTCAGCTTCTCTTCTCAGTTGATGCAGGAGTATCTGCACATGCATCCCAAAATGTACAAGAGATGCGAGCTGATCAAAGAAGGGTTCGACAGAGCTTCTGCCTTCACCCTCAACGACTCCCCAGCGATGACCATTCAGATCAAAGGCAGAGTTCACTGCGGAACAGCCTTCACCGGGGATGAGGTGCTCGTGGAAATCCTGCAGAGCAGCACGGGTGACAGCGTCAGCCACCGCCCTCAGGGGAAGGTGGTGGGCATCTTGAGGCGCGCGGATAAAGAACGGACTTTCATCTGCATGATGGATGAATTTGACCCCCGGGTGATGATACCCATTGATCCCACTGTCACCAAAATATTTGTCCCTGGGCTGAAAGAGAAACCAAATGTCATTCCCATCCGCAGGCTTGTCAATGGGAAGTACAGAGTGGTCAGCTGTGAGAAGATCAGCCAGAAGACGAGGAGATGCCAATTCTTCTGTGTCCAGGTTATCTCCTGGAGGGAAGGGTTTTACTACCCTTTGGGGATAATAACAGAGATTCTGCATGCGGCATTGACTTTGGAAGAAGGATTAAAGATCCTTGAGCTGGAGTATGGTTTGGAGAAGAAATACTCAGCTGCTGTCACCAGGGACTCAGCCAAATACACCTCCAGCAGCAAACTAAACCTCACCAAGGAGACTTTGAAGGACTGTCGGAGTTACATGACCTTCACTGTCGACCCCCAAGGTGCCAAGGATTTGGACGACGCTATCAGTGTTAGGGATCTTGGACATCACTATGAGATTGGAATCCACATTGCAGATGTGGCTGGCATCATTCCCAAGGGCAGTGCCTTGGACCTGGAAGCAAAGAAGCGAGGTGTCACCTACTACGCTCCCAACCAGGAGCCTCTGTGCATGTTCCCACCCCACATTAGCCAGGATGTCTGCAGCCTCCTGCCGCAGAAGGATCGCCGGGTGATCTCCTTGTTTGTCACCATAGAAAAGAAGACTGATGAGATGTTAAAGGAGGTCTTCACCACCTCCGTGATCCACTCGGACAGGCAGTTCTCCTATGAAGAAGCAGAAGTCTGCATTAAGAACCGCTACAGGAAAGCGACAGGCGCCCTTTGTTTTGACACCCTGGAGGACTGCGTAGCTGTGGCTTATCACTTCTCCAGGGTCCATCGGAAGTTTCGGCTGCAGGAGGACTGTTTCTATGACCGGCTGGACGAGGAAAGCTCTCCAGGAAACAGGGGGTCCCATCAGATGATAGAGGAGTTAATGATCATGTTCAACAGTTTTGTGGCTGAGTTCCTCACCAACCAGGAGGACACGAGAAATGTCACTCCTCTCCGCTGTCAGTGCGAGCCAAGCCCTCAACAGTTATCAGGCATGAAAAACAAGTACAGTCACATCCTTCCTTTGTCCATCCATCTCTCGCATCACCTAGGAGAGGTGCCTCCTGACCAAGACTCCTCTAAAACTGTGGAGTTCAGTCTCCTGGCCCCCATCTGGGAGCATCTGCAGTCAGCTGCTAATGTCCGTGACTTCCACAAGATGCTAGACCTTATCGTGACTGATGACATCCACCCAAAGTTGGCCCCCGTGGCACTGGAGTTCAGGAGACTGCTTGGCCGCTCCTATTTCAGTCGCTCCAACTCTACTGTCCAGTCGAAAGCAGGCCATTACTCCCTGCACGTTGACTCTTACACCTGGGCTTCCTCTCCCATCCGCCGTTATGTGGATGTCGTGGTCCAGCGGCACCTTCATTCTGTGCTCCGCAAGAAGCCCATTGTCTATTCTTCAGATGACATTGACCTTCTCTGTCATGACTTCAACAGGAAGAATTCCCAGGCGATGATGTATGAGAAGAGAGCCCGCTGCCTGCAGATGGCCACCCAGCTGAAGGGCCAAGTCCTGCAGAAGATTGCCTTTGTAGTGGATATCACGGGGACGAGCAAGGATTTTAAAGCCCTCTTTCCCCTGAACAAAGAGAGTCTTCCAGACCCCCAGGTAATTAACTACAGGTCTCTGCAGCTGATAGAGCAGCCCATGTTTATCAAGCAGCGGGACAGCATCAGACTGACGTGGAAGAGGAGGGTGTACTCTGTAGAGACAATGAAGGACCACAGCCTGTGGGAAAGACCTCTCTGTGACTGCAGTGTCAGCCTCTTTGGCACGCAGACTTGGCAAGACATGCTCACAGCCATCAGGAACGAGGATTTTGAGACTGTGACTTCTCTCCTTCAGAAGAGCAAGAAGCTGTACCAGCGGCACGTGGGCTGGGTAAGGAAGAGCCAGTGCTCACACTACATCGAGCTCTCCCTGGAGCTGAGTGCCGGTGACGCGCTGCTGTTCCAGCTCACTACGGATGTCTACCGGGGTTTTCTGGTGCCCTCCGTGCAGCTGTGGTGCGTGACACCAGGTTTTGATGTCTGCCTGCAGCACACAGAAAAGCCTATTGATTGCTTCTCTGCCTATGCCACCTTGTCATCCAAAGACAAGTACAAGAATGCCACGGAGTATAGCAAGGTATGGATGCCGCTGAGCGCCATGGAGTCTGCTTTGTGTGCGGTGACTGAAAATGACTCGATTGTCCTCCGTGATGTCAAAATAACCTGGGCAAAGCAAAGGACAAGCAAAGGGCAGCTGCAAGGGAGTTTCATCCTAGACAAAACATTTTTGAAGGAGTGTTCCATTGACGTGGACTTCAACCACTGTTACTTGTGTATTCGCTTAGGTGGGTTGCAGGTTGGGAGCCTTCAAAGTGATGAGGAGTGTCTTAGCCAAGACCTCCAGAATCTGACTTTTCATAACAAGGGCAGGTCAGAAAGCAGACTTGTGGTTGATCCCAGTACCTACACCTGGGTGGCTCATGGGGTCACTGAAGAGTTCAGCGATGATGAGAAGTCAGACAGGTCTAGTCAACAGACTATTAATTTTTACGTCCACTATCTGTCTATGGAGAACATCCCCGTGGAAATCTCACAGGCCTCTGCCAGGTTCACAGTGGAGCTCATACCAAAGATGCTGCCAGACGTGTAAGTGTGCTTAGCAGTTGTTCTCTTGGTAACCTGTCCTTACCCAGCTACGACTGGCCATGCTGTTGGGCTGTTGACACATGGTGAGGTGCCAGCATCTCTCAGCTCTGGTCTCTGGACAACCTCCAGATGACCTTGAGAATGGGGTGACAGGGGAAGGGGTTGTGTTGAAATTTCCCTGGGTATCTGTTTCTTCTGTCACTGGGTTGCTGCTATGTGTATCATAAAAGGCAGCGTGAAGCACTGGATCAGGGTTTGCTTAGCAGAAATGCTCCCTCATTTCCCAATCATTCCCCTTTTGTTATTGCTGTGAAGCAAGATCAGCTCTTATTAAAGCAGAGCTGCTGTCTTGTTTGCCCTTCTTCGTACACAGCGTGGACTGCTGCACAGCCATGACTGCTGCAGCTTTTTTGGGGAAGAATGTTCTTCCTTTTGTATAGTGAATATTAGGAAAAAATTGGAAGCTAATCCAATAAGACGAGGCAAGTCATGATAAAAATGGAGTCTAAACAGAAGCTGTGCTCCTTGCTCTCAAGGGATCTTTGCAGGCTCAGCTCTCAGCTGAGAAACAGTCCCAGATGCAAAAAGGCAGAATAAGAGTTGTTCTGGTTTAAGATCTTTGTGGAAGGGTTTCAGAAAGCCAACCCTGTCCTGGGCTGCATCCAAAGCAGTGGGACCAGCAGAGCGAGGAAGGGGATTCTGCCCCTCTGCTCTGCTCTGGTGAGATCCCACCTGGAGCCCTGTGTTCAGTTCTGGAGTGCCCGGCACAGGAAGGGCATGGACCTGTTGAAATGAGTCCAGAGGAGGCCATGGAGATGATCCGAGGGCTGAAGCAGCTGCCATATGAGAACAGGCTGAGAGAGTTGGGGTTGTTCAGCCTGGAGAAGAGAAGGCTCCAGGGGTACTTTAGAGCAGCCTTCCAATACTGAAAGGGGCTCCAGGAAAGCTGAGGAGGGGCTCTTGATCACAGAGTGCAGGGATAGAGTGAGGGGGAACATTTTTTTTCAGCTGAAAGAAGGGAGACTGAGATGAGATCTTAGGAAGAAATATTTTCCTGTGAGGGTGGGGAGGCCCTGGTACAGGTTGCCCAGAGAAGTCATGGCTGCCCCATCCCTGGAGGTGTTCAAGGCCTGGTTGGATGGGACGTTAAACACTGTGATCCAGTGGGAGGTGTCCCTGCCCATGGCAGGGGGTTGGAGCTGGATGGGCTTTAAAGTCCCTTCCAACCCAAACCATTCCATGATTCTATGATATAATGCAACACCAAAGCAGGGAGAAAGAATAAACAAGACAGCTGTACAGGGCTGTATTAAAATTTTCACTGTTTTATGCTATATTCCATTCAACCTTATTTTTCCCTGTCGGTCAGACGGAAAGAAAAGGCAATTTGGAGGCTCCAACACGCATCAGAGCTTGTTAAAAGCATCGTCCTGGGCCATGAACCTCCTCAAAAAGGTAGGTGCAAATATTCCCCTTTCTTACCTTGTGGCTTCTTACTCCTGGCCTGGTGGGTGCTCTGGCAGCTTCTGTGGGCATTTTCCCATCAGGGTTGTGTTCCCAGACCAGGATGTCCCTCTGGCAAGGGGAGGGGAGGAGCTGCCAGCCTGGCAGAGTGAAGGTAACAGGGATGCAGGAGGGTGGCATGGCTGAAGTTTTAGTCCCCAAGACTCAGAAGGTCTGTGGGCAGAACCTCTTGGCAACAAGACAATGATTCTTTTTAGGTGATCTTGTAAATGGGCCACAATTGCTTGGTACCTGCTGTACCCTCCTGTTAAATCACTTGTGTGCTGCCTTCAGTAACCTTCTTTAAACTTGTTCTCTTGCCTCTTTGCCGTAACAGTGACAACATCCAAAATCCTGCAGCAAACATCATTTGATCTCCCTGGCAGTCGCAGGAAGCTCAACCAGAGTCAGAACCAGGCTATTTTTAGTGCGCTGAGAAAATCCTTCATGCTTATCCAAGGCCCACCAGGTAAGGCTGGGTGGATGGTCCATACCTGCTTTGCTTTGATGGGCAGGTTAGAGCTAATCTGTTGCTTTTATAGAATCATTTAAGTTGGAAAAGACCTTTAATATCATCGAGTCCAACTTCTAACCTAACAGTATCAAGTCTACCACTAAACCATGCCCCTGAATGCCATGTCTACCTGTCTTTTAAATCCCTCCAGAGCTGGTGACTCAGACACTTCCCTAGACAGCCTTTACATAGGACCCTTGGTGAGATAGAAGAAGGTAGTGTGGATTAGAATCACTCACAGCTGTTCAATGTAGTCCCCTTTGTTCTTGATTTTATTTCATGGCTGATCATCCCGATGCTGATCTAGAGCATGGGTGTTGTGGTTAAAATGCAATCAGCAACCTCCTTCCTTTTGTAGGCACAGGGAAAACTGTTGTTGGAACTCACATTGTCTACTGGTTCCATAAGCTGAACGAGGAGAGTGGTGAGAAGGAGCAAATGCCATCCTCTGAAGAAGAAAACTCCAAGGGGAGAAAGTGCATATTGTACTGTGGCCCATCCAACAAGTCTGTTGATGTTGTGGCTGGTGAGTATTGGTTTTAAGCCCCCAAAGCAGCTTGTACTTGTGGGAGGGAGAACTGTGGCTGTGGGCAGGAGGCTGGGAGACAGGAGGAGCCCAAAGCAGGGATGGTCCTAAGAGAAGACCCCTCACTGCAGGGCGAGGAACCGGTCCAGGTGGGGTTGTGAGAAGGGGTGAGAGCATAGTGAACACTGGGCACCTCACAGGCATGAGCTTTCTCACCATCGCTGGTGCCTGGTGCCCTCTGAGCAGACCTGTTCTCCTTTCCCAGGGATGCTACTGAGAATGAAGAACCTGAAACCGCTGAGGGTTTACGGGGAGGCCATTGAGACGATGGAATACCCGTACCCAGGGAGCAACCGGCATCTCTCCCGCAAAGCCTTGCGGGATTCAAAACCAAAGCGTGAGCTCAGGTAGGACTGCATGGCCCTCACAGGCTCTGAGAGTGCTGGGATGTGATGTTTTCTGCACCAGTGAAGCTGAACAAGCCAGAGCAAACACGGTTTCTGTTCTTCTACCTGCGTTGAGTGAAGGTGTATGGTCTAATGTAGCACCTAGTCAGGAGCCCTGGTTGTTGAAAACATCCTAGATGTTTTCCACTCTCTTTTGAACAGCTCTAGAAGTCTCTGACTTCATTCCTCGTTGCAGCTGCTAAAGAAAAGTGGTTGTATTTTGTTTGTCAGGGTGAGCTAAGTGTTAGATCTATAAAGAGGTAAAAGTCTGGCTGTGACTTCTTTAGCTAATAGAGTTTCTTCACATAGACAGGTGTGGTCTGGTTCATTGCAGAAGAGATCATGTGGGTCTATGTTGGGAGAAAATATTTATATATTGATTCTTTATTCAGTGAAATAATCCTGCATCATCGCATCCGGCGGCCGCCCAACCCTTACTGGCGTGAGATCTGTAACTTTGATGCTCGGATGAAGAGAGGAGAGCAAATAACAGAAGAAGAAACAAAGAGGTGAGTAGGAAGGGGCTCTGGTGAGAGACAGCTGGCTTTGGCCATGTGCCACCTCTGAAGCACCGGCCCGAAGGAGCACAGTGCATCAATCTCCTCCCTCTGCGAGAAGGGGTTTGGGCTGTGCTTGCTACGTCTCAGATGACTCAAACCGATAAACTACATTAAAGTCAGTGGGTTTGTCCTGGCTCGTGTAAGCCAAGGGATGAGGTGGAAACTTCAAAGTGGATTAATAAGCCCTGTGTTTGGAATAATGATAAGAAGTGATTGGCTCAGGGTTAGGGTTACAGGACAGAGCCTCAGCATCACTTCTGCTCTGGTGACACACTTATGTTTGTGTAACACTTGCATCCTCCGCACTGAGCCCCTGTCCCACTGAGTTCAGGACAAAGTACATTTCCTGCAGTGTCCATCCAAAGTCTTTTTCTGGGAACACCGGCTCACCCTGGGGAGGGAGATAGAGCATAATAATTTGGGAGAGTATAGCCTCTGCCTGGTTCTGGCATGATGAACTTAGAGATTTTCCCTTGTGTATAACCTGATGTCTTCTGCATCGACCACCAGGTACAAAATTCAGTTGTCATCTGCTCGTACTTATGAACTGGTAAAACACGATGTGATCCTGTGCACGTGCTCTGCTGCATCTGCTGGCTCTCTGGAGCAGCTCAATGTCAAGCAGATAATCATTGATGAGTGTGCCATGTCCACAGAGCCCGAAACCCTCATCCCCTTGGTCAGCCACCACCATGCTGAGAAGGTAAGTCCCTTCCAAAGAAGCATCTCTAGGGTGGCTGCTCAGACCTCTGCATGTCTTCCACACTTCCCATGGTGCTTTTTGAGTTTTACCAGGTTTTAAGGTTGTTCCTTGTAGCATCTATGATGGTGTGTCGATGTCTCAGCCTTCAGGGAGTTGTTTCCTCTGAGGTATAACTCTGCTATAACTATAAGTAAAGTCTTGAGGCACAGAGAGGTCCACACAGTCCATAAGTGTTCTCACTAGATGTGTGAGCTGTGCATTACCTGTTGATATTGCACAAAGCGGAGTCGTAAGGCCTGCTGCAGGCCTGAGAGCTGTGGTAGAGAGCTATTGCATCTGCTCACTTCTCTGCTGTGTGTATCACCTCAGCTCTGTGTCTTCAAAACAGTTACACCCATGCTGTCTCCTCTAAATTCGCTCTTGGCTTTCTGCAAGACAAAGCAAGTGGTGGTGTGGCTGGATTTTTGGTCAGTGGGTGTCACTGCTACAAAAAATGTATTGACCCAGGAAAAAATCAATGTGATAAGAAGCACAGAGCAGACTGTGGTAGGCTTACTATGTGGTGGCTTTCTCCTGTGAGATGGGAGCAAGGCTCCATGTTATCTGGGTCAGAATCTTTAAATAGTGCCCAACATGGTCTTTGATTGAGGTTGCTGTAACCATAACATAAATAAGTAGCAACAAATGTCTGTGTGCAAATAACCTTTCAAAGGGCTGATTGCCTTCACCAGTGCCATCACCCTCATAGTTGAGGAGTCTGCTCTTCATTCCAGGTTGTTTTACTTGGGGATCACAAACAGCTGCGACCTGTGGTCAACAATGACTTCTGCAAGAGCCTTGGCATGGAGAGGTCTCTTTTTGAGCGCTACCGAAATCAAGCGTGGATGCTGGATACGCAGTACCGCATGGTGAGGCCCTCAAGTGGATTGTCTTTTCTCCGTCACAACAAATACTGCAGTCAGGGTTTGCCTCAAACCACTGGGAAATATTGTCCATTAATGCTTCCCCTTCCTAGAGTAATGAATAATGCACTTGCCCTGTGCCAGCTGTAGCACAGTGGCGTTGCAGGTGAACCCTGCAGGTTAAGAAGTTCCTTGGCTTTTGTTCACCTCAGTTTCTCCCCTTTTCTCTGCCAGCACAAAGCCATTTGTGAGTTCCCATCCCAGGAGTTCTATGAAATGCGGCTGAAAACGTGCCCCCAGCTTATTCGTAAACCCAGTGTCTTCCATCACAAAGATAACGGCTGCTGCCCTATCATCTTCGGACATGTGGAGGGGAAGGAGCAGAGCCTCATGATTTCTACTGAGGAAGGAAATGAGAACTCCAAGGCTAACCCAGAAGAAGTGGAGCAGGCGGTGAGGAGGACCCTGAGGAATTGCTGGAGATGCAAAAGGGGAGGGTGTTGTGCAGGGGGGTTCCAGGGATTTGGAGTGACAATGAGTATCAATACAGGATAAAGACCAGTGGGGTGCAGTATCTGCTTGGTATCTTCTTTGATCTGGAGCACACCACGATGCTCCTCGCCAGAGGCAGCTGTAGGGAAGGATGCAGAGCAGGGCCTGCAGCACAGCCAGACACCATTGCTGCCCTGAGGACAGGATGATGGAGGGCTGGTTCCCTCTGGCCCCTGCTGCCAGGTGAGCAGGACTCTCCTGTCCCCAGGTGAGGCTGGCAAAGCAGTTGACACTAGATGACTCCATCCAGCCGGAGAGCATCGCCATCCTGAGCCCCTACAACGCCCAGGTGTCTGAGATCAGCAAGAACCTCCTGAGAGAGGGCATCTGCGGGGTGACTGTCTGCACCATCATGAAGAGTCAAGGTGAGACTGACAGGAGAGGGGAGGGTTGGTTCTTTTCTCTCCTGCCTTCCTGAGGACTGAAGTGACTTCTCGCAAAGATAGTTTTTGAGTAGAGCCTACACGAGGGTCATTCAGTCATGGAGGAAGCATCCCTGGGCCAGATTTCTGGGTGATTTGTTGTTGTAATAAATTCTGTGGAAACCTCTGAAGTGCACAGGCAGGGTGAGAGTGATGAAGATCGGAAGGTGGTGGATGTCTGAAGGGAGTGTTGAAGAACTACCATAGCACGTTCTCTTTGGAGTGCAACGACCAAGGATCAAATGACCTCCAAAGCAGGAGAAATCCAAACAGGAGCTGCAGTTCTGTGGTTCTTGCTGTAGAGAAATGAGTGCCATGTAGGGTGGAGGGGAGACCAGATTCTTCCTTCTAAAAATAAAACCTGTTTCAATTCTGCTTTCTAGGAAGTGAATGGAGATATGTGATCCTGTCGACTGTACGCTCCTGCCCCCGGTCAGAAATTGATAGGAAGCCCACGAAGAGCTGGCAGAAGAAGTATCTGGGGTTTGTTACCGACCCAAACCAGATCAATGTTGCCATCACACGAGCTCAGGAAGGACTCTGCATTATAGGTGGGTCTCCTGGGAGTGTGAACAGGGCTGCAGGGGAACAAGATGCTTGGATAAAGGGGTGGAGATCCAAAGTAGTCTTTGCTAGTCTTGCTTTTTTCTTCTGTGGATTTGAAACTGGGCAATCTGGGCAAAGCAGAGGTGGTGTGTGGCTCGTACACTGCATGTATAATTAGTTTTTCTCACCCTCTGGTTCAGACCACGATGTTTCCATCACTTGCATGCTAGAGCTCTCACCTAACAGAACGTGGCTGCTTATTTTCCTCCTAATCATGCAGACGTAGGCTGGGATGTGTAGGGAGGCTGCTCGCAGATCTGACAGCACTGAAAAGGGAGCTGGGATTTCACAGAGCTCTGGCTAAAGGGAACAGCCCTGCAAGTTACCCAGCACCCTTAGCCTACAAATGGTAGACAAAAATTTCTGTGATATGAGCCTCTTCTGGCCACTAAACTGCTGTCCCTGTGCCAACAGGGAACCGATACCTCCTGGAGACCAACCTTTTGTGGAAGAGACTGCTTCAGCATTATAGACAGCACAAATGCTACGCTGCAGCACAGGGGATTTTGGTCAGGAAGAATCCAGCCTTCAGGCAGTGAGGATGGGTCGGACCTCGATGAGTTCGTCCCTCCCTACGCCAACTGCATTACGTGTGCCTTGGGAAGGACGCAATCTTTCCATTCCATGATGACCCACAGAGCCAAATGCAGTGGGAGAGCCAGGATCCTCCCCTGCACGGAGACAGCTCAGCTTCCGTGCATGCTTTGGCATCTTGGGGTTTTTAATCAAACCTTGGACAGGAACTTTCAGCTCTAGCAAACCAAAAAGCATTGGAAATGGATGGATGAGGGGGAGGTGACTTTATTGATGATGCTGATGCTGGTTTTTAACAGTGAGGTGCTCAGCGGAGCCCCTGTCCTTCCTGCCAGTGCAGCTGCACGTTGGGGACCAAACTCCGTTCGTCACGGATGGAACGACCGTCCGCAACAGAGCTGCGTGGCCAGCTCTGATTTACCGTAGAGGACCAAAGCTTCTGAGTGCTGCTACTCATTTTAAAACCAAGGCCAGGGGATTTTTAAGGCTTCTCGTTTCTCAAAGCATAAAACCAATTTTGGGATCTTTGTTGTTGTTGTTTTGTTTTTTCTAAGTGAAGGAAGGAAGCAAAGAGAGAACCATGGACCACTCCTTGTGTAGCTAAACCGCTGTTCTCTTCGCTGTAAATATCACAGCCAAGGCCAAGCTGATTTTGTAAATAGGTTTGCTTATTCTTTACATGAAAGAGGTTGTCTCACCAGTATAAAGTCAGTGAAAACCAAGGACCACTCCTACCAGGAAACGTTGGAATTTGTAAGCGCATTTTAAACTGATGGGTTTTATTTGAAATCTCCTGCAAAATTTTTCCTCTCCTACCCCAGATTTTTTTAAAAAGCTGCTTCTAATTTATTACTTTTTAACTCTGTGGATTTGTTTCACAGTCTTATGGCCTGACTTTTTAAGAACAATGATGTAAATTTGATAAATGTACCACGACGTATATGTGTATAATGTATTTTTATATGTTAAGTAGCCAAACCTGTAAACTGGAAGCTGTGATTGACTGGAGAAGGCTGCCTTCTCCCAGTAGCTATGGCTGCTGCAGTCATATAGCAGTGGAGCAGTGCTCTCTGCTGAATCACAGAGCTGCTTTTTGAAGCATGGTATTTTAGAGGGAGGGATGATGTCCTTCATCTCATTTCAGTTCTGAATGTATGAAGTGCCTGCCTCGGCTCTCCCCAAGCCCACAGGCTTGGCTGTCTCTAGATGTTCATGTGGGATGAAGCCAAGATGCAATCAGGGGGTGGTTTTGCTCAGAGTGTATCCTGTAGTGGGACACAGGTCCTCCTTGTTGTAAGTGGGGAGTCCCTGTGGCTTCACAGCACTATGGCAAGGATTAATATTGTCCTGTGTCTGCAACTGAAGATGCAGCTTGGCTCTTTCCAGTGTGGAGGAGTGTGCAATAAGGTGTTGTGTCTGGAAAAGTCCTTATTTAACACTGTGTTTCTTCTTATGGCTCTGTGTTAGACTTGACTCAAGGACCTATGGAGAAATTTTGTTGTTCTCTTCCTTATTTTAAACTACCTTCCTGCACTTCTGTATTGGGTGGGTTTGTACACTAAAATCATAGAATGGTTTGGGCTGGAAGGGACCTTGAAGCCCATCCAGTTCCAGCCCCCTGCCATGGGCAGGGACACCTTCCACTGGATCAGGGTGCTCAAAGCCTCAGGCTTTGCTTTTGTCTTAGTGAAACGTAATAATGGGCACATGTCTGGTGATTCCAGAAAAGACAAAAGCCACTAGGAAGCACCTCCTGCTGGTTCTAAAGATGCTGGATAAAAAAGCTAGTGAGATATAAAGTTCATTGTTCCTCTTTGAAGTCATCCTGTCTGGGATCTTGAAAGAATCTGGAAAATAATATTACAGTTTCAAAATAAGATGGTGCAGGAATCATCTTCTGGGTTACTGAAATGCAATCGTGTATCTCTAAGATGAGGGAATTGCAAGAGATGCTGGAATTGTTGGGATAAATACTTCATTGTGGCACCAGCATCATCCTGCCAAAGTCACCTTTGTCCCTTTAGAACCAGTGGGCCTCATTTTCATGATCTAATGTCAGCAAAGAGCCTCTCCCCTGTTTTGTTTTGCTGGTTATCTCATTATACATGACACTAACAAGGAGTCTCACTTATGACTCTACGCTCGTGAGTGTAGTCACTCAGTCCAGTGCTCTTGTGTGGGATTTGGCCATGTGTTTGTGTAGACCAAGAAAGAGACCTCACAAAGCCTCTCTCTGCTCTCAGTGGGGAAAAAAATGTTTACTGCTGCTCCTTGGAGGGTAAAGCCAAACTGAAATGCTTTGCTTTGTCACCTCTGTGTTGCAAGACAATGTACGTTTTATTGTTTGTTCCTCTGGGGATGCGTTTTGTAACTGGTGTTTAGAGAACGCTGCCCTGGACCACCCAGCAGCAGGAACAGCCAGACTGGACTCTTGGGCAGTTTGGAGTGTGAGCAGGTACCTGCAGAGTTGGTTGTGCAGCTGGAATAGTCAGGGATAGCAGAAAGTGCCATTAATTGAACTTTTATAGACTGTTAGTGACAGCAGAATATTGTGTTCTTGTCCTTTTGCTCATGGATAGAGAGAATCATAGCAATTAATAGATAAAACAAGTTCAAAGTAGTTTGGTTTTGTTTGCACACAGAGCTTTGAATTTACAATTGAAAGAGTTTTATGTTCAAGCGCATATTCTTAAAATAAGACACAAACCCACCACACCTTGGGTGATTCTGGTGGGAAAGCACTGGCAGCGCGGTGCACAAGGTACCTGTCCGATCACGGGCTCTGTGTTTTCTGCAGCTCACAGACAAGAGGATGTTGGTGTAGGACACAGATGTCAGTTCATCCAACAGGATAACTCTCATTTCCTTGATACTGGCCAGAGCTTGAGCCCGAGCTGAACAGGGGGAACCTGCGCACGCAGCAGGCGCTGTGCCCGGTGCCGGCTCGGGATGGTCCCCACGGTTGCAGCCATCGCCCTGCGTCCCGCTCGGACCAGCAGCGAAAGCCATCCAGAAGTAGGAAACCTCTCCTTGGCAAAGGAGAAGCCCATGGGACTGTTTGTGAGGAATTGGACGGATCTGTGTAGGATGATCAATTTACTGCAATAAATTATTGGGTTTTTTTAAATAGGAATGAAATGTTAAGTGTAATGAAGTGTAAATTAAGGAACTTTAACCGTGGCAGGTTTTTATCTTTTGTATGTCTGTGACTTGCAGCAAACCTCAGATGATGTTTTGGATACAGATATTTTTTACCTGCTTCTACCATTTCTATGAATGAACCTCAACATTCCTTTTTTTTTTTTTTTTTTTTTTTATATTTGAGCCATAACTGTAAAAATTATTTAAATAATAAATTTTATTACTTAAAAGATCTGTTTGTGTAGTGGTTTGACTGGAGTCTGTGCAGGAGCACCTCTATATGGAGTGAACCAGATGGGGAAAAAAAAGAAAATGAGCATTAACTCATTAACGTGGGAGAAAAGATTGATTTACACATTGGTTGTGTGGCTGGGTTACTCTTCCCTGTTTGTTGTGGCGTTTGGGGGGCAGTTGTTAGAGTGAGTTTTAATCAGAGTGATCTTTTCATGCACTGTAGAGGGATGAGCATGAAATACTGCTTAGGTAACTATAAGGCATGGGGTGTAAACAGTGTGAGAGGATCCAGAGGTGGAGGTAAGGTTGGGTGAGTGATTTGAAGAGCTTAGGCTTTGGTTCAGGTGTTTTGGAGGAAGGGAGGGGGGAACCTGGGGTCAGAAAAACAAACCCAAACACCATCATCACAAGAGGCTTGCACGGGGCATCTTACGGTGGATGGAAAGCACTGGATGATAGAATATAACGGACCTTGAATTATGTTTTAGTTTGGGCCCCTCAGTACAAGAAAGATACTGAGCTGCTGGGGCCTGTCTGGGCCAGGGTAAGTTTACACTGGATATTAGGAAAAATTTCTTTGCTGAAAGAGTGGTGAAGCACTGGAAGAAGCTGTCCAGGGCAGTGGTGGAGTCCCCATCTCTTTGAGGTGTTCCAGAAACATACAGATGTGGTGCTTCAGGACACGGTTTAGTAGGCACAGTGGTGTTGTGTTAATGGTTGGACTGGATGGTCTTAGAGGGCTTTTCCAACCTTAATGATTCTATAGATGTTTCTATCTCCCATGCTTTGCATCCAGGGTGTCCTGCAAGGCTGCCTGCTCCCTGCTGCTCCCACCTGTCAGTTCTGGCAGAGGGAAGTGAGTGCTGAGTCCCAAATGCTGCCTAAGGATGTTAGTTTGTGTGAGGAACTTGTAATAGTTACTGTTAACTTGGGAAGATTTGAGGAAGGCACTTGTGAGATTGTTGTTGGAAACAGAATGAGTTCACTTTTACGCAAAATGTTTCGAAAGAAGCTTTAGCTTTAATTTTTCTCATATCCTTTTTCAAGTGGATACGATGAGAAAAATATCCTTGTGAGCTCCCTCATCCTTTACAAGCGCTGCTGGCCACGTCCTCAACAGTGTCAGTTGTTGTTGTGAGGATAATGGTGTCACGCCATTGCGCAAGGATGGAGGCCTCAGTTTCTGATCTTACGACGGTGAACTCGTACGATTTGCCAGGCTGCAGGCCCTCCACTATGCACGTGTTGGAGGTGACCTGTTGCATCCTGCGGTATCCCATTTCTGCCTGACTCTGGCTTGTCAGTAAATTCAAGTGCAGTTCGTAGAGTTCGAATTGTGGCTCCTCATACCCAGTAAACCACTTCAGCTTCGCCCAGTCCTTGCGTGCAAATGATTCATTTCGATCAAAAATCAGAGGCATCTTGGCACGGAGAGAGATCCTGTATATGGGGAGTCTAATGCCTCTATAATCTGCATTTAAAGTCACGCTGTTCTTCATATAGACTATTCCTGGCACTTCCAAGGAATTGAGAGTTGCCATAGACTTGCGGAGCTGGGATATTTTCTTTGTAATCATGTGCCACTGGGAGAGGAAGGTTTTCATGTCACAAGCTGATACGTAACGACTCAGCTCCTCCCGTCCTTGTTCCAGCTGCTTTAACAGGTTCGCTAGAAGCGACAGCTCGATTTCAATCATCTTTTTTCCCTTCTCCTTTATGTTCTGCAGCTGGCAGGGGTCCAACATTTGCATGATGTCATTGCGACACATCGCCTGGTTCCGGCGTGTCATATACACCTGGCGGGGCTCAATATCCACGTAGAAGTAACACTTCTTTAAGAGCTCAAATTTTTTCCGGTGCTGGCTAAGGCTCTGGGTGTTCTGAAGGAACTCCAGAACAATGTTTCTCTTTTCAATGTACATCTCCTGGCTGGCATTGTTATGTCCTTCACTGGGCACAGCAATCTGCGAGCGGGCGTTGTGCTTATTTGGAATCCAAGCCATGGTTCCAAAGCTCAGTTGCTGTGTAAGGAAGCAACAATAATGACACTAAGAACCAAACGAAAAGCAACTGTGAGGGAGTGTAACCATGGCTGTGATGCTTCTCTCTTCTCTTAATTACAAAGCTTAACTTATGAGTTTATAGATGGAAAAGAACTATTAGGCTGGTTTAACTCCAGAAGGGTTTTATTCTATAGTTACATGGTTTCTAAGGTTTTTGTACAGTCTTATTTTCATATATTCCAAATAACTGGTCTTCTGGTACCCCCCCCCTTGAGAGGTTCTAACTCTGTTTAATAGATTCACTGTCAGCAATTATTCTTTGATATACTCTGCCAAAATTTCTCCCTATCTTATTCTGTTTTATTAAATTTAGATGCCTTTGTACACCTGTAAGCAATTTTTTCCATTCTTCTACATCTCTGGCGATGTCTATTTTTTTCCCTTTGTAATTCGCCAGGCTGTTGAGGTTTGAGACCCAGCTTTAAAGGGAGTTCCTACAGCTACATAATCACCTTGGTGATTCAAATTAACCCTCTGTCCCCCAAGCAAGCAGGCAGAACCATGCAATGCACCTCGAAACAGCTTTCAAGAGGAACACTACTGTTTTTCCTTGCAGCTTTGCCTTCAACACTGGATTGACAGTCTTAACCTTATGTTTTCAGCAATGTGCTGCTTTCCCTTTCTTTGATTTTAGTTTACATCACCCCCCTTGGTTCCTTGTAGAACTCTGTTAGTCCATAAACAATGTTCAGGAAGAGAATTAAACACAAATAAGGCACTTGTGAACAGGTAAAGGTGTGCTGATAAGAAGGTGTTCACCTTATTTGCGATGCTGAATCTGCTCTCTGTCTCAGTCTTTGCTGTTTCACTCCCTGGCAAAGCTGTGCCCGTGGAGGTGCTGACTGCTGAGCCAAGACGGAGGGTGCTTCTCCGTTGCACTTCAGCTGAAGAACCTGTTGCTCACACAGCTTCTGTGTCATAAAGAGAAATTAGCTAAATAAATGCCTATGTCCCTGCTGCCAGTGATACTGTGAAGAGAACCCAGCCCGATGTGGAGAACCTGGCTTTCACCTGCTGAACACACTTGGTTTGAAAAAGCAATAAATACAGAATTCTGAGAGTATGATTGGGTGACCCAAGCCCCAGGCTGCTCTCCTCCTTTGGTGCAATTTCCTGGCTATAATTATTTAGGTTCTTGTAGTATTTATCTTGTAGGAAATGGCCTCAAGTTGTGCCAGGGGAAGCTTAGACTGGATATTAGGAAAAATGGCTTCACTGAGGAGTAGTGAAGAACTGGCAGATATTTCCCAGGGCTGTGGTGGAGTCTCCATCCCTGGAGGCATTAAAAAATTGTGTAGATGTGGTGCTTGGGGCATGGTTTAGTAGGCACAGTGGGGCTGTGTTGATGGTTGGACTTGATGACCTTGAGGTCTTTTCCAACCTTAATGATCCTATGGGATATTTGAAATCCTACATGTCGTGTAGAAGCATTGGTGATAGCTAATTGATGAAGAAATTTTTCTTCACCTCATTTTCCTTAAATACCTCATGGAACTGATAATGCTTCTCTCACAGGAGTTGCAAGTGTCTGTAGGCCCCTTGGCTGCCTGGCCCCAGCCACAACATGTTTTATGTTGATTCAGAGAATTATGGAATGTCCTAAGTGGGAATGGACCCACAAGGACCATCAAGTCCAAATCCTGTCCCTGCACAGGACAACCCCAACATTCACACTGTGTGTTTACAAAATGCTTCTGGAATATTGTGAGGCTTGGGGCCGTGACTGCTTCCCTGGGGAGCTGTTCCAGTGCTCCACCACCCTCTGGGTGAAGAAACTTTTCCTGATGTCCAATCTAACCCTCCCCTGGCACATCTTCCTACCATTCCCTTGTGTCCAGAGTGAAGAGCTCAGTGCCTGCTCCTCCTCCCCGGCTTGAGAGGAAGCTGCAGAGTGCGATGAGGTCCCCCCTCAGTCTCCTCCAGGTTGAACAGACCCAGTGGCTTCAGCTGCTCCTCAGACTTCCCCTCCAAACCCTTCACCAGCTCTGTGCCCTCCTATGGATGCTCTCCAGCAGCCTTAGATCCTTTTTATCCTGTCGTGCCTCAAACTGCCCCCAGTGCTCAAGGTGGGGCTGATTCCCAGCAACTTTTTCCCCAAGAGAACTGACGATTTCAAAAAAATAACTTGTGTTTCCCTTCCACTTTTTTCTTTCCACAAGAAAACCTCCTAAACCACAGCAGTGCCAGCTCCTGGCATTCGTATGGAGTGCGACAGGGAGAGCACGCGCGCCAGGTGACGTTCCTGGCTTTCACAGAGCTTTGGCTCTCCAGAGCATGCTGTTTGCCCACAGACAGAGCTGTCATTGTGCTTGTTTTCCCTTTCTGTTTCTACATCCTTTTTTTTCTTGCCAGAACCGACTGTTTTCCCAGCAGAGCAGCAATGTTTGCAGTCGGGAGGCTGCAGTCACCCAAGGTAGGGGCTGCTCAGCCCTGGGTGACAGGAAAGGGGGCACCCACGGGATGGACCATGCTGACACCTTCCCTGTGGCTCACCCAGGGCAGCCACTCCCCACACCCTGCCCTTCAGCCCTGACCCACAGTGACAGACCCAGGGAGCTCAGTCCAGGTCTGCACCCTCATGGGTTGCCATGGAGATGCATCGAGGCATGCGGGGCCAGATTTGGATTCTGGGCCAGGGTCCTTGCCCACCTTTGCCCCTGCCCAGGGTGGCTGAAGCCAAATGGCCCAAGGCCAAGGAACCAGCACATGGGAGGGTGCAGGTGCTGTTCACTAAATTGTTCAGGTTGGAAAAGGCTTTTAAGCTCATTGAGTCCAACCATAAACCCAGCACTGCCAACTTCACCACTGATCCCTGCTCCTCCAACATCTCCATTCTGCTTCACAGAGCTTGGCAGTGGCCTCAGCATTTTAGAATCCCCAGCTCCAAGGACAAGGAGCTGAACTGAGCTGCTTCACCTTGTGCTGGTTTGAAGCTCTGTTGTCCTTGCCGAGCCTGGATTTCAATAGTGAACTGTGAGGACACAACCTCGAGGCAAGGGTCCCCGCAGACAGGGATGAGGAATCTAAAGGAGGACAGCCAGAAAAAGGTGCTGGCTCTGTCTGTGCAGCACACTGGCTAAGAGCAAGGTGCAGCAAACACAACTCTGAGCAGAAACACTGGCTCCATCCTGGAAAGCCCTAAGGTCTCAGTGGTACCCAGCTCCCTGTGAGGTGGCCGCAGTGAAGCCCCGTGCTAGCTCACAGCTGCCCTGCCTCTCACCTCGCTGGGGTTCTGAGTTACCTGGTGCAGTTTCGGCTCTGCCTCTGGAGCTGGTGAATCCTCGCACTCCCCAGCTCTCTGGGTTGCTCTGAACAACTGTGCTGTGGTGTCTGCACTGCCTCTGGGAGGGTGTGGACCCTGCCCTGGGTTCCAGAGCGTTATGACATCATCGTCAGCGCCCGCTGCTGCTCTGCCTGGGACCTGCACTGAGCCCAGTCTGCGGCAAAGCAGGGATACACACAGATACATTTCAGCTGATACATTTCAGCTTTGCTCTTTGTAAGGGTCAATACTCATCCAGGAAAGCACAGGTGGTTCTGGCATATGAATGGGATCCGAGCTTTACAGCAGGCTGTAACGTGGGGCTAGTTTTGCTTTCCGAGAGTGAATCTTGCAGCCTTTCCACCTGAGGGCAGACACAATCCGATGCTTTGTTCTCCATGGTGAGACTGAGGATGTTTCGCAAAGTGTTGGGAGTTTTGTTAACTTAAACACATAATCCACATTAGGGAGATGTGTCGAAATAGGATAGAAACTGCTCCATTAAGCCCAGTAAACTTCCTTTTGGGCAGGACGGGATTTTCCTGCTCTGCTTTGCTACAGGACCTACCTGGCCAGTCAGTTGGTTTGTTGGCACAGAGGCAAATTCAACGCCATGACCAGTGTGGTCATCAGTAAACCAGACCAACGTCCTGTGTCTGAAGGTGCCTTCATTCTGCCTGCAATGAAATCCTGGGGTCAGGGCTTAGCCTTAATGCTCTCCTGGATGCTCAGCTGGTGCATCTCTGCTAGGCTTTTTTAATTGAATGATAGGCAAGATTCATAACGCCAGCCCTGAGCTTCTGCTCGAACACCAAGGGAGGAGGCGAGCTGTCATTTTAAGAAATCAATGCGTCTTCTGAAGGCAGCCAGAGCTCACCCTTTCATTTCACTGCTGCCAAGAGATTAACTATACGATTGTCAGGTGTGATTCTCTAACAGACAAGGCAGATAACAAATATCAGTGAAAGCAGGTTGATAGCCTTGGGCAGGGGGGAAGGGCTGGCAGGGATCAGTGCTTCATAATAACACCAGATTCCTGCAGGAAATGAATGTTCATGTTCTCGCCATGGATCCCAATCGTGTTGTTCAGGCTATGTGTGCTGGGAACTGGACCTCTCCTTCTCCCTCGGCCTTGGGGGTCTGAGGGTTTAAGGATGTAAGGGCTGTCCTGTGGAGATCCAGCTGACCTTGCCTCCTGTTCCACCATGCCCTATGCCAGGTGCCTGCGGAGGAGCTCAGAGCAAGGCTTGCACTTTGTGTCTGTTTCCCCTGGCACCCTCCCACCCCATGATTTCTGAAGATGTGATGGTGCCTTTGTATTCAATAGCTCTTGGTGGAGAGCGTGACTGCCTTCGGGCTGGCGAGGTCTGGGCTGTTCAGGCTGTTCCTGTACCCAGAACTGACCCAAAAGAGCTGGAGGTAGGAGGTGAAAGCATTGCACAGCTAAGCAGAGCACAGGGGATGAGCTTCTCATGCAGCAAAGGTGAGGACCTGGGCTCTGCAAGCTTCAACAGGGTTAGGATGTCATCTGAGCATCTTCTATGAGCATGTTTGGGTTTGTTGCTGGAGTTGTGCAGGGCCTTGTACACAGTGCATTGCTGTACTTCTCATTGTCATGAATGCTATCCTTCACCCCAAATCTAGCATGGGAAAATGGAACTCCTATCCTGAACAGCTGGCCAAGCTGCTGTCTTGATTTTAGGAATAAGAGCATTAAACTGTTTAGGGTCTGCAGCTGAAATTTTACTGTTTTCAGTAGCTTTGCATCAGGGATAAATTCAGCTGTAGGATTTTATAGCCCTCTGTGAATCCCTTTGAATTAATACAAATACAAATATATCTGAAGAGTTCAAACACCACTTCCCCCCATCAGCTGAGCTGTCTCTGTAGCAGAGTTGACAGACGTTGACTGCCACGTTTGTCATTCTGCCCCATTCTCCTGCCCCCAACATCAAAATAAAGAACTTGTTAGTCCTGTCTTTGAGATCAAGATATAAGCAGACAATTGATTTTCCTCCCTCTTCTCATTAGTGAGTTCTGACACTTAATAAAACATACATTGCCACTCTAGGGGTAAGCAAGACACCCAGATAGTGCCTGTCAGAGACAGCTGGAAGCAAGGACTCATCTTTATGGAAAATCAATAGCTGGAACAGAGAAATTGGCAGAACCCAAATTAAAAGTCGCTGGCAATTTCTGTCCTCATATTTCATGTCTCCTGCATTTCTGAAACAGTAATTTGCTGCAGAGGAAACCACCACAGGGACAGGGCAGAGGATGGACTTTGTGCCTGGTTCTTCTTCTGCTACTTCCAGATGGGACCTTGTGGGTGAAGGTGGGTGTCAGGGTTGGAGCAATGCCTGGTTTGAGGAGATTCCTGTCCAGGGGACAAAGGACTGCTCACTCTGTGCTTCTTCTGCTACAACTGGCACCACAGTCATAAAAGTCTTGAAACATTCCAGGGCTCCTGACTGTCCCTGCATTCTGCACGGCACCCATAACTCATAGTGTTTTCCTGGCTCCCCTGAGAGCAGGACTTTCAGAGCACAGCTTCCCATCAGCTGGCTGCACGGAGCTGCTTCAAAGCCCACTGTCACAAGGCTGTAGCTGATTTACTCACTGCTGGCTCCCAGTTTTGCTGGTGTCTCATACACCCAAAATAAATTACCCGTTCCGGATATATCCCGAATCTAAATCATCACCACACATCAGGGATCTCACTTTGCTCCTCAGGCTGTTATTCAGAAGGCTCACTTTGATAAGAGGTGAGTATATAAGGAACCTAAGGAGAGAAGTGCTCTCCTGGGATGCAAAAGCCCCAGCTGGGCTAGGTCAGTAAGGAGTTAATTGTGTCCCCGAGGCAGCAATTATCTCCATCTCATTACACGCTGGGAGGGAGCCCCACAGCCTAGACCTGCTGGAGGTTGGGGCAGCTGTTTGCTTACAGCAGTTTGCTTACAGCCAGCCAAGAAGTTTTTGGGTCTGGAGGCTGCTTTGGAGCAGAAGTGTTTCCTGGTGTGTGCCCAGCCCTGGATCTGCTCCGAGCAGGGCTGAGTGCTCGGGATTTCCTCGGGTAAGAGAAAGGGAGCCTTGGTCTGTTAGCTCTCCCTCCCTGCCCTGCCAGGTATTTGATGGTTGGAAGGCCCGGAGAGGCCTAAGGCAGATGGAGCCTCCTTTCTCCAGCTGTGGTTAATTGAAGCACCCTGAAGGGTGCGCAGGGCGGGAGAGGCGAGAGCTCGTCAGAGCTCAGGTTGCCACAGGGCTGGTTCACCCATGGTCTAGCTAAGGAAGACAGAGTGGGTTCACGAACACTCCTTCATCTTGCTGGAAGCTCTTCAAATGCCTGTTGGGATATCCTCGTGCTGTGCTGCACTTCACAAGACAGACGTCCTTGAGCAGAAGTTCAAGGCAGGTTGTTGTGTCCCGGCTCCCACGGGACAGCCCGTGGCTGGCAGGCTCAGCCGAGCATGCATGCCCCTGTTTCCAGGGAAGCTTCCCCAGGAGGTCACTCTTGCTTGGATGTGGGAGAGTGAGCAAAGACAGCAAGTGGGAACTCGCTGAGCCTGCAGCCTTGACCCCTGCTCATCCCCTGCGGCCGGTCCTGGCTTGGGGCTGCGGCTGGCGGGGAGCACAGCCGGGCAAGCATCGCAGCACAAGGATCAGAGAGCTGGGCATCTGCCCTCCCCAGGGCACAGGACACGACGGAGCTGTGAGGCTCCAGCAGTCATCCTGCTGGGAACACGGTGACCAGCACCTCTGGGACCAGCGGGCAGAGCTGGAGCCAGCGTGGTGTGATTGATGCCAGGGAGCTGGCTCGCACTCCCATTAATCCACAGCACCGTGTGCTGGATAAATCAACTTGAAGAGTTTGTTCCCATAGCAGCTTTCATGCAAAGAGAGGGCTGCAAACCCCCAGGGCTTGAGCAAGGCAGGGGCATTTATTTCTTGCCATTGAAGGCTCAGGGAACATTTGTCCATGTTCCCAAACACAAGGCCCAGCATTGAGGCATTTCTGTGTTACAAGGAGGAATCAAGGCCCATGGTAAGGTAACAATCTTGGCTTTGTCAGAGTGGAGAGGCAAATCCTCAGTTTAGTGCCCCACACTGACTTCTAGAAGGCTTTTCAGATGGGGAATGCGTGCCTTTCCCAGCACCGCAGATGGTGATTTTAACCTTCTCAGGTTAAAACAGGAGCAACTACAGAGATGGATCGGTGCAGAGGGAGCTCAGGGTGATGTGCTACTGGGTCAAGGCTTTGCTGCTCACCCAGGGGGCCTCACCCAGCCCTGGTGCTGTGGCTGTGGCACCACATGGCAGTGATCCATGTGGTTGATCTGTGGGGGCTGGCAAGGCTGCAACACGGCTGAAGCCGGGGGGTGGCTCTCAGAATGCTGAAACCTCCAGCTTTGGCTGCAGGACAACAGGGGTGAAGTCATGCTCATGGCAGCTCATCCATCGCTGCTGCTCACAGGCTGGTCCCCAGGGAAGAGCATGCTTTGGCAGCTCTAAGTGGGTTTGGAGGCGGATGCACTTCTGGAGAACAAAATTCTCTTGCAAAACCTGTAAAAAAATTATTTAAACTTCTTTGGCTTAAAAGCTTGTTTAAAGATCTTATCTGTGGCAGAGGAAATAAGGTCTTAATTCCCTCCCTTGCTGCTTGCCTCCCAGTGCATCTTGACAAGTGCTGGGTCCCAGAGGGGCACAGGCCATTAACTCTGCCAGGAAGCAGCTGAAGAGGAGAAGTGGCTTTTGTTTCAGGAGCTCAGACTGACCTGAAACAGCTCTGGGTGAAGCTGCTGCCTCTGCCACGTGTGGTCCCTGCTGTGGGGGGAGGCAGGGGGATCGTGTGTGGGGTGGGCACCCTGCACCCTGTGCAGCTCCTCAAATGTGCACTCAAGGCAAACAGCAGGCAAAAAAAAATGTATTTGGCTTTCTGACTCAGCCATCTTTCTTTTCTGAAGCCTTGGTTGTAATGAGGAGGTAGTTTGGGTGATGTTACTCCCCCTGCTCCATCCCCTGGGTCCCTGGGCAGGGTTTGCATCCCTAGGGCTGGCTGGGGTTTCTGCTGGAGGAAGGATGGTGTGGCCATGGTTGCCCCACGCACATTGGTGGTGTTGATTGTTGAGAAGCTTGACATGACCCAGCAATGTGCGCTCACAGCCCAGAAAGCCAACCGTCTCCTGGGCTGCGTTCAAAACAGCGTGGGCAGCAGGGCAAGGGAGGGGATTCTCCCCCTCTGCTCCTCTCTGGCAAGAACCCACCTGCAGTTCTGTGTTCAGTTCTGGAATCCTCAACATAAGAAGGATATGGATCAGAGGGCTGGAGCAACTCTGCTATGAGGACAGCCTGAGAGAGTAGGGGTTGTTCAGCCTGGAGAAGAGAAGGCTCCTGGGAGAACTTAAGGCAGCTTCCCAGTACTAAAAGAGGCTCCAGGAAAGCTTTTTTTCCAAGGGCCTATAGTGACAGGATGAGGGGGAATGGCTTTAAACTGGAAGGGGGAAGATTTAGATTAGACATTAGGAAGACATTCTTCACAATAAGGGTGGGGAGTCCCCAGCACAGGTTGCCCAGGGAAGTTGTGGCTGGACCCACCCCTGGAGGTGTTCAAGGCCAGGCTGGATGGGGTTTTGAGTACCCTGAAGGTGTCCCTGCCCATGGTAGAGATGTGGAACTGCGTGGGCTTTGAGGTTCATTCCAATCCACACCATTCTATAGTCCTGTTCCTGGGGGCTGCACTGCTCCTGTCCAAGCTGTTGAGATGCTGTGTGCAATGGGATAAAAGGTATTTAATGACAGATTGATGCCATCCATGGCACAGCACCAGGGTTGGGCTGTCCCTTGTGCCAAGGACCCCCATGACTGCCTGGCACGGCATCTGGTGGGAAGAGCTGAGCCCCCGCTCACCAGAGTGCTGGCTTTCATGCCCTCGCGCTTTGTCGTCACCTCCACCCGCATGAGGAGCCTCATCTGAGTCATCTCCAGGCTAAATGGAGTGTGTGGGCTTATGGCAGCTTTAGCTGTTCATCCTCTGCTTTGCTGGAGCTTGACACGGGGTAAAATAGAGCTATTCATCAATGTGGAGATGAGGCAGATGAGTGTCCTGTTCCAATAGAACAGGCCTCGCTCTCTCCGACCGGCTCGAGCAGCTGGTGTCTCTCTGTGGTCCAGCAAGGGTCGCTGAAGTGGCTGCTGCTTGAGGAGCTCAAGAGGTCTTAAAAGAAATATGGACTTATATTTTGCACTGTATGACCTGGTGCTCTGGCTGTAAAAGGCAATGCCAGACCCTCTGTGGAGAGGAGGCCCTTGAAAAATGTTTCTCGTGTCTGTCGAAGCAGGGAGAGGGAGAGCAAAGTCGATGGTGGCAGTGCCTCACCTCTGCCCCGATGTCAGATCCCGCAGGGGTGAGGCTGGTGCTTGCCCAGCTGTGACTCAGGACTGCGACTGGCCTTGTGGTTGTGGTGGCTCGCACAGGTTTCCTTGCCTGTCCCACCCTTGCCCTGCTGTCTGGCCATGGCCTTTGCTGGTGTGGCTCTTCCCAGCACGTGCCCCTTCCTGGTCCCCATGGAGAGGGAGGGCAAGGGCTGGAGTGCCTTTGTCAGCTATCAAGTAATTGCAGCATCTTTGTGGCACTCAGCAGCCCTCTTTTGCATACGAAATACGGTCTCCAGAGAGCAAATCTGGAGTGAAACATCTCTCCTGGTGACTGACACCAACCTCTCTCTGTTACTGATGTTAAAAGTGTTGTGGCTTCCAGCTGTGCCGTTCAGTCACCTGCCCTTACCAGCGTCCAGCACACGTGCGAGGTGACCTGGGCTCCCTGCCCAGGCTCCTGCTGGGTTTCATCTTCGTCCCAGGGCCTGCAGGAGCTCACGGCACACATTATCTTTACAGTCACAGACAAGTGCCTGATGCCATGAGCCTGGAGGGTGGCGAAATGATACCTGTCACTGGTTTAACTTGAAACAGAGAGAAGTCACGAGAGCAAAAGGTGCAGCAGCATTTGTGCTGGGGAGCTTTGGGGTGACTGCCCGTGGTGGAGGACAGCAGTGTGGCACAGCCACTCTCTGCAGCTGTCACCAGGACAGGGACAGGGCTTGTCCCACACCCACTGCCAGTGTGACTGGAGCTGACCTGGCCCATTCCCTGCCCACCGGCAGGATGCTCAGGGCAGGACCAGGGTGTGTGTGCGTGTGATGTCTGAGCACCAGGGGTTGCTCTCACAGTAGGTGCCATGCAGGGAAGCTGTGGATGCCCCCTCCCTGGAGGTGTTCAAGGCCAAGTTGGATGTAGTCTTGAGCAGCCTGGTCTAGCGGGATGTGTGGGGGCAGGGGGGGTGGGACTGGATGGGCTTTGACGTCCCTTCCAACCCAAACCATTTTATGATTCTATGACAATATTCCTCAGCCCTGAGATACCCAGTTGGAAGCTGGAGGAGTTGTGGGAAACATGTCTTGGGCCCCACGCTGCCTGCCTGCCGGTGAGCAGGGCAGCTCCAGCCCCTTGGCACCACTCCAGTCAGGGCCAACCAGTCCCACTGTGCCCCCGTTGGGCTGAAAGCATCCCTTTGAGGTCCCTGTCAGCAGTGATTAGGGAGCACAATGCTGATGGCCACGCGGCCGGTGGTGCTGGGGCAGCCAGAAGGGGAGCAGGAGGGGAAGACTGGCCACCAAGTGGGAGCTGTGGCTGCCCCGGGTCAGATGAGGCTGTGGGGCCATTATGCAAGGGCTGGCAAGCAGCAGTGCATGGCCCCACACGCTGGGAAACCGTGTCCCACATTGCCTCAGGGTAGCCCAAAGCTGCTTGACACTCAGGAAATCACTGGCTGCTGCTCCCTGGGCAAAGCAAAACTCATCGCTGCAGGATGTGGCTCAGCCTGCTGTGCTTTTCCCATCATGGACCTGGGATGGGGAGATCCTGGCTGGAAACAGGGCTATGAGGGCTCACAGCTGCTGTGACCAGTTTGGTTTTGGTCTGTGCCTCTGGGAGCTGGGGCAGAAGACCTGTGCAAAGGGAGAAAATACTTGTGACTACTAAAGCTGTAATTCTGCAGGTCATTTTCCTTGCTGGGTTGGTGGCCACTTCAAGAGCAGGTGGCCGGCTGGGCAGAAGGCTGCTTGGCCTCTTCAGTTCCTGAAGCGTGGGGCTGCTGGGGAAGGGGCAGGATGGGGAGATGCTTCCACTGAGCTCAAAGCCCTGCTAATCGCCATGGCCTACTTGGTGCCTGCAGTGAGACCAGGGCTAAGCCTAATCTGGGGCAAGGATAAACTGCTGTGCCAAGGAGCCACGTTCCAGTTTGCACCAGCCACTGTGCCTTGGTTTAGTGCCCTAAGCCCCTGGGGTCAGGCCAGCTAGCCCAGCCTGGGCTTAGCCAGCCCTCCCCTCTGGGATGGAGCCGGTCCCACCCAGGGCCTCCCCCTCCTCACAACCCCGTTGCCTGCAGTGCTGTTGAGGACAAATACATAAATCTTGTATTTCAAGTTGTGTGTGGCTTTTCAATCCCATCAAACAGCTTTATTCACACAAACGTCTCTTAATTTACAAATCCTCTGCCACTCATACACACCAGGGTATCCACAGTGTTCAAAGAACTTAAATATAATGTCTCATACCAACCCGAGTAAACCAAGTACAAAAAATATTATATAAAGTTGTTCACATGGAGGTCCTAAATTACCAGCTTCTGTGCAAAAAAAAAAAAAAGGAAAATACATGTTCATTTACTAATAGAATTATCTTTAGTTTGGAGTCTGGGTTTAAGCCTTCTATTCTTGCTTGCTCAGCGTAAGGGCTGCAGTGAGCAGGAGAGCCTGGAGCAGGGCTGGGTCAGAGCACCCCTGTCCTGGGTTTGCCCAGCGTTGCTGGGACCCCTTGGCTCCCCAGTGCTGCAGGGCAGTGGTTCTGCCAAGCTGCTGGGGTTTGCTGGATGAGTGAGCTGAAGCCTCAGGATGGGGACAGGTGCTGAGATGGGGACACCAAACACTCCTCTTTGGCCCCTGCAAGCTCTTCCAGCAGCCTGGACATGACCCTTGGAGTTAACAACACTTGGGCAGACTGCAGAGCAGTAACTTGTCACCTCCCAGCTGGATGAGAGCAGTTCCCAGCTGTGCTCACCGCCCCGATGCCCTGCTCTGAAGAGTGAATGCTTTTGGCTGGGAAGGGCCAGATGCTGGGAAGGGCCAGGTAAGCAGCTGAGCACCAGAGGAGCTGCCTGCACGGCTCTGCCCATCACCAGCAACACCTGGGCAAGGGAGCCACCAGCACCAGCCACATCCTGCTGCCCAGGGAGCCAGCGGCTCCGCTTTCCAGAGCCTGGCCAATGGATTGGGGGGCTGTGAGGAGCCAGGGTGAATCACACAGCCTGCTCCTGTGGCACAGCCGAGCCGGTGTGGGGCTGAGCACCGCGTGCCTGGCCTGCACCAGCACTGCCAGAATGGGACCAGGAGCCCCCCTCGCCCTGGGACACTGCAGTGTGAGGCTTGGCCAACGCAAGCCTGGGTGACAAAGGAAAGCAGAAATGTGCTTCCCTGCTCTTGTAACCTGAAAAAAGCACTGGGAAAGGTATCCTTGTTAGTGCTCTGAAGCAGTTGCCCCAGGCTGCTTGGGAGGCTTAAACCCAGACTCAGTACTGCATATGGAGGAGACACAACTCACACAACAGAGGATTCCACAACGATGGTAACGCTTATTTTAAGTCTTATTGCTCCAGAAAGGCTCAGGAGCCTCTGATATGTGAAGGAGCTGGGTCCTGAGGAGTGAAGGAAGACCACAGGGGTAACTCTTATCTGTCACTCACACTGCTGAACCTCAGACACAGCAGCAAAGGGACAAGCAGGAGCTAATCTAAGCCCTCTAGGCTAGAGCCACCTCTGCTCTCTCCTCCCCATGGACTGAAGCTGGCCAGAAGATCCAATGCCAGCGGTGTCAACCTTGCTGGTGCAGATAACACGTTTCCCAATCCTCCTGAGGCTTGTTCCCCCCACCCACCCCACACCCTTCTTGTAAACAGCATAATCAGAAGTAAACAGTTTCATACAATCACTCCCTCGCTGTGGGCACCGGCTGGGACCCCACAAGCCTGGAGGGCGGCAGGGGTTTGTGAGAGGGTGACTGGCTCCCCCCACACTGACCACTCCCCAGCACCTGGATGCTCAGCTTCCCTGTGGCCAGGAAGAGATGGAGACAACCTGGCCATGGGCTGGGTGATGGGCTGCAGGCTCAATGTTGCTTTCTTGAACTTCAGTTGTCCTAGCAGCGCATCCTAATGCCAAAAGTATCTACAGCAGAGGGAGAAGGTCAGCGTGCAGGAGCCAGGCAGGACAGACCCACCTGGGAAGAGAAATCTAAACATTCTCCAACCCACAGCATGTGCAGGTTTGAGCTGTTCACTGTTCCCACCTTGTTCTAGAGTGCTGGTCTCAGTCAAAGTAACTGGGAGGAGATGCTGGGAGCTGTAAACACGAGGCAGGTTCCCATAATCATCCAGGCAGTCAAGCACAAACAGCAGCAAAATCATCAGGGATAAATACACTTAAAAAGGACAAACTAATCAAGGAAGCATCCATATTGGTCAAAGGCTTGGTAGCCTTTGGAAGTGTCCTTGGAAGTGTTTGCTAAATCCTAAGTAAGGCACTACGGTCTAGCTCACTAACACCAAGCTGCTTTAAAAACACATCTGTAATGCAAAAGCTGAGGTGGAGACGTGTGGTCTGAAGATGGCTTGAAACAGTGGTGGACCAAGAGAGCTGATCCTCCCAGGGCTTGCCTGGATGCAGCCTGCCACGCTTGCTCCTGTTCCCAGAGAGGAACAGAGTGCTGACAGCAGCCGGAGACAGCAGTCCCGGGGAGCAATGCACTTACCACCTTCCACATCCATGTCCCATGTTTCAGGCTTAGTTTCCACACATGGAAACCTCCTGCTAGGAAGCTCCCTTCAGGTGGGATGTAAAACCTGGTGAGGGGCCCTTCCAGCAGGAAAAGCCATGTAACAGGGCTGGGAGGGTGAAGCCCTCTCACTGCACCTGTTCAAGCCAGGGTTAGGTTATAAATAACAGTCAGGAGTAACGGCTCTGTCAGGTGGAGGAAGGATGGTCCAGTGATCAGGGCACCAACACTGTACTTATCACCTACAGGGTTCAGCTCTCGTCCCACTGCAGCCCTCCTGTGGGCTGCAGGCTCTGGGAGCGGAGGGAGAAGCTCCTTGGCACTGCTACTGCAGGGATCTGCTGTCAGTTAGAGAGGAATGAGAGCCACCAAAGCTCCCAAGAGTGCTCTGTGGCCAGGGCTGAGCATGGCACCCGCTAACCAACCCCTCACTGTGCAATCCCCAGAAACCAGCCTGGAAGGAGACTGTACAGTTGTGGTCTGGCATCCCTAGGAATAAACAGAAGAGCAGTGTGGGAATGGGGCTTGGCACTGAATTTGTGTTATCTGAACCTTCGCAAGTCACAGGTCTAGAGCCTCTTGGCATCATCCTTCTAAGAGGGAACCTGGCCTTCCTGCAGTGACAGCCTGAGTTTGTGTCCTGGAATAGATGGAAGAGAAAAAAAGAAATCCCTACCTCCTTTCCCTGCTGTAGCTCTGCCTTAGCCCACCTGAATTGCCTGCATTTCTGCTCACTCCTGTGAGGTCAGCAAAGTACACCGAGGAGATACAAGGAGGTGCTGCTGGTTCAGGAACCTTCTAGTGATGACACAGAAAGCTGCAGCCTGCAGGAAGGCAGGGAGCAGTTCCCACAGCCAGTGATGAGGGAGTCAGAGGGACCCTCTCTGCCTGCAGCTGGTAAGGGCTGAGCAGCCAGGCAGCCTGTGAGCAGCCAGCATCCCAAATCGCTGCCAGGTGAGTTAGCCCGGTGAGAAATGTTTTAGTTGGTTCAGAATCTGCAGGGTGGAGAAGAGGTGGTGCTTTACATTGCATTTACAGTGAGCAAAGTCTAAATACCATCAGCACGGGGTCATCCCCAGAGTATAGTGTTGCTCTAAATATAGGCAAGGAAATCAAGTATTAACTGCTCAGCCTGAGGTTCCAGTCTCCTTACCTGAGCTGTACTGTAACCAAAACTAAACAGCAGCATTGCCTTTTCCTTCCTGGAGATAGTAATCTAGCAGAGAAAAGTGTTTTGTGGGAGGATAGAAACCCGTGAGCCAAACCTCCTCCTCTCCCAGGTTTTGTTCATAACAACTGAAGTTTGGCAATAAACGGATCACAGTAGCAAACTGTTTCTCTTGTGTGCAGACAACATTCACCCAAAAATGTACCTACGGGCTCCCCATTTCCCTCTGTATAGAAAGACCATAATAAACGTCACTAGTGAAGCCCAGCTCAGGGATAACGAAGGTCTCCCTGTCGCAGCCTTGCCTTGCCTTGCCAGCACCCACCTATTCAGAAGGTGCCTGGCTATGAAAGCATTCAGCTGCTTGCAGCACATGGCCCCCAGAGACTCACTTTTTTCTAAAGCACACTCCTGATGCAAACCCAACAACAACTTTGCTCCTGTTTCCCTTCGGCAAAAGCAATAGATTTAAACCCAAAGTTGTGCCCAGCCAGACTCAGAGCTGGTGCCTGGCAGCACACCTCGTTGCTGGGCTGCCAAATCCCACTCCCTTATGGAAGCAGATCTTCGCTAGAAACATCTACTGAGTCAAACGGCAGCACAGGCAACAAGGGGAGGGGGCTGGGCAAGGGCACCTCTGCTCTCTGGATGCTGTTTAAAATCGTTTCATGAGCACGACAGCTGCCAGCTTGTGCTCTTTTACCCCCGCTCTGCAGCCCCAGAACAGCTCTTCCCAACACCAGAACAGCTCTTCCCAACAAAGTAACACCCAAAGGTTTCACATTGCCGGAGATCCCGCAGACCAGGGATCGACTCTATCATCACCTTCCCTTCTCTTTGACATTCCTCGTTGCACGTAAATAATGGAGATTATGGGTCCCTGGTAAATTAACCTGCAAGAAAAACAAGAAAGGAAAAAGGAGGTCAGGTACGTCAGCGGTTTTGTCACAGCTACTGTACTGTGACAGCATCCCATCAGCACTCCCACTGCCACCCAACCCAGACTGCAGGCAGGAAAAGCAAGCGGCATCACCGGTTCAGCGTGCTCACTGCACCTCTCCCTTCACTCCCAAGCCTTAATTAACGAGAATTTGAGAGGCTGGGAGAACCCAAGGTGAGTGCATGCACCCTCCTTCCACAGCCCCAACCAATGCCTGCAAACAACTACACCAGGTAGAGGGTGCAACGCCAGCGGGATTGGTGCTGGAGTCCTTTGGCTGCTGAATGGAATGGCTGGAGGACACTGCTGTGAGAGGGAGCCTGCTCCCACAGCATTCCCACTGGCCCTGCTTGGTCCAAGATGGCATTGCCACATCTCTGCTTTCCAGTGCTTTAATTATCGACCCAGGCATTGTGGGTCTGGGCTGGGTTTACAGACATTTCTGTCTCAGGACCGATTCAGACAGCCCTGCACAGAGCACGCTGCCAACGTCAGGATGCATCCAGCAGCCCCAGTGTGCGTGCTGAGCTGGGGTGGGTCGGCTCGGGGCTGAGCAGTGCCCTGCACACCCGTAATACAGCCCCGTTCCAGGCTGCCTGCAGCAACAGCCCAGCTGAAATGAGGACGAGCACCATCGCAGCACAGCCTGGCCTTGGGGGTCCATGTGATGAGCTCATGAGCACTGGCTCCCAGTCCTCTACTGGGAAAGGTGGAACAAGCTGTGACACTGGCGATGCCCTGCACCGCTTGCCTGGTGCGTCAGCAGCAGCTCAGGCTTCTCAAGTGGCTCTGCAAGAGGCAGTTAAAATCCATTTTGGTGCAATTGAAAGCAGAGTAGGATGAGTTCACAGCACAGCCGTGCTGCATTAAGGATGCTCAGTGCCAGGGATTTCAAGGACGGGCAGATCTTTGCTCCACGGCCTCTCTAGCACCAAGGGTGCTGCACTGATTCCTCCACAGCCCTGGCATTGCGCTCTCCTGTCCTCCAAGTTCAGGGATGCACAACTCTGCACATAAGTCACCAGCATTTTCTGCCCAGTTCATCTGCAACCTGACAAAATCCCTGTGGAAATCTCATCCAGTCTGTATGCAGTGGAGTAAAAGCATGCATGCACAAAGAGTCACTTCTGTATGGGAAATCCATCATTCCAGATGTCACAGCCTCCAAAGAAGGGCATAGCTGAGCCCAGAGCTTGTGCTGGGAAGCAGCAGGGATGGTTTGGGAACTGCCTGCTTGCCCAACAGAGGGGCCTAAGGGTCTCCCTGCTGCTGTGAGCTCTATCCATTGGCACCTCGAGGGCTTCCTGCAGCAGGAAACGGGGCTGGGAGTCAACAAAACAAATGCAAACCTTCAACACAAGAGGAGGGCTCTGCCTCACCTCCTCACCCCTCAGAGGCTTTAACTTCCTAGCAGTTCAATTCTCCCCCAGGCTTAAGCTCTGAGCTCAGACAGTTACGTGGCAAAATGGGGGAAGGAGGGGAGGTGGGTGGATTTAGCTCTGCCCTGCTTCAGCAGGGCCAGATGATGGGTACGGCCAGGTCCTCTCCCAATGGAAATGAGCAAGGTGCTCTACAAAACTGCCACTGCCCAGCAAATGACTCAAATCCCTTATCTCTCAGAAATCTCATTAAAGAAATCCATGGGTGAAGAGCACAGTTCTGAAGGAAAAGGCTTCTTCTGCCACTCAGAGAAGCCAGGGCCATGGGCACACTGCTTTTCAGGAGGAGTTAACCAGGAGATGCTGCTTTTGCAGGCGGCAGTCAAGAAAAAGCCTTTTCTGTTTGAGAAGGCTGGCTTGCAAGAGGCACCAGGGCAGGGGCAATGAGGAATTTTCTGGAAGATTTCTCTAGTGGTGCAGCTTCATTAGCAAGTAGGGCAGTGTTTCTGTTTGTGCTTCCCTGGAGCATCTTCAGGGAAGGCGCTTGGTTGAGCAGCCCCGAGCTCACAGCTCTGAGACAGGAGAGCTCACTCCATTGACGCACATTGTTTCAGGGCTTGTTTGAGAGCTTTTAATCCCTCCACTGATGCCACTTATAGTTTTAATCAGCTCGAATGTTCATTTGGCATCAGCAGGATATGAACCAGCAGCCCATGGAGTACTCAGCCAGCTCTGAAGGAACCTGACATGACTGCGTGGGTCATGGCATAGATGGGAGGTGGCAACATGGTCTGCATGGTAGCAGTGGAAGGGAGAACCCAGCACCTTCTCATGTTAATCATATTATCTGCCCCTGGGTGGGAACACAGGGTACAGGGAGAGGAGGCTGAGAGCCTGCTTCATCCTTCCTCCAGCTCTATATGTATAATTGTGACACACACCTTGGGAGTCCCTTCAATCCAACAGCAGTGGCCTCCTTGAGGAGGAAGAGCTGGGTGACAGTGAGCAAACACAAAAACTAACACATCTGGCCAGAGGCGACGCGACCAAGTTCATCCTCAGGGTTTTGCTTCTCCCCAGGCAGAATCAGCTCTGCCCAAAAAGATATTACTGCTCTGCAGAGTGACCCTGCAATACCGTACCTGCTGCCACAGCCAACAGGAACTGACCTTGCTCTTACTGTCTTTGTGGCTTTGGTCCATGCCAAGATCCACAAACTGTGCAGACAAAGCCAACTCTGTTTCAGAAATGGAACCGCTATCCTTTTCCTTGTCTTGCTCATCTGCTCCTGGTCAGCGGGGTCAGGGCACCTTTACCACATGGTAATTCTGAGCTGAACAGTACTGACAGACCAGACCTGATGCAACAGCCCTGCTCATCGACAGCTCATGGAGATGCTGCATGCCCGATCCCTGCCCTCCAGGTCTGGAATGGTGCAGAGAAGCAGTTTATTAGTGGTGCTCAGGAGCACCTGGGTACAGCACCAGAGAGCTCTAGCTGGGCACCGACACTGTCACACAGGGAGAGCGGATGAGCTTGTTCAGCATCAGCTCCTGCTGGATTTTTAAAATGCAAAGTGGAGAACAAAGCAAATGCAAACAGCAGCTTTCAGCTGAAACTGGAATGATCAAAACCAGAGACAGGGGAGGAGTACTGGAGCAGGGCAGGCTGGCCTGGCTGTCAGACACTTCCCTGGTGAAGGCAGCCCCTGAGATGCAGTCTGCATCACACCACAGGCACACATTCCTGCCCTTCACCTTGAGCATCCACCCCAAAACCAGACCTACTGTTTATCCAAACACGATGGACTATGGTCTACCAGAACAAGCTGTCTACGCTGAGTCCAACCAGTGCAGTTTGATGTCCTGTGGGAATTAAAACTACAAAGTTCAAATATAGAACTTCAGGTGCTGGGTGATGGGGCCACCAGCAGCACTGGCAAGGGTAGCAAGGAGACAAGTAAGCTCACCTTCACCACAGACACCCTGATAACCAGCAGAAAATAAGCCAGAAACCCTTTTCTGGCTGAGAACTGACATTTAATATCTGCATTTTGGAAGAATATCAAAGCATGAAGCCAGCAGGTGCATGCAGCACCCCTAGCAGAACTAAAGGCAAAGCTGTTGGGACATGAAACAAAATAGGAAGAGATCAGTGGCATAGAACCAACCAAAGGACAAGGAAAAGTTTGATTGCCTGGGCCAGAGAGGGGAACAGTGTTCCAGGTTATGACATGCACCAAGGCTGAGCAGGGTCTGAAGCTGTCCTGGGGAGGCAGAACTCCCTGCATGACCTAGCACCAGCACCAGAGTTATGTTGGAAGGGGTTACTTGAGTTTCTCGGTCAACCTAAATTACCTGAGAGAAGAATTCAGGCCTTGCTCTAAATCCCATTTTAAGCTTCTCAAGCGGGTTTCCGATTTAAGATTCACATTTAATCACAGCCAGCCGCAGGCTGATTTAAATGCACAAATACACAATGCGTTAGGAAAACCCTACGGGAAAGCACACCAAAAATTCTGCTGTTCCCTAAACAAAGCCAGAGGAATGTTCCCCACTGCACAACGCTCCGGTCCCACAGGGAGCATATGGCCAGGCTCCTATGTGGGCCAATCGGCTGCGCTGTGTGTGCTGGGTTGCGTTATGTAAGCGCATCCATCTCTGCTGCAGCTGTGGCAGCGACGGAGCCGATCGGTGCAGACTAATGGCTGGCTCTGGCCACGCACGGAGATGGGGGGTGGCAGAAGGCAGCTGGGTTTTAAGGAAATAGCCCCAGGGCAGGACTGTCCCCTCGGTGTTTGTTATGCCTGCATGTACTATTCCACAGAGCTGCGCAGGATGACTTCTCCCTGGAGGGCAAGGGCTGGTTGCATAACCCAGCAGCATCGTGTCAGCACAGAGCAATCACAGATGGCAGCAGCAAAGCCCAGCCATGCAGCAGAGCTGCTCCCAACAGCCCGAGAGCCATGGCTTGCCCCGGGGAACAAGGTGGGGTGCCCTGATCTCTCACAACCATCATAAGGGATCACATTTCTGCAGATTCATCCTCCCATCCTAATCCTCAGCCCATAGTCATGCTGGGGCCAGCACTGAGCCCCACCCTGAGGCAGAAGCCATCACATCAATTACTTGCATTGGAGATCTTAAGGGCTTTAAATATTTAGTGTCAAGGGTGTGTAGGGGATGGTTTGTGCACTAGTTTGGACAAACCAGCAGTGACAGAACTAGACCTTCCCAATGGGCCTTTCCATTTCTGTATCTCTTGTTTCTCTAGACACAGCACAAAGCTCACCTAGGTGCCCGCACAGAGAGGGGATGGGTGTCACATTGCTTTATGTAAGCTCAGGACCCTCAGCTGGGCAGCAATGAGGGGTTTTAGCAAAGCCTCACTCACAAGGACAGGCTGAGTGAGTTGGGGTTGTTCAGCCTGGAGAAGAGAGGGCTCCAGGGAGACCTTAGAGCAGCCTTCCAGTACTGAAAGCCGCTGCACGAAAGCTGGGGAGGGGTTCTTGATCAGGGAGTGGAGGGATAGGATGAAGGGGAACGGTTTTCAGCTGGAAGAGAGGATATTTGGATAAGAGCGTAGGAAAAAATCTTTTGTAACGAGGGTGGTGAGGCCTTGGCACAGGTTGTGCTCCATTCCCCTTCTCTGGATGTGCTCAATGTCCTTCTTGGACTGAGGGTCCAAAATTGAACCCAAGATTCAAAACGCAGTCTCACCAATGCTAAGTATAAGGGAAGGATGACTTCCCTGCTCCTGCTGGCCACACTGTTTCTGATACCAAGCTGGGGGCAGAAGGGAGGGGACCCTGCTGGAACAGAGCTGAGCACGACTGTTACATAAGCTTCCTTCCTGAGCAGACGCAGGTCTACAAGCTCAGATGCTGGAGAACACAGCATTCGGCCGTGTTTGGGCAACTGCAGTTCACACCAGAGGGAAGTCCTGCCTTCAGCAAGGAAACGAAACGAGACGGACACACAAGACAGGCCCACATGAAACCAAAGGAAACAGCTTTGTCTGTGCTGAGATGGACTTGCCATTCCACTCAGGCTGCTCACTACACCAGCTGAGCTCCAGAGTCTCCTGCCTGAGTCTCAGAAGGGAAGGGGACTGCATTAGACAGCAAGCTGCCCCGTGCCGACTGTGGGAATTACACCTCATTGCACAGGAGGTAGAACCAGCAGCTCCTTCCCTGCCCCTGGGAGAGACAGACATACCCAAAGCGATGTCAGAAGATGCTCAGGCCTCTCTGCATCTCTCAGCTACTGGTGAGGACCTCCAAGGCACAGGGCTCCAGCCCTGCTGGCTCCACTTGGCCTTTGGAGAGCAGCGGGACACGCAGCTGCTAATTCTGTTTCCTACCTCTATTTTATTTTTGCAATAGAATACGTTGAAAAAAAACCCTCAGAAGAAAAGCTCTGATGAGTCACTATAGAAATAGCTCTGGGAACATAAAGGTTTCCTTTATGTCACTACAAAGTGCATTATCGGGTTGGTACAGCAGACAGAATAACATAAAAAAACGTGCATCACTTACCCAGCTGCAAAGCACAGCAGTGCCCTGTCTGGAATTTAAGCAGCACATGTAACCTGGTCCATTCTGGTTTCAAGCTCAAAGGCATCAGGTCGATCCTGCGGGTTAGCAGCCAACATGTCTTTCAGGAGCTGCTTGATGCCCTCAGACATGGAAGTCCTGCGTTTCTGAGGGATGTGCAGCTCCATCTTTGGGTTTTCTAGCAGCGCTTCCCCAACGGGCACAATCTCAGTCCCTTGCTTGATGTAGGTTCCCAGCAGCTCCTTCTTGGTCTCCGCATCGATGAAAGTTATCCTCTCGATCATTGCCCAGATGATGATGCCGAGGGCGAAGATGTCAGCCTTGGCAGTGTAGTGTCCTTCCCAAACCTCAGGTGCCATGTAGAAATCGGATCCGCAAGCCGAAGACAGCCAGTACTTGTTCACATTCACCTTTTTGTTCTCACACCCACCCTCCTTGCCCCGAGCAGTCAGGCCAGCACAGACCTTGCTCAGCCCAAAGTCGGCCACCTTGAGAACAGGGGTGCCAGACTTCTCAGTTATCAGGATGTTGTCTGGTTTCAGGTCCCGGTGGACGATGTGGTTCTTGTGGAGAAAGGCAATGGCACTGGTCAGCTGTAGCATGAAGCTCTTGTTCGTTGCAGGGTCAGGTCTTCGTGACAGCACGTACTGGTTGAGGTCTCCTCCTTCGCAGAACTCCATGACGAACCAGAGATAGCACGGCTCCTCCGCATAGCCCAGGATTCTCTCACCTAACCAAAAGGGACAAAAGCAAGAGTGGTGTTTTCAGATATAAGACCTCCACACTAACTCAACGTGGGCAAGGAATAGGTCTGTGGATAGAAAAGGCCTTAGGAGGTTGTGGTGAGATGGGTGCTGGGCTCACCTCCCAAGTAACAAGCAATGGGATGAGAGCAAATGGCCTCAAATTGCACCAGAGGAGGGTTAGATTGGATGTGAGAAAAACTTCTTTACTGAAAGAGTGGTGAAGCACTGGCAGAGGCTGCTCAGGGCAGTGGTGGAGTCCCCATCCATGGAGGTGTTCCAAAAGTGTGCAGCCATGGCACTGTGGGACATGGTTTAGCAGGCACAGTTGTGCTGGGCTGACAGTGGGACAGGATGACTTTGGAAGTCTTTTCCAGCCTTAATGTGATGGTATGCCAGGATGCCCCAAGGAGACTCGGCCCCATTAGCCAACACTAGGATGCCAGACTCCATATCACATGCACAGCACACTCAGGTGACAGACAGAGCCTCTACACACAACCATGGCACTGTTTTGCTCTAGGAACTAGGATTTTCCCTCCGAGCTCCATAAAGAGAAGCTGGAGGACACCACTCATCTCTGCCACAGTCAAGTCACACAGACCAACCCGAGTGTTTTGAAAGCAGTTAAGTAACTCCACCCATTTGACAAAGTTGGGTTTTGTTTTAGAAAAGCCCTAGAGAGCATCTGGGAAAACAAACTTCCACCAGCAGGTAAAGCCAAGGACTAGCAGGGACACCAAGCCCCGGGCTGCCTGACGCCCATGGTCAGTGATCGGTGTGGGTGGGAATATTGGTTATTTGCACAAACAGTCTGTATCCATGGCTACTGCTATGGAAATCTGTCTTTCCGCACGACAGGATTTGGCTGCAGCTCCTCGCCCTCAGCAGAAGATGAAGGTTAGGTCCAGGGGATGGGATGGATCATGACCAGGCTGCAGACATGGGTGCACTTTGAGGGGCTAAATGAGACCCCCAAAGTGCTGGAGGGGTGCTCAGCACAGAAGCCCAAGGGCCAACTGGGAGCACCACAAGAGAGCTTGGCTCTGGAGACCAAAACACTGACCAGGAAAAGTAACTTCTCTTGTGTGAGCCTCCCTTTGGTGAGAGGAGCATGACAGCACAGAAACCAAAGCAGAGACTGCTCATCCCAGGGCAGCTCACATGGCTGCTGCTGTCTCAGCTTTCCTGAACCCCAGCAACATCATTGTGGGACACTGGGTTTTCCTTTCCTGCTCCCCTCAGCATCCATGTAGCTCCAACATGGGGAGCAGGAGGGTTTGGCTTTTTTCTGCCAGGAATCACACCATGATGGGGAGCACAGCAGAGCCTTGTGCATGTCACAGAGCCAGAAGCATTGGGACGGGGCAGCAGGTGGGAGTGTGACAGAATTCACACGGAAGCACTGCTGGCAGCACCTTTCTACAGGGAAGAGACTCAAACACCAGCTCGCCAGCAGCAGGGACCTGCTGGTTCCAACAACCTGAGATTTGTTTTTAGCATAACGAAGGCTCTGATTTAAAACTAGGTCCCTGGACTTCAGCAAGCACAGAGAGGGCACCACTGACCCAACAGTAGCTGCAAGTACCACACACTTCACTGCAGATGGAGCGCTGCTAGGCAAGGCTTAAGTCAAGAGTAATATTTCTTAATTTTCTTTCTATAATCTGAAAATATTTTAGTTGTTAAATCATCTTCCTGCTTTCAAAACAGCTTTAAACATAAAGAGCTGGCAAGCTGTTTCCTAAAGATGAGATGTTTGCAAACTGCAGTCAAGCAGCCAAGAGCTGAAGAGATGCAGATGACAGACCAGACCCATCTCCAGCACAGAGCGAGCATTCCTGTGCTCTTCAGGCCCAAACACAGGATGGCACAGGCTGACTTGTCCATCCTTGTAGCAGCCCTCCCACAACCTCCTTCCAGTCCTGAAAGGGGCTACAGAAAGGCTCTTGATTGGAGAGTGCAGGGATAACATGAAGAGGAACAGTTTTAAGCTCAAAGAGGGGAGACTGAGATGAGATCTTAGGAAGAAATAGGGTGTGGAAGCCCTGGCACAGGCTGCCCAGAGACATCATGGCTGCCCCATCCCTGGAGGTGTTCAAGGTCAGGTTGGATGGGGCTTTGAGCACCCTGATCCAGTGGGAGGTGTCCCTGCCCATGGCAGAGGGCTGGAACTGGATGGGCTTTAAGGTCCCTTTCGACCCAAACTGTTCTGTGCTTCTACGACCTACCCTGGGAGCTCATTAACAGTTTACTAATTTGCTTAGCATCATGGGAGAAGACACCTAACAACAGCAGAACCCACATCCCACTGCCATGTGCGATCTCTACATGAAGAGGCTGCCCCAGAGACAAGAGGCAGTAACACGAAGCCAGAGTGCATGGATTGCCAGTAACATGTGAGGGTGATGCCAGGGCCACCTGTGAAGGAGGCTGAGCACTGGTGGCAAGCTGGTGGCCCCACGGGTGACAAGCTAGGAAGCAACATCCTACTCCTGCTCCATCCAGCAGCTCCATCCCTGCTGTGGGTTGAGAAGAACACGAGGCGCACGTGGCCATGCACGAGCCCTGAAGGTCTGCGTGCATCAGGGCACCAAGCACATCACTCACGCGCCTCCACTCCAGGCTCAGCACCAGGCTGCCAGCTTCCTTTTTGCACTCCGCCCTCGAATTTATTATTCCACATCTTGTTAAAATTACAAAGGTTCGGACTCTGTGCTGTAGCTGAGACCTGACAGCACCTGGTATCCCCATAGTTGTGCTCCCGATTTCAGAAAGTCTCTGATTAATCCCCTCCCTGCATCCTGAGCCCCGGCGCATTGGCACAGCATCTGTGCTGGCCCGTAAATAGCCCAGCTGCGGTCGTGCAGAATGGCACGGCAGCACAGCTACGTGCTGGCTACCTCGGCCAGAGCTACAGCCTGGCAGCTCCACACATGGAACGGGTGGGGAAGGAGAGCAGACCCAGGACTCTCACCTGGCTCAGGCTTCTGGTTTGAAAACATTTATCAGTGCCGTATCAAACCCAAAGTTCAGGAAGGCAGCAAGCACAGCCTCTGTCCAAGCCTGTGGCCAGGAGATAACAGCCCAGAGGGCAGATGGAGAGGAGAACAAATGTGCTTCAGTTTGGGGAGTGAAACTGCTGCTCTCTGGCTTCAGGATGGACAGCCCAGCTCTGCTCCCATCTGAGGGGCAGGGAATTCAATGGGTTCTCTCCCTTGCCCAGAGACAGGGAAGACCTATTACTCCCCGAGGGCTTTCCTCAGGCCTTGCTACTCTTCTCACAGCATGGAACCTGGCAAAGCAGGGGCAGGAAACCCCTGCACCTGCAGGAAGATCTTGACTTGGTACAGCTGGATATGCACTTGAAGTGACGAGTTGGCTCCTTTCCCAGGGAGCAGTGCCAGCAAGGGCACCTAAGGGAAGCACATGGAGGCTACACGGAAAATAGGACACTGTCCTGGCAGGGGCTCCCTTGGGTGGTTGTGTGTGGAGTGGGAAGGGAAAGCAGGATCAAGGGTGCATGGGGGAAAGAGGCAGGCGGGTCCAGACATGTTCCCCAAGAGCAGGGGCAGTCAAGAGCCTGACCTTTGCCTGGAAGAGGGCTCCCAGCAGCCTTACATAGGGTCTGGAGGCTGCCTGCCCTGGGCGGGGGCACTCAGCTGGGGAGCCTGCACTCCCAGGGGGAGCCTACAGAAGCCCTCGCACATGAATTTAGGGAAGAGGGGGCTGGGGTGAGCTGGCTCTGGTTGCTGCAGGCTGTGGAGTCCAGGGTCATAAAGGATACAGAGCTCTCTGGTATTTCCCACCTAGAAGGTTCTGGTGAGACCGTAAAGCAGCCTTCCAGTACTGAAAGGGGCTCCAGGAAAGCTGGGGAGGGGCTCTTTATTAGGGAGTGCAGGGATGGGATAAGGGAGAACGGTTTGAAGTTGAAAGAGGGGAGACTGAGATGAGATCTTAGGAAGAAACATTTGCCTGTGATGGTGGGGAAGCCCTGGCCCAGGTTGCCCAGAGAAGTGGTGGCTGCCCCATCCCTGGAGGTGTTCATGGCTTGGTCCAGTGGAAGGTGTTCCAGGGTGGGGCAGGGGCTGACAGAGGGGTGTCCTGTGTGGGGGCAGAGGCAGGGTGAATGGGGTGCGTCATGCTGGGATGGGGATTAGCCAGGCAGGATGGCACTGGGGAGCCCGGGGTGGGGTGCAGCAGGAGGGCCCAGGGGGGTGGGTGGCATGTGCAGAGGAAGTGCCAAGGGTGCCCAGAGGATTGCCAGGGGTGGGGGTGGTGATGTAGAGGAACATCCAGGTGCTGGGAGAGTGAGGAGGCATGCAGAAGGGCAACTAGGTGTTGCGGGGGCTAAAGCAAGGGGTGCATCTGGGCTATAGGGAGCCCGGGGCAGAGCAGCAGGAAGGGTGCAGGGGGGAATCCAGGTGATAGAGGACCCAGGTGCTATGGGGCTCCAGAAGGGTGCAAGGTGGGGTTGCAGCAGAGAGGTACCAGAGCAGCACCCAGGCTCTAGGGGGTCCAGATGGGTGCAAGGGAGCTCAGGGAGTGTGCAGAGAGGGCGTGCAGGGCCAGAAGGGGTGCACCCAGGAGCCGAGGAGCCCAGGGAAGCTGCAGAGGGTGAGGTGCAGCAGGGGGGTACCCAGGGGGATACACTGGGGCACCCAAGCCCTGTGAGGAAGGGGGTCCCCCCAAGGGAGGGGATCCCGAGGGGGGTGGAGTGCAGGGGGGAAGAGGCTGCGGGGTGGGGGGGGGGGATCCCGAAGGGGAGGGAGGGTGTGCAGAGTGGGGTACCTTTGAGAGAGGTCTCGACGAGGCGCAGGTACAGCTGGCTGCGCTTGTTGCCGTGGCTCATGCGCTGCCCCAGGCCGTGCCGCTGCAGCACGCACTCCTCGAAGCGCACCACGTTCGGGTGCTGCCGCCGCAGGCTCGTCAGGGCCCAGAACTCGGCCAGCGCCAGCTCCACGTTCTCGGGAGCGTCGCAGCGGATCCTCTTGACGGCCAGGCGGGCCCCGCTGCGCCCGGACACCGCCTCGTACACCACGCCGTACGCCCCGCGGCCGATCTCGGCCAGCAGGCTGTACCGCGGGGTGGCACCGCCAGGCCCTACCGGCCCCACCGCCACCGCCATGGGGCCGCGCCGCCCTCCCCGCCGCCTGCGCTTCTGCGCCCTTTGTGTCCCTCCGCCGCCGCCGTCCATAGCGAGGCCCCCGCCGTGCTGCCAGGTGGGGCGGGGGGGGCTCAGCGCGCCGCCGGCGCCCCCCCCCCACCTCACCCCGCGCCGGGCGAGGGGGCACGCGCCGCGGAAAAGCGCGCGCTGCCGGCCCCTTTAAGCGCTCGGCCAATCACGGCGGTGCGGGGCGAACCAACTGCGGCGGCGCGGGGGGGGGGGGAGGGGAAAGGCGGCGCGCGAGGGGAATCCAGCTTCCTCCCCCTCTCTGCCCCCCCGAACGGCAGGGTTTGGTAGCGCCGAAGTAGGGGCGGGGGGGAGTCTCCCCGTACCCCGTGTGCGGTAACCGGACAGCGCAGCTCAGCACGGAGAGGAGACACAGATGGGCATCCCCCCCCCCCCAGCTGTAGCGGTGGTACGCGCGGCCCCAATGTAAACAGCCCGGGCATGGGGCGGGGGTTGTGCTTTGGTGGTGTCCCCAGTGCTCCCCGCCGGGCGGCGGCAGCGGGATGAGAGAGGGGCTGGGAGCTCTGATATAACCCCTTATGTAACGGGGAAGGGAAGCCCCGCCCCAATGCCCCGCCCCGCGCACCGGGGAGTGCACTGAGGAGGGGTGATGCACCGGGGGTGTTGGTGCACCGGGGAGGGGGGTGATGCACCGGTGAGCTGGAGGTCCGTGCTCTGGGTGGGGGGTGATGCACCGGCGGTGCGTGTCAGTGAACTGGAGGTGGGTGCACCCGCAGGGTGGGTCAGTTGCAAAGGGGAGGGGCTGGTACGGGGCTGGGGGGGCCGTGCACTGGGGAGGGGTCGGTGCACCGGGGAGGATTTTTGCAGCTGTCTTCTCCCGGTGTTGCTCTGCCGATCGTCATAGAGGAGCTGGAACATTGCAGGTTTCTTGACTTGCTCCTGAGGCCCCTCTTGCTCCTGTAGGGGCTGAACTGTGCTGGACCCCTCATGGAAGCATGGAACGGGTTGGGTTAGAAGGGACCTCAAAACTCATGCAGTTCCAACCCTCTGCCGTGGGCAGGGACACCTCCCACTGGATCAGGGGGCTCAAAAGCCCTATCTAGCCTGGCCTGGAACATCTCCAGGGATGGGGCAGCCACCACTTCTCTAGGCAACACATGCTAGTGCCTCACCACCCTCACAGGAAAACATTTCTCCCCAAGATTTCATCTTAATCTCCCTTCTTTCAGCTTCAAACCCTTCCCCCTGCACTCCCTGATCAAGAGTCCCTCTCCAGCTTTCCTGGAACCCCTTTCAGTACTGGAAGGTCTCCCCGGAGCCTTCTCTTCCCCAGGCTGAATAAGCCCAACTCTCTCAGCCTGTCTTCGTATGGGAGGTGCTCAAGCCCTTGGATCATCTCTGTGGCCTCCTCTGGACTTGCTCCAACAGCTCCATGTCCTTCCTGTGCTGAGGACTCCAGGTGCACTCATGGCTCCAGGTGAGGTCTCACCAGAGCAGAGCAGAGGTGCAAAATCCCTTCCCTCACCCTACTGGTCCCACCTCTCATGCAAACCAAGACCTGGTTGGCAGGGAGTTCAGAGTTCCCCAGGGCCCAGCGTGTGCAGTGGGCGATGGCTCCCGGGCTGGCACAGGCACAGGCTGCAGCTCCTGCAAGTGGTTTGAACCCAACTGCCTTTTCAATGGAGCCACTTCACCTCCCAAACTGGGAGTGAGGGGGCTGTGCGGCAGCCTGTGGTCTCTTGGTGCCACTCGGCAGCCCAGCATGTCGTGTGCCAGCAGCGGGGACAATGGCAGCGGCGTGAATTGCCGCGTTTCCATGGGCTCTCCTTTCTCCACTAGCGCTGAGTGGCCACTTGTGCCTCCTGCCCACACAGGGAGGTCACCATGTGCCTGCCTGGGCTGTGATGCAGGCAGGAGCTGAAGCTGCTCTTGGTCCCACGCTGCTGTTCTGCCTGCTGCCACGTCCCCCACAGCTGTGACCTCCCTCTACTCCACAGTGCCTGCCTGGCATCTACTCCAGATCAGTGCAGTCCCAGAGGGTCACAACTGGAAGCTACACAGCTCCAGTTGGGAACAGAGCCCTGGCCTTATCCCTCTGCGTGGTTGTCCCCATGGAGCTGTTGGGCCCTCTCATGACCCACAAAATGCGTCCAGCACCAGGCAGCCCATCCCGCCCCATGCCTGCATCCACCTGGCCTCACTTTAGGGCCAGGAGAGGGAGGGAACAGTTTAGGAGCTTCTGGAAAAGCCCTGTCCTGCTGAATAGAACAAAGCTGATGGTGCTGGAGGACCAGATGCTCCCACTGGATCGCTGTCCCGTTGCTCAGGGACAGCCCAGCAGCCAGCAGAGCCCATCCCACCTGCAGCAATGATTCCCCTGGGATCTGGGATGGAGAGCAGACCTGGAGGTGCCGTGGGTGCCATTGGCTGCCATCAACTCCCACTCACAATTGCAGGAGCCTGATGAGCACGCTTGGCCCCCTCCTCTCCAAACCTGCTCTTCGCTCACTGAGTTCAGAAAACTTAACTTTTCTATTAGCGCACAATTTCTCTTCCCCAGGTGCTTAATTACCATTGTCCCAGGGAAATGTCAGGCTGACTCAGAGACACATTCCCATTAGGAAGCGACAGATGAATATTAATTAAACTTGCTGGTGGGTTGGCTCACTCCCATCTCCTTTTCCAGGGGGTCCCTGTCACCCCCCATGCCTGTCCAGCCCCTGACTGCTCTGGAGGGGACCCTCTCGCCTGGTTCACGTGTAGAAAATAAGATGATGATAATGCTGCTCCAGGGACAGGAGTAACTCAGCCCCCCTCCTGGAGCAAAGGAAATCGGCCCAGAAGAAGGAGTCTTATTATACAAAGGTCTTTCCTCCCAGCCCACGGGGTTTGCATTTCCAGAAGCTCATTTCCCTCAGGTGCAATTATCCTGCACAGGGAGGTGGCTGTGCCCCTGCCTGGGCTCTAGGTCTGCTTTCAGGATGGGCACCCTTCCACCATCCATGTCCTTGGGCAGGGAACAGTGTTTGGGGTGATGCTGTTGATCTCATCTGGAGATGCAGCTCCCAGATGGAGCCGTTTGCCCAGGTTAACAACAGGACAAACTGGGGAGGCCGGGCTTTAGGGGTGGACTTTATGAGGTTGGGATGGCTAGTGGATAGAAATGATGGGTTTGGTGTAGGGAATGCTCCTCACTACTGTGTCTGCGGTGCCAGCAGGACTGGTGGGCCGAGCAGCAAGGGTTAAACCTTCCAGGAGGTTACTTGCAACCCCTGGCTGAGCACCCCCCATGAGGGTCTGTGGAGGCTTGCAGCTGCTTTTTATTCTTTTTGGCTTTGTTCAGCACCTGCACAGCTGAGTCCACAGCAGTGAAGGGCTGTGGTTCCCCATAGCACACATTGCAGCAAGGGGGCCGTGGTTGCCCTCTGCCTGTGCCCCAGTGGTGCTTGAGCCTCTGTTCCCCCTTCCCACAGCACTACCACCTCCCAGGATGAGACCTTCAGGCGATATTTTAATCAGCCTTGGGGACACGCATGATGCTTTGCCCTTGCTTTGCCCCTACCCCATGCCCCGTGCTCTGTTCCCTTGGCCCAGGCAAGCTAAAATCCACCTCCAAGCAAAGGCTGTGGGGTCTCATGTGCTTTCCAGGGAGCAGAGCCTGGCACCCCAGACATGAGTGTTTATGGAGACAGCCACCTGCCTCGGGGACAGGGGAAGATGACCAGCTGGTGTAGGCTGCCCTGCTTGCCCAGCCATGGCTGCTGGGTGCCTGGTGAAGCGTTCTGGCCATGCTGATGGCCCCCGTGCCCCTCACCAGTGCCAGGGGAGGTGAGCAAGGGTCCAGCAGCTGGTGTTCGAGCCAGGGAGCGCAGCAGGTTGCTGGGATACATCCCTCTTGAGCTCCGATAAAAATAGCTCTGTTCTCAAGGCGAGAGGATGGGCTGCGCTGCCAGCGGCAGGTGGGATGTACTGGCACCCGCCGGGATGCAGGGGATGGGACAGGCTGGCCTGGTCCCACGGGGTCTGCACCCTGAATCCCACAATCCTGCTCCTCTGTCAGGATACGGTGCTGGGAGATGCCCTGGCATTGCCCAGTGCTCCCCTTTTTCATCCCCAGATTAGGCTCGGAAATGTTTAATTAGCAACCAGGGCTAAGCAGGGAAGGTGAGGGGATCTCTGTCCCCCACCCTGCTCTTCCTACCCCTTTAACTCATCTATTTGAGTTTGTCCCCAGGAGGAGAGGGGACATGAAGAGGGCAGGGGTTACCCAGTGTGTCTGAGCCCTGATGGTATAGAATTGGTGGGCTACGAGGGCTTTGCTGCTCAACTGCAGCCAGGCTGGGTGAGTTGGGGGGGCAGCCTTTCCCAGGGCTTGAAGACTCTCTTCCCTTCCCAATGGCTTCAGCCGGGCTCACTCCTCTCCCCGGCATTGCTACAAGGATGGTTCTTCTCCCCAGCCTAGAAGGTTGAGGGGGTAACAGGTGTTGGAGCGTCACTCCCTGCTCATTCTTGGGCAGGATTTGAATTCAGTGCCTGGGGAGGGGGATTCACATCTTCCAACATGCATCTTGGGGGGTAGATGGATCATGTTTGGGGCATCTCCTATGTTTGTGGCGCGCATTTTGACCCTGAAGACCAAGGATGTTCCAGCAGTGAGCAGCCAAGGGATGCAGCTGGTAGCAGGATATGCACCTCAGTCCGCAGGGCAGCTGAGGGGCCACAGGGAGCCCCCAGAGCAGCAGAAGAGCCTGCTCAGGAGGTGGTGAGGATGCTGCAGGGCTGATTATTCACAGCTTCCCTCGCCCGGATTGGCTCCACAGCGTGAGCGCAGCCGGGCCCCGCCGCAGGAGGAGACTCCGTGGCCATAAAAGCAGAGTGGGAACCGGTGGGTGATGAGTCCGGCGGGCACCCCGGGCATCACCGCAGGGCCAGCAGGCAGCGTGGCCACGGCCGCCGATGACTGGCTCATCCTGACACCCGCAGACGGACACCCACCACCCACAACCGGCGAAGCAGGTGCTGGGCAGGACAGGGGGCAGGTAGGGCTGCTGGGGTCACCATCCTGCTCCCATCGTGCAGGCACAGCTTGGGTATCATTTCTGCTCACCAAAGAGTGACTCTGTTTAAAATACCTGCTGAGAGCAGCTCACGGTGGATCTGGTTGTGTTATTTAAGGATGGGCTCCTGCCTGGCCACAGGTGCTCTTCTCATCCCTCGAGTGGTTTCATAGTCCAGAGCTTCACTGCAGTTTGTTTCGATGCTGATGCCGCAGTGGAGTCATCCTGGGGCTCAGAGGGGCAAAGGGAGCAGTGAGAGAGGATAGGGAGAGGTTTCTGTCTCCCGACATTTACCTCAAGCAGCGGCAGTGGGTGCAGTGCTGGAGTTTGCTCAGATTCTGTTCCAAAATGTATTGGGTTTTGGGTTTTTTTTTTTTAAGAAGCCTTGTACTGAAGGCATTTCCAGGCCATTTTTAAAGGTGAGGAGAGGAATGGCTGGAAGGTGATGCTGCTTCTCCACCAAAAGTCTCGTCAGGGTCCTAACCTGGGTGAGTTAAACCTGAGTGGGAGAAGAGACCTGCTCAGCCTGGGAGAGTGGTTCCCATAGCTCCCCAGCAATAGTCGCAGGTTAGTCATGATGGGGATGTCAGTCTCTGTGCCTGCTGGCACACACGGTCCCAATTCCCCATCCCTCCTTGGGCCGCCGAGTCTGGAATCAGTCGCCAGGGTGCATGGACACAGCCTGGGGCTTTTCCATGCATGAGCAAAGCCTGAGCACAAAAATCTCGAGTGGAAACTGGACAGGGGAGGAGAGGAGCCCGGCAGATGCCTGACACAGGTAGGATGTGCTGAGGGTGGTCATGGGCAGTTGGACTTGCCATTGCCAGACGCTGCCAGAGTCCTGCGACGTTCCCACAGGAGAGAGAGATCTGGAGCCATGGGACTCATCCAGGTAACCCGGGATCGAGCTTTTACTCTGCTTTCCTTCTTCCTCCCTTTGTCTGCTGCTTTTTTCCACTTTTCTCCAAAGCCCTTTGTTTTCTTCCCCCTTTTCCTGCCCCAGTTTTGCCAGTCCTCCCTCGCTGGAGTAGCAGGCAGAGCGCTGTGGGGGCATTTGTGGCACCACCTGGACAAGGTTCCTGTGCAGTGGGGTGTCCTGGGGGTGCCCAGGCATGGAGTGTCTTTGGCCCCGCTGTGCCTTGAGAGCTGCAGCTCCTCTGAGTACCATCAAGTTTGCGACCTTTCGCCCACAGCAGGGCACGGGGCTGTGGGCAGTAGGGGCAAGGGAGGGGAAGCAGGTGGGAAAAGGAGGGGAAAAATATCTCCTGGCAGGGCTGCTGAGAAGCAGCTTGGGAGCTTTGTTCCTCTCGCTGCTGCAACCGGCACTTACCTGTGCGGACGGTGAGTCCTCACTTATCAGCGCAGTCTCAGTGGCGTTGAGGTGATAAGGGACGGTCACCGTGTCTCCGCGGCAAGGGCTGGTGGAGTATCCGTGCCCATACCAGGCATCTGCCTGCCCTGGTGCCTGTTGCTCTGCCAAAGCAAGGCAGGGTGATGCTCTTAGGGCTGCACGAAGCCAGAGTGTGGTGCAGCCAAGGAATGCAGACAGCTCGACAGACGATGGTGCAGATAATTCAAATTAAATTTTAATCTAGCATGAATTAATACTGTGGCATTAACATTTCTTCATCAGTACCAATTACAGTACATTAGCAGATACTGCTGGAGAATACAATAGTCTCTAATATGCGTCATTAATGTGTAACAGATCCCTCTGGGTCATGCCTTTCCACCTCAGATAAAAGCAGCCAAGGAGCAGCAGGTGCTTGGTCCTAGCACACCCCTTTGGAGTTGTCTCTCGCTCCCAGGGCCACGTTGCCCGAGTGGCATTGCAGCCAGGATCAGCACTGGCCCCTCCAACTTTGTCTGGGAGGTTCTGGGGTGGTACTGAGCAGTGCTGCCAACATAGACCCTCTCCCAGCCATTGCACGGTGCATTCAGCCCTCCCTGGCTTCATCTGCAGAGGTGAGAGGCTCTGGCACAGCTCCTGGTGTGCTAAAGGACAGTGCTCATGGCTTGCAGGTAAGCTTGAAATCTGGCTCTTTCTCCCTCCCTTCTGTTGCACCAGCAGAGGGTGCAGGGTGCAGCACCTGTAGTGAGTCTGTACTGGGTGATGGAATCTCCACATCTCCCTTCCACTGGCAGCTCCAGTAACGGTGCTTTTCTTCCCCAAGGCCAAGAGGGAGAGCCTATGATTCATCCCCTCCATGTCACAAATGCGGCGATTGCAATATTGCAGAGAAACACACGCTAAAGGAAAAAAGGGGTCTTTTCTTTCCAATTGTATGGAAGAAGCAAGGGAGGAGTGGGATGGGATGGGATGGGATGGGATGGGATGGGATGGGATGTTGCTACCTGTCCCAGGAACATTGATGGCCCAGGGTCCTGGCTGTGGCTCAGGGCTTGTGCCAAGGGCCACATGCAGGGTAAGGGATCACATCCAGCAGCATCCATGTGAGTCACTCCCCCTGTCCCCATCCCTCCCAGTAGCACCCAGAGGTGAGCAGCAGGCACAGGTGCCAGTGCACGTCCCCAGGAGCAGCTGTGCAGGTGGTGGGTGTCCCACGCCCTGGGTGCCAGCAGGGTGGCAATGGGTTTCCCAGGGCCAGTGCAGGGAGGGTGACGGCTCTGTGCTCTCTTGCCCTCCCCAGGCAGTGGCTGCAGGGTGAGATGGCGCGGCGGGTGCTGGCGCTGCTGCTCTGCCTCTCCCTGGCTGCGACGGCATCCTCTGACTGTGCGACCCAGTGCTCCCTCTGCACAGCCCAGACCCGCAGCACTGAGAGCAGCATCCAGCCCCTGGTGAGTGCCGGCCCCACGCAGATGTTGGCTGGTGGTCACAGCAGCGAGAGGTGTCATGGGAGTATGGTCAGCAGAGCTGGGAGCTGCTGGGGTGGTTGGTGATCATGGGCATCCCAGGACGCTGAGAATGTCCAATTCTCAACTCCTTGCTGAGCCTGGCAGCAGAGCGGGCGCAGATGCCTGGGCTTGGGGTGGGGGGCATCAACCAGTCAGAGTGGGAAGAAGGCAGGGGGCCACCCAGGGTGATGGCGGTGGGCGTCCACTGCGCCAATCTCTTGCAGAAGTGTCTGTGGGAATGCCAGGGCTCCTCACCACCCAGCCCCGAGTGGGACACCTGCAGGAAGGCGCTGGCGATCTTGGCCCCGCTGGTGGCCCTGGCCGAAGGGACAGACCCATCTCCACGTGAGGCAGAGGAGGACGAGGCAGAGCTGGAGCAGGAATTGGGTCCTGGTGAGCTGCAAGCGCCGGCCAAGCGCTACGGGGGCTTCATGAAGAAGATGGCCAAGGGGAAGCTGCTCGCACTGCTGCGTGAGAACGCCCACAGCAAGGGTGGCCTCAGCAAGAAGTTCGGGGGCTTCAGCCGCAAGCCGGGGGAGCGGGCGGCCCCCGAGGACTACCCGGGGCTGTGGCCAGCGGGCGATGGGAGTGAGGAGCCCACAGGGGCCGGGGCTGAGGGGCAGGAGCTGACAGAGCTGCACAAGCGTTACGGCGGCTTCATGCGCCGAATCCGGCCCAAGCTCAAGTGGGACAATCAGAAGCGCTACGGGGGCTTCCTGCGGCGGCAGTTCAAGGTGACCACACGGTCAGACGAGGACCCCAGCGCCTACTCAGGGGAGGTCTCAGACCTATAGAGCCAGATGTGGGTCCCCATGCTGCCAGCCCAGACTGCACCATCACCCCCAGCCCTGTCCCCTGGTGTGGCTGGTGTCATCCCTGCCTCTTTCCCCCGATGGATCCCTGTCCCTCTCTGGTTCACCTGCCCATCCCTTAGGTACCCCGTGCATCAAGGGGACAGTGCCACCCCTCCAGCTGCAGGATCAGCCTCCGGGATCTCCAGGGCAAAGCAAGGAGGGGAACACTCATCCTCCACCTTCCTGTGGCTGCAGAAGGGCAGCAGGGTCTGCAAACCATCAAAGCTGATGCTCAGGGCAGCAGCCCCTGAGCACTGGCAGGGATAAGCCAGGGCAGGATGAGGCCCTCCAGGCTGGGAGAGGGCCTGAGCAGCCAGCTGGCCATAGGAGAGGCAGCTAGGCAGAGCTGGCATTAGGGCAGCTGGCTGAGCACAACTCCAACTCCCCTCTCCAAGCCACTTGCTGTGTCCTGTTCGTCCCAGCACCTGCCTTGTCCCCCTCAGATTTCCCCATCTAAGAACCCCCAGAGGCAGGGTTGGACCCATACCCCTGCTCCCCCCGCAGCCAATAAAAGGCAGATGCCAACAAAGCTGAAGCCATCCTGGGTGCTGAGCATTGGCTTTGTCTGTGGTCCAGTGCTCCGTGGGGCAGATCCATCCCTTGGCATGGAGGACACCATGCACCCCAGGCCTGGAGGATGGGCTGGGGGCCATGGGTGTCCAGACCTGTGGGCAGCACAGTGTTATCCTCTCTGCAACAAGGGTGCCAAGGGCTTGTGGGACCCCCTATACCCCATTGCTGCTGCCCCCAGAGCCCTGTCCCAGGGCAGGCTGGGCACGCCCAGCAGAGCAATGGCAGCGCAGGGATGCTCAGCACAGCCAGGGCGCTGGCACAGGACCTCCTGCAGTGTGGGGGGGCACTTGTTCACCCCCATGGGAGGCTCCTTGGGGAACCCCAGCAGCTGACCCCAAGCAAAAGGGATGCCATGCCCGGGGCATTGGCCAAGCTATCCCCTTATCACTCATCATTTGAGGACAATGTGATCCTGCTTTCAGCAGCTCAGTGATGAAAAAGCCCAGCCTGGGCAGCAAATTCCCTTTAGAACTTCCCCTTTGTTGCCTCCAGCTCCGGGAAGCCTCATGCTGCAGTTCCCAGCTGTGGTGATCACAGATGAGCTGCCCACTCCAGGGTAGGAAAGGAGAGAAGGTCACTGCAGAGCACTGGCACGCTCAGCTCAGCCCTGGCACAGGCTGCAGCCAGCACTCAGCCTGCAGCCAGCACCCAGCCTGCCTGCACCCTGGTCTGGGCACCCCAGCTCACCTTTCAGGGAATGGGAGCACCTAAAGATGCTGCAGGGGTGGGTGGGGAGAGACAACCAGACCCTGGTCTGCCCTTGCCCTCAGTGTGGGCACCCCAGCCCCCTTCCAGCCTCCACCTTCTGCTGCCACTGCCATCCCCCTCCTCTTCCACCTCCAGGCACCCAAGGGGTTGTGCAGGATGAGGCTCCACCTCTTTGGTGCAGGACCCAGACCCCCACCCTACCACACACCCCCAGTGCTCATGCAGAGGTGACCATGCTGGGCAGGGCCACACTGAGGTGTGAGTGCAGGACTTTTCACTTTTATTATAAAAATATCTTGCAAGCAAAAAGAACAAACAAACAAACACAAAAATAGGCTGTACAAGCAGTCACATCGCTCTCAAAGCATCAACAGGTTCCCCCGGTCCCCACCAGCAGCTGGAGAAGCCAGCCCCATGCATGCCCACTGCTGCCAGGTGGTGGCCCCACGTGGTGGCCCAGGGAGGGGGCACACAGAAGACCCTTGTCCCCATGGGTGGGCTTGGAGGGAGCCTGCCTGGCCGCCCTGGCAGAGACAGGGAGGTCATGTAAGTCTCTACAGGGTTCAGGGTCTTTACTGAGGCCTCGGTCTTAATTTTGCACATCTTATTCTACTGTTAAGTACACAGCAGCACACCCACGTATGACACGAAACATCGGGGGTTTAGCTCTAAAAATTAACAGTTAGATGTTGAACAGTCAAAACATGTTCCATGGTACCTGTGGGGAGCTGGGCTGGCAGGGGCACCCACAGCCCGGCCCCCATGGAGCTGCACGCGTTGTACAAGCCTGGGACAGCACCAGGGAGTCCCAACGCAGGGCAAGGCTGTGTTGAGGAGGAAGATGATGATGAGGATGCTCAGTTCCGAGGAGCCATACCTGGACCCTCCCAGGGTGGCAGGAAAGCCTGCAGCAGGAGGGCTCAGCTCGCCAGCCTTCTCAGCCTTGTTGGCCTTGGTGCGAGATCGAGGTCCTGCCAAAGGGACACTTGGGAAGAGAGAGGCAGACACTTCGGTTCTTCCTTTAAAGCCAGAGTTTGGTTTCAGGCGTTGGCAGCAGAGCCCCAGAAGGCAGTGTGGGGGCACCCAGCGGTCCCTGCGGGGTTGGCGCAGCTGTGGCTGTTGTGTGAGCCGAGCCGGGCAGTGGCATCCCCACGGGAGCTGGCGTGGAGGCACTGTCTCTGTCCCCTCAGCGTGGCTGGAGCTTCCCAAGGAGCTGCTGCTCCACTAACTCAATCCACTTGTAGGCAAAAACCTGTAGCTTTGCACGGGGATCCCAAAGGTCTTGGGGCTGCCAGCTCCATCCCAAGCTGCCTCCAAAATTCAGGTCTTTGTGGATGGGAACCAACCACCACAGTACCGTGGGCTCCATTTCCACCCTGAAACATGGGTACCACAGCGCATCTTCCCATCACTCTGAGCTTCCAAGAAAATCCTCCCAGGCAGGAGCAGGCCGGCTCCCCAAGGGGTCCCAGCAGCTGCTGCAGCCCTGCTCACTTCCTCGGGATCTGGACGCTGGCGTACTCGGAGCTGGCCTCCTCGGGGCACGGGGCCGGCCGCTTGGGCGCCTTGCTGAGGTGCACCATGTCCAGGTCGGCGTAGGTGAGGTTGTCGTCGCTGGCGGGCGGGCGGCTGGCCTGGATGCAGGCGTACTCTGACTGCTGGCTCATCTCCACCATCCGGCGGATGGTCTTCCTCTCTTTGTCGAAGTTCAGGTCCGCGTAGGTCAGGTTGTTTGGGTCAGATTCCTGCACGAGACACCAAGGATTTCTCCTCTGGGAGGATGAGAGAAGAGCCCCCTGTGCCCACCTCATGCACCAACCTAAAGGCCCACGGTGAAGCCAGTCCTGGGACAACTTGATCACTGCTTGTACAGGGGAAAGGATGCTGGGATGCTCCTACAGCAAAAATTTTACCCCATGCTACGCCTTCAAATCACCACCAACAGGCTTCAGAGGCACCACTGTGGTTCAAGAGCAACCACTGCAGCTACCCCATTGCAGTAGAGATAAGCAGAGACCAGCCTGCCCAGCAGTGCCCACATGGGAGCTGACAGAGGCTGGGTGGGATGGACAGATTGCTGCTGATCACGACTTTGCTCGGAACTGTGTCACGGAACACAAAAATAACTCCACAAAGAGAGCCAGGGTGGCTGTGGCACAGCTGGTTCTCCAGACACCACAACCCCAGGCTTCCCTGTGAGGAGGAGGAAGAAGGGTGAAGGCAGGAAGGATGCTGGGAAGTTGCTACCCCATCCCTGGGACAGCTTCTCCTCCTTCTTCAGCCACAGGGTGGAGACACTGAGATGGTTCACGCAGGAACCACTACCACCATCCACTGGAGACACAGAGGTGTTCCATGCAGGAACCACCAGCACCCTCCACTGGACACACCGAGGTGTTCCATGCAGGAATCGCCACTGTTCACTCCTGCCTCTGGTGCCTCCTGACACTCTCCCTCCCCAGGTCCCGGGGCTGAGCAACACACCTGGGTAGTGGCCTCGCTGCTCTTCTCCGGCTCATGTAACCTGAAAGCGGAGCAAAACAAATCAGATCGAGTGCCCCGTTGCCTCTTCCCCAGCGATGGAGCAGCTGCGGGGTTCAGAGGCAAAACAAGGTCCCTGCAGCAGCCTCAAGCAGGACAAGTCCTCACCAAGTGAGCCTTTGTATAGAAACGTGTAGAATCATTTAGGTTGGAAAGACCTTTAAGATCATTGGGTCCAACCCTTAACCTAATGCTGCTACCTCTGCCACCAAACCCTGCCCTCAAACACCACATCTACATGGCTTTTAAGCCCCTCCAGGGATGGGGAATTGACCACTGTCTTAGGCAGCCTCTGCAAGTGCCTGACAGCCCTTTCCGCGAAGGAGTATTTCCTAATATCCAATCTAAACCTCCCTTGGCACAACTTGAGGCCATTTCCTCTAATCCCGTCCCTTGTTACTTGAGAGAAGAGTCCAGCACCCACCTCACCACAATCTCCTTTCCAGGAGCTGCAGAGAGCGATGTGATCTCTTCTCCAGACTGAACAGTCCAAGATCCCTCAGCCACTCCCAGAACCCCTGGGCTCCAGACACTTCCCCGGCTCTGTTCTCCTCCTCCTGTCTTCCCTTTCACAACAAGATTTTGGAGAGACATCTCCATCCCAGTCCTAAGGGACTCTCTTTGCAGGCTGGAGACATCCAGCTCAGAGGGTGCACAGGTTAATGACTAGAGGAGACCAGCACTTACCTAGCAGACGGCGAGCTTTTACCTGCCGGAAGAGAAATAGTTTAGGAATTAAATAGTTTCAGAAGGAAATACTTCAGGAAACAACATAACCCCCCCTGCTTCCCCGGGCACGTGTGCCTGCACACAGAGACTGCTGCAAGAGCCCACACAGGGCTTCCCAGAGGCGTTTGCCAGAGTTTCACTCATAGAATGACTTGAGTTGGAAGGAACCCACAAGGACCACTGAGTCCATCTCCTGTCCCTGCACAGAACAACCCCAACATTCACACTGTGTGGCTGAGGGCATTGTCCAAATGCTTCTGGAATACTGTCAGACTTGGGGCTGTGACTGCTTCCCTGGGGAGCTGTTCCATTGCTCCACCCCCTCTGCGTGAAGAACATTTTCCTGATGTCCAACCTAACCCTCCCCTGGCACATCTTCCTGCCATTCCCTCAGTGTTTCCTGCAGGACTGTTTCTGGCAGAGGGCAGGAGGTGCAGGGGCGTGTCAGACACTTTAGGTACAAGGAAAAACAAGCACATTCGACTCTGTTCCTGGAAAGCATCAGCACACAGCAGCCACCAGGCAGAGCTTTCCCAGCAGCCTGCAAACAACCCAGTCAACTCTGCTTAGTCCTCTCCTTTGGGCAGAAGCTGGAGACACACAGCTGTGAATTCAGCACCCAAGAACTGATGCTCAAGAGAGAGAAGGAGATGAGGAGCAGGTGCTTCCCTGCTGTGCATTTGGGTTTCCTTACCCTTGATCTGCTTTGCCCGGATGAGGTAGAGAATTGCAGCCACCAGTAGTGCCAGCACAGTGCAGACCACTCCCACCACGATATAGATGGGGAGCAAGTTGTCTGAAACATGAATGAAAAAGGTCACCACAGGCCTGAAAACACTGGTGCCAAGTGAGTCCCTGCAGCCTTACAGGTGAGGTTGGCCTGGTGACACATGAAGCACTGAGGATGACAGCTTGGCACTTGCCAGCACCACACCCCCACAGCCCCCCAGCATGGGGATTTTGTGTCCTCGAACCAGACTCTGGTGGAACTCTGAGTTTTCTCAGGGGTGTGACATTCTAAACCTTCCCCAGCAGGGACCACATCCCAACAGCTCTCACCATAAGATGTCTGGAAGAGGTCGCTCTGTCCCCCCTTGTCTGGAGTGGTGACCCACAGCACAGCCATTGCACTGATCGGGGCCTGGGCATCGTGCACCACCCGGCAGGTGAACATGGACCCATTATTCTCCTCTGTTGCTTGGACTTCCAATTGGCTCCTCAGCTTGAACAAACCCTTGGGGGTCTTCAACAGCTTGGAGATGTTCTCCACCTTCATCTCTGTCCTGTTCTCCAGCCAAGTGACATCCACCTCTCCTGGGTAAAACCCCTCCACGTCGCAGATGATACTGACGGTCTTGTTCACCTCAACAGGACTCCGCGGGTCAGTGGCCACACGGACACTGGGGGAAACTGGGAAGAGAAGCAGCTGCTGGTTCCTGGTATCCCCCGGCTCTGCTGCCCACACGGTGCCCTGTCCCCACCCTGGGACCCCTGGTCCCGTTGGAGACACCCCAAGCGCTGGTGCCCCCTCAGCTCTCACCTCGCAGGGCTTCGCTGAGCTCGTACGTCCCCGTCAGTGGGGCCGTCAGCGTGGGGTGCTGCACCTCGCAGATGAGCTGGGAGCGGAGGTCGTCCTGCTGCAGCGTCATCGTCACCGTGCTGGACATGTTGTAGGAGAATTTTGTCCGCCCTGGGGTGACCTGGGGCTGCTGTGCAGAGATGGGGGCCTTGTCCTTGAACCACTTCACACTGATGTCTGCGGGGAAGAACCTTCCGGCCGTGCAGGTGAAGGGCACCGATTCCCCCGGCCCTGCTCTGCGCTCGGGCCCGGACACGACCGGGCGTGTGGGTTCAGCTGTGGGGAGAAGCGTGGGATCTTCAGACCAGGCTCTGCCACCCCCACCCAACCCAGGGCTGCAGGGAGTGGGGGCTCCTGCCAGGGCACGGATGTACCCAGGGAAAGGCCACAGGAACCTGTCCTGGAGCCTGAGCCACTTCCCTGTCCCCACTTGTCCTGAGCAGAGCTCACTAGATGGGATGGAATTGGATAGGATGGGGGCTGTGCCTGGCAGGGCTGGTTCCCACCGGGAGCTGCTTGGGGGCCCCACTCACCACGCACAGACACCTCCGTGCCCTTTCCACGCTGAAACTCCTCTTCACCAAGCAGCTTCTTGTGGAACTTCACACAATAATAGGTGCCAGCATCCTCGGGCTGAGCATCCCTGATGCGGATGGTGAAGTCTGTGTTGGACTCGCTTGCTGTCCTCGTCACACGGGGGAAGGTGCCCGCATCAGCATAAACAATCTGTTCATTTCCAGTCCCACTCCCACTCTCCCTGCCCTTCAGCCACTTCACAGGGCCAGTAGGATTGTCTCCACGTGTGGTGCAGGTCAGGGTGATCGTCTGTCCCGCCATCACCAACACTGGGTCCTGGGACTGCCACAGCTCAAAGTCCTGAGTCACCTGAGCATCCACACCTGGGGGGAAAAAAGACCCCACAGACTGAAGCTCACGCTACATAGCCCATCGGCCCAGCTGCCCGTGCCCTCCCTGCTGTGGGGTGGGCAGAGAACAGATCTGATTAATGGGGACCACAGACAACAGGGCTGCACCAGGGAGCCTGGGAGCAGGGCTTCAGTCTCAGCAGTGGGCACAGCCCTCTGCCCATAGGTCTCAGCAGCAGAGCCAGCCAGAGCTTTGCTAGATGACCACATGTCACGCTCCATACAGCTAAAATACAGAGCGAATCCCTGCCGGCACACTGTGCTGCCTCCCACAGCCACTCACCTTTGTCAGTCAGGAGGAAACAAGAGCATGAAATACAAGGCACTCCAAAAGCAAGCTCCCCTCACAGACGCAACACCACATTTTCTGCACTGAATCTGTCCCATTTCTGCATCCAATCTAAGCCCCGATGGAGCGCAGCCATCGGCCAAGGCAGGGCCAGGCAGGCAGACGCCATTGCTGCCTGTCACCGACAGAGGAGAGCAGTCCCCGCGAAGCATCTCAGCGAAGAGGCTCCTGATTCCAGGGACCGCGTTGCGCCTCGCTGCACAGCGAGCTGTGCCAAGTGACCCCCACCTACGCACCCATGGGTACCAATGCTCCTTCCCATATGCAAGGTCACACAGGGAGAAACTCTTGAGGTTTCCAGAGCTCTGCTCACTCTGCCAGGCTTGGGGTGACCTGCAGCCAGAGCTGGCAGGGACCCAGGGTCTGAGCTTGTTGCTGTGCAGGGCAGATGCAACAGGAGTCCCACGGGAACTGCCGATGCCGCTGCTCCTCGCTCCCTCAAACCAGCTGGAGCAGCAGATACAGCCACCTTGTAGCCCACACAGCTCCTCAAGGGGTTAATTTTGGCAACGCTTGCCAAGCCAAATAGTTATTGTGACTGAATTGAACTGAGATTTCAATGCAGGTCATTGCTTAAAGAAACACTTTTAAGCACGGCAGGAGAGAGGTGGGAGAACTGTGTAACACCACCTGCTGATAACGGGGCCGGGTCCTGCTGAGCGCTGCGGTCCCAGAGCTGGCAAGCAGCACACAGAACTGGTGTCACGGCCACGTGGAGCCCATTGTGTTTGAGTGAGAGTGCACAGACCAGTCTTGCTGGCTGCAGTCGCACCCCACACCTTTTCCACCAAAAAACCCAGGGCAGCAACAAGACCTGGTAACCCCACAGTGCCCTGGACAGGACAAACCCCTTGACTGGATGCTTCCAGGAGGCCCCGCCACGGGACAAGCTGCTCTGACCCCTCCAGGGCCTCGCTGGCTCCCACAAAGCCTCGAGAGGATGTTTTTGGCAGCTCTTAATGCCTTCCGACTTCCAGCAGCATTTGGTGCACCCACAGATGTTCTCACTGCCTGCACAACTACTTGATCTCAATGGCCAGTGTTCCCAGGAGCACAGTTTCTCCAGATGCTTCAAGTCAAAGGCTTTTTGGCCACAGCATCTGTGTGCTGCATCCTCAACATGGGCTGATGCTCACAGTCAAAAGCTTCAGGCCTTGGTGCTTCCCTTTGAATCCATGGCAGCAGCACTCGACACAGAGACAAGTTTGTCCCAGATGACAAGCGTGGAAGGATGGAAACCTGGTTTGTGTCACGTCCAAGCACATCATCCAGGCTGAGCCTCAGTCTTCTGCTGGAGCAGCAGCAGCCTGGGCTTCTGCAAGGCGATCCTGCGCTTCTGGGGTGACTCGTGAATGTGGGGAGCAGCCCCAGAGCAGAGCCCCAGCCCTTGGCAAGGGCTCATGCACCTTACATGCACAGGGGTGACGCGTGGCACACAGCCAGCTCTGCTGCTGTGGCATCTCCTGAGCTTCTCCATCATTTGCTGCCCCCAGACCTTTCGCAAGAAGTGGTTGAGAAACACTTAGAGGAAGTTTGAAAGCACAGCAGCATCATCTGCCTTTCGCCGAGCCCCCGCATGGGGATGTGACCGAGATGGGGCACCAGGCTGCTCTGGGCACAGCGACCCAATTCCCCCAGTACTGACCCCCCAGCACCTTCTGTGCCCAGGGTGACCATGTTGCTAATTGTTCTCTCCACCCCAATCAGTAAACAAAGCCCACGTTGCCTCACGGTTCATTAGTGAGTGGCTTTGCAACGCACCAAGGGCTGCGCACCCCATGTGTGGCCGTGGGAAACAGGAGGCCAGGAGCCAGGTCCTCTTCCCACCGCAGGGACTCTGTGTTCTGTGATGAAAGACTGCTTGCTGCTCCCCTCTGCAAAAGCAATTTCTGTGTACCCTCACTCCCCAATGTCCCCTTGAGGGTCCCTGTGCCAGGGAGAGCTGCCCCGCACAGCCCAGCACCACCTTGCTTCCCCATGTCCCCTCAATCGTCCCCACACCAGGGAGAGTTGCCCTGCTTGGAGAGGCCAGAACTGCCCTGCACAGCCCAGCCTGCACCAGCCAAGCGCTTTCTCTTCATCCTCCCTCTCTCCATCTGTCCATCTCCCTGCAAAGCACACACTGTACCAGAGGGGAGAGCAATGGGGGAAGCGCCTGCTTTGGGGTCCTGGAGCTGACCCCAATGCTGGAGCATGGTCAGGGCAGCACACGCATCGCTCAACCTCAAAACACCTCTGTTGTAGCCACGGGATCTCAGAGCAGCATCCACAAAAGCACCAGGCAGTTAAACTGAGCACAGCTCAGTGAAGCCATGCCTGATGCTTGGTGGGGGCTGTTGCTCACCACTACCTCAGCTCAAAGATGAGGGGGGTCACAGAGATTAAATTTGCCTTTGCAGGCAGCAGGGCTGCCTCTCCAAGAGCCCACGTTTGCAGCCAGGCTGCGGACAGTCTGTGTGCATCATCTCGCACCACCGAGCCCACATCACCTCCTCGCCAGGCAGCGGCGTGTGAGCAGCCTGCCCGCTCCTGTGCTGTGGGATTTGCAGGCAGCGTGTGCACTGCTGTCCAGTGAGAGGCTGCAGAGCTGCTGGAGCTGCACCAGGTCCCCCACTGCATGGGACTTTGCTCCCTGAGCGGCCCTGAGAGCAGCCTGGGAACAAAGAGCTCCGTGCTGCCTGCCAGGAGGCTTCACTGGCAGCTCTCAGCCTCTCCACGATTGCAGAAAACACCATGTGGCCTTCTCACATAGGGCTAAAATGTGGCTGTTGGGTATTTTTCCACATGTTCTGTTACGAGCCATCACGCTGCTTTAGAAGCTTTCATATACAGCGATGTTCAGCCAGTGCTCTTTAGATTCCCCCATGCAGGGCTTGTAGATCTATTTATACCTGAGCTCCAGCCAAAATGTGCCACACTAACACTAGACCACCTTGGCAAGACCCACTCACGCCTCCCAGCCAAGGAGCACAAGTCCCAGCCAGACCACCAGACTTCTCTGCCTGCCTACCCTGCACCCCACAACCCTTTGCCAGCACCAACCCACAGCACCACGTGCTCAGAAACGCCTCCAAACTCCCGCAGCAGTGTGCAGAGTGATGCCCCCATCCCCCTGCAATGGGAAACACAAAGGGGAAGTTGCTCGAAAACCCCAGAACATGCAAGTTAGAAAATGCAAAGTTTCCACTGAAGCTCTTTTCCTCCCTTCCTCCTGAATGTAGCTTCTCCTCACACCCAGCAGACGATGTCTCCCCTCCTTCCCCTTTCTGAGTACTCTTCTTAAGGAGCAGCAGGGCCAGGAGCCTGGCCAAGCTCCCTCTCAGCAGAGACTTCATAGGATCACAGAATGGTTTGAGTTGGAACAGACATTAAGCCCACCCAGTTCCACCCCCCCCCCCCGCCGTGGACAGAGACACCTCCCACCAGACCAGGCTGCTCAAGACCCCATCCAATGTAGCCTTGAGCACTTCTACAGAGGAGGCATCCACAGCATCCCTGGGCAACCTGTGCCAGGACCTCACCACCCTCACTGTCAAGAATTTCTTCCTAATGTCTAAATCTAATGGTTTGCCAGCAGTGCGTGAGCCCAATACACTCACAACATGCTGGAGTGCCAGGAACGGGGTTCTTTGTGCTGCAAACACACAGGACATACCAGAACTTCTCACCACAAGCACCAGTGCAAAACTGCTTCCCATCTGCACATTCCATGCCAGACAACGCTATTTGCTTAGACCTGGATTTCAAACCACACAGAGAGGGAGCAGAATCCCTTTACCATCAAGACCAAGGGGAGTTCAGGTGCCCTGACCCTCTAATCTGCTCTGCTCTATCCTACACTCCCGAATTAGCAAAGGGTTTTAGAGGCCTGAAACTCATCACCTGACAGTTCCCACGTAGGTGGGAGCACCTTTGCAATGCAGCCCCAGAACACTCCCAGCCCAGAGAACAGTCACAAGCACAGCAGTTGTGCTGCTCTGGGTCTGGCAGAGCCTCCCTCCCCTTATCCCATTTAATTTGAGAGCAAAGCAACCCCTGGTTCTCCCGCTGCAGTGCAAGTTTCCCATCTCGGTGACACATTTCTTTCTATATTCCACCTTTTGAAGCATTTGATACCGAACAGATTGCAAGAGGCCGGGATTTCATTCAGAAGAGGCTGCTCGGATGCTTGCTGGTAAAAATAGATTTGTTTCCTTCTGAAGGAGCCGGGTAAGGAACTCTGGGATGGTGAGGGGAGGGCTGTGTCCTCCAGAAGCAACGTGCAGCTGGTCCCCGGCATTCGCAGCCCCACGATCGCTCACTGAAGGAATGGACTGATAGGCAAAAGATGACCCAGAATAATCCTGCTGGAATTTCACCTGCAGCAAAGCTGCCCGAGGGGGGGAAATAACAGGTGCTGCCTATAAAAAGGGCCTGGAATCTGCAGTTTAGGGTGAGGCAAGAAGAGAGACCCAGGAGTGCTGTGTAGATCCCAGAGCAGCTTGGGGATGGTTAAAGGCCATACTTGACATAGGTGACATCAGAGGATGCCTCGGATCACACACAGCCACCATTTGCAAGCTTCCCTCCTACGGCATTAGCAGAAATCCATCTTGAAAGCCAAAGCCCCACAACCAAACAGATTTCCTCTTTAGTGGACGCTCCAGGAAGCGCTGCCGAGAGCCTCTGTCGAGAAACGCCTGCACAGAAGGGTTCTGCACAGCACAGATTTTGCAGTTTGGCTTCCCAGGATCTTGCTTCCCTTTGCCCTCCGGGAACATCTCCTGCAGGACCTCCCCATTTCCCTCTGCAGAAGAGCTGTCAGAGCAGCCACCCTTGACAGTAGGAGCCCAGGCCAACTCATGAGTTCAGGCTTAGTTTGAGTCGTGGCCCAGGAGGGCTCCAGTACGTGAAAAAAAATCATAGAATCATTTGGTTGGAAAGGATCTTTGAGATCATTGAGTCCAGCCATACTTGCCCACTCTTAAACCATCCCTGAGCATCCCATCTGCCCGTCTTTTACACCCCTCCACAGATGGGGACTCTACCACTGCCCTGGGCAGCCTCTACCAGTGCCTGAGAATCCTTCCCATCAAGGAATATTTCCTAATATCCAGTCTAATCCACCCGGCACAACCTGAGGCCATTTCCTCTCATCCTATCACTTATTACCTGGGAGAAGTTCTGCATGTGCACACCTCAAATCAGGGATGCAAATCACTTGGCAACCCAGGGCTTTCTGTTCCAGGATGGTCTTTGCCCCTATTGCTCGCTTGGGAAATGGAGTTCTTACTCCAAGGCCATGTTTAATTAAACTCAGAAGCTTTGCTTGAGCCATTCTTTTGTGGCAGGAAATCACAGTGGTTCACTGAGAAGCTGCGCTCGCCACCAAAGCCTTCTTGGCTTTCAGCAACTGGGAGTTTTCAGCTTGGGGCCAACACTTCTCAGTTGTGATCAGGCAACTCAAAGCAAGGAGTGTTGTGTTGAAAGCATTTGCTTTCTGCTCAAGTTTGTGCTCAACTCTCTGCCCAAGTAAAGCTTTGACCGTAAATCTTTCCAATGGGCCTGAGACAGCATGGTTTTCCCTGACATGGGATGGTACTATTTGTAGTGTTGCTGGAAGGTGTGAAATTTGTACAGGCCAGGCAAAAAGCTTAGCAGCAAGATGCTCTTGATTGCCATTGCCCCAAGCCCTGTCCCTCCCCAGAGGTGTAGACAGTACCGGGCATGAAGGAGAGTGATTCCTTAGCAACATCACCCAAGATGAACAGCACCAATGAACAGCATTTGTTCAGTGTGGAGAAGAGAAGACTCCAGGGAGACCTCATAGCAGCCTTCCAGTACTGAAAGGGGCTCCAGGAAAGCTGGGGAGGGAATTTTTACAAAGGCTTCTTGTGACAGGATGAGGGGAAACGTCTTTAAACTGGAAGTGGGGAGATTTAGATTAGATATTAGAAAGAAATCCTTCAAGATGAGGGTGAGGAGACACTGGCATAGGTTGCCCCAGAGAAGTTGTGCCTGCCCAATCCCTGGAAATGTTCAAGGCCAGGCTGAATGGGGCTTTAAGCACCTTGATTCAGTGGTAAGTGTCCCTGCCCGTGGCAGAGGTGTGGAACTGGATGGGCTTTGAGGTCTCTTCCAACCCAAGCCATTCTATGATTCTATGAAATGAAACATCCTAGAAAGGAAACATCCTTGAAAGCAGCAGCCACGACAGGGCTTTGTTCCTGGTGGGGCAAGAAACTTCCCACTGCTAGTGAGGGAAGGGAAACAGCCAGGGAGCAGTGCATGCTCTGATCATCCCTTCTCATGCTTTTAGAGGGGACTGGCAGAGCCACAAGCGCTGGGCAGGGCTGGGGTACCCAGGGAGCCGGCAGAAGTAGCCAGAGGTAACCCAGGGACGGTGCTTGCAGCAGGGCTGGGTGGTGCAAGGTGCATAGGAGGCTGGTGCAATCCCACTGCTTTGCTGCTCAGCAGTTGGGTAGAGCAGCAAGAACAGTGTAGCATCGGGGGTAAAGCAAGGGGTAGCAAGAAAAAGAAGTTCCTGCAGAGAAGGCAGGCTGGAGCCTCCCCTTGCCCGCTCTGCCATCCTTCCTGTCTCTGGGCAGCCTCCGAGTGGGAATTTTTGCTGCTTGCAGAGATTTGCCTCTCCCGTAACTGGCAGGGGGTGCCAGCAAATGGGTGGAAACAACAAGCCTCTTCACGTCCCTGCCTAATTCCCTTGTCTGGTTGGAAAGGGGAATGTCTGCCTTCAAGTTTGCTTTTAGAGGAGCAGCAGAGCCAGGAGGGCCCTGCAGAATCGCCCGGTTCTCACTGCCGCGCTCTAGGTCACAGCAGAGAAAGGTCAAACCAAACGTGCGCGGCGAGACGGCATCATGTCGTGTGCCGGAGGTGGGAAGGGACAAGGATAGAGGGAAAAGGAGAGGAAAGAGGCCAAAACACCCTAAAGGACCAGGGTGAACACTCCCTCCCCGTCTGCCCCCCCCCGCAAGAAGCAGGGTGAAAACCACCCCCACCACCGAAGATCAGAGTGAAAACCCTCAAAGACCAGGATAAGTCCCCCCCCCAGCCCTTAGGACCAGGGTGAAAACCACCCAGGACCAGTGTGAAAACTCTCCCCCCCACCCCAAGGACCAGGGTGAACCCCCAAGGAGCAGGCTGAAAAAAAAAAATACCACTACCACCAAGAAGCAGGGTAAAAACTCAAGACCAAGGTGAAGCCCCCCACCTCCCCAAGGGCCAAGGTGAAAACTCCCACCCCACCAAGAACCAGGTGAACTGCCTCACCCCCCCCTTCCCCAACACACACACAAAGACCAGGGTGAAAACTCCCCCCACCTCCAAGTACCAAGGTGAACACCCCCCACACCCCCATCCCCGCCAAGGAGCAGGGTGGCAGGAGGAGAGCGGGGCGCAGGTCTCGGCTCACCTGGCAGGGCGAGCAGCAGCAGGCAGGTCAGTGGCCATTGGGGAAGCGGCTCCATCCTCCGCTGCTTCTGGGAAGCAGAGATCAGAGCGCTTCAGCGCTTTGGGTTTGGTTTTTTTTTTTCAAACACCAAAAAAAAAAAAAGCAGAATTGCAGCTGGAGAAGGAAATCGCCCTTCTCAGCCCCAAAATGAGGAAGGAGGGAGGCGGGAGCCTAGCTCACCCGCTCGCCCCCCCGCCCCCCCCCCCCCCCCCCGGCTGCGGGCGGGGAGCACGCACAAGCGCGGCTCCCCCCAATGGGCACCAGGACCCCCCCACCACGGTCCTCCCCTCCTCTGCCCCGGTGCGAGCGGAACCGCCTCCCCCCGCCCCACCTCGGCGTTGCCGTGGCACCGGGGCGGGATGGGGGCGGCCCCGGAGCAGGGACACCTCCAGCACCGAGCGGCGGGGGCTGCACCGCCCGGGCTCGAAGGGTAAGGTCACCCCGGGGACTGGTGCCTTAAGGTGGGCTGGGGGAGACTGGCACCGGGGCTGCCATCCACCCGCCCTCCCAGGGGACCAGCGTCCCGGCACCCCCAGGGACCGGTGCCGGTGTCCTCTCCGAAATGTGTGCTGGCACCCGTTCCATTCCCACCAGCCCCTGCGGGGGACCAGGAGCTGGCATTCATCCCACCCCCTTATCCAGGACTTAGAGTTCAGCATCTTCCCTCCCCTAGGACCAGCATCCCAGCTCCTTTCCGGGACCGGTGCCGGGGGGAAGCAGGGCTGGCATACATCCCAGCCCCCCACCCAGGACCCTACGCTTAGCATTCTCTCTTCCCTAGGAGCCGCAACCCCCCTCTCCCCGCGCAAGACTGGGGAGTGGCATCCCCCACCACTCTTCCCCCCCACCAAGACCGGGCACCAGCATCTCCCCTAACCCCCAGGACTACGCACCCAGCATCATTGTTGTTCACCACCCACCCCCCCCCCTCCCTCCAGGATTGCAACCCAGCATCCCCGTGCAGGCAGCATGCAGGAAGCAGCTGAGGCAGAGGAAGGATGGTTGAGTGGCCCCAGTGCTGCACTGGGGTCCCCCTGCTTGCTACAGGCTTCCTGTGCCAGGGCCAGCGTGGCCACTGCTTTGGCACAGCCACAGCACACAACCCCACATCCCTGCGCTGAAACGGGGAGGGGGGAAAACACACTGATGCTGGGGGGCACATGGCCTGAGGGGTCCTGGGCACACAGGATGTTTTCTGCCACCTAAAGGACCATGCAAGGCCAGCAGAGCCCATAGCATGGGACGAGGGGCATTTTGCAGGTGTCAACAGATTGGCTTAACCCATGGGATCAGAGTGAACAAGGAGAGGACTCTGATGCAGCACAGAGAGCTGGAAGTGGATGTGGAGACAGAGGAAATACCTGCACCCCATTCTTGCAGACAGGGCTCCTTGAGTCGCACCCTGGGAGCATCCCCTAACATCCCCTCAACGGGGGAACAGGCACAGCAGGAACCAGTCCAAGGGGGAAAGGACAGGACCCCGTGGCAGGGAGAGGCAGATCCCGAGGACAAGGCAGCTGCGATGGGAGACAGGGCTGAGAGAGGGGAGGAAGAAGCATCTGGATATGAACATCCGTGGGATGTGTCCCTACACTGCCCTCCTCCTCCCTAACAAAGTGCCTCCTAAGGACTTTGCACAAGGACATGTCCTCCACTGCCTGCATCTGCTGCAGCTTCTCCCACCACTCATGGGCAAGAACAAGACAGCGCCCAATCTCTTTCCCATGCGCAGTCACTTCCAGCCAGCCGTGTCTCAGCAGGTCTCCAAACCACCCTGCTTTCCCCTCCACCTGCCCAGGGAGGGGGTACAACACACTGCACCCCCAGGCAGAGCACCCAGCACCCCCAGGTAGCAGTCAAACACACCACAGCACCTCAGATGGCTCTCCCGCACTAGGCTGGGCCCCAGGGGCAGCAGTGGGTGCTGTGCCAGGGGTCCGGCTCCCAGCTCCCCCTTCCCTCCCCGGCAGCCGCTGGGGCTGTCGGTTTTATTTAGAGCTTCGCCCAAACAAACAGCGAAGCTGTCTGAAGTGACTTGGCACCATCAATCTGTGCACGGCGTCAGCCCGCACGCGTTCCCATCCTCGCCAGCCTCCCCCTCGGCCCCAGCTACACCAATGTTTCAGCCAGGCTTAATTCAGCTCTCTGCTGCTGGGACTGACCTCCCCAGGCATCTGCACTTCATCTCCCTCTGGGACCCCCAAGGCAGCTGGAGCCACACTCAAGCCCTGCAGACAGGGCTGCTCCTGCTGTCAATCACAGAATGGTTTGGGTTGGAAGGGACCTTAAAGCTCATCCAACTCCACCTCCCTGCCATGGGCAGGGACACCTCCCACTGGATCAGGGTGCTCAAAGTCCCATCCAGCCTGGCCTTGAACACCTCTGGGCAACCTGGGCCAAGGCCTCCCCACCCTCACAGGAAAACATTTCTTCCTAGGATCCCCTCTCAATCTCCCCTCTTTCAGCTTCAAACCTCACTCCCTCATCAAAAGTCCCTCCCCAGCTTTCCTGGAGTCCCTTTTAGCACTGGGAGGTTGCTCTAAGGTCTCTCTGGAACCTTCTCTTCTCCAGGCTGAACAACCCCTACTCTCTTAGTCTGTCCTCGTACGGGAGGTGCTCCAGCCCTCGGATCATCTCTGTGGCCTCTACTCCAACAGATCCATGTCTTTCCTATGTTGAGTACTCCGTGGCCAGTTCTGCTCCCAGGGACCCCAGAGCAGCCGCAGTTTTGACTGTCCCCTCGCACAGCTGGTGAGGCTGTGAGGAAGCAGCAGGGACCCAGGGGAGCCATTGCATTTGGCCTTTGGCTTTTTGCACATGCAGTGTGGTATGGAAATAAAGAATTGCTTTGCACAGGGACGGGACATGGGATTAGCAGGGGTTTGTGGGAATCTTGCAGCTATTCTGTCATAGACAGAGCATCCCATGCAGAGTCTGGGAGCAGTACCCTCAGGGCAAGTGGGTGCCCAGTAAGGAGGAAGGTGCTAGGGAACCCCAGAAAAGAAGTCATAGATGGAGAAGTTGTGGCTGCCCCATCTCTGGAAGTGTTCAACATCAGGTTGAATGGGGCTTTGAGCACCTTGATCCAGTTGGAGGAGTCCCTGCCCATGGCAGGGGAGTAGAGCTGGATGGGCTTTGAGGTCCCTTCCAACCCAACCCATTCCATGATTCTATCACACATTGCAGCCATTCACAGTCACTTTCCTGGTTATTTTTAAATAGAAGCACAGTTCCTGGAGGCCTGGCTGACTTCAGCCTGTCTGGGCTGTTCTCCCTCTCAGCACTGAAGGTTCAGACAACCTGTTTTGAGGCTATTACAAAGCGGAGACAGCCCATACGCAAGCAGCCGCCGCAGAGTGCTTGGGAATGAAAGTTAGAGCTTAAAAAAGCTCTGCAAAAGAAGGTACCACGGCAGAGCAGATGGTGCAGCGTGAGCTTCCCGGGAAGAGCTGCTATTGCTCCCCATTAGGAAGCATATGGGCAGGCTCAGCTGCCTCCCCTCCTGCCCACGGCCCTTCCACTCAGCATCACAGGGGCCTGATCCATCATGGGGCGGGGGGAGAGGTTTGGAGGAGCCACACCGGGAGGGCAGTCCCTGCCCTTGCAGACCAGCAATGAACCTGGGCAAGAGGAGTGCTCCTTCAGATGCCCAAGATGGACTGAGAGCACGGTGTTTCAGAAAGTGCAGCACCATCATTAGAAGCTTCGTTCTGCACCAAACACCCACGGCGAGCAGGAGGCTGCTGCGATGCTTGGCAGGGCGGGCAGCGCTGCCAGACTCCCTGTGCTGCCAGCGGGCAGCCAGGCTGCTCTCACTCTTGCAGCATCTTCATCCTTCAGCTCAAAACCACTGCTCCTGCAGGGATGAGTTTGGAGCCCGGGTCTCCTCAGCCCTGGGAGCAGTGTAGCAGCTGGTGTGCAGGACCAGGACAGCATTTCAGGAGAGCTTTTCAAGAATGGGTTGGTTTTCACAGCTTTGAGGCACAGCAAGGAGTTTGCATCATGCTGCCAGCACTCATTTGGAGAAGGCATGTGCTCCATCCGGTCTGGACCAGGCTCATCCAGCCCTGCAGGTCTGGGTGCTGGAGGGAGGCTGGGCCAAGCAGGGCAAAGGCTCCAGCTAGAGCTGTCTCTGCTCCCAGCAGGGACCAGGGCCCCAAAGTGCTTTTATATTTCCCCTGGGCAGCAGGACCAGCTGTGCAAGTCACTTCCTCCTCAGGAGGAAGCAGGGATCCTTCCCTCTCACAGGGACTCCTGTCTGGGCAGCAGCACCCCAAAAGAGGTCCAAGTCCAGAAAAGCCCCCAAAGACCCTCCTGTCTGAGTCCAGCAGCACCCAAGAGGGGCAATTACAGTCTTGCCAGAGTGATCCCAGCTGCAAGTCCTGTAGCACTGGTTTTGCACAGACTGCTCTTTCATCCCCTCATTAGGAGCCTGTCTGATCCCCTCCCAGCACCAACAGCCCAAGGGGACAGCGTTGTCTTGTTCTGACAGAAGGGGATTCACAGCTGAGGGAGATAGGAGAGGTTTCAGTTCCTGCCCTGTGGCGCCAAAACTGGGTCTGTTAATGAGCCCCTTTTCACTAATTAGAGATTTGGAAAAATGCTCACAATGAGGGTGAAGAGACACTGGCACAGGTTGCCCAGGGAGGCTGTGGATGCCCCTTCTCTGGAAGCATTCAAGGCCATGTTGGATGGAGTCTTGAGCAGCCTGGTCTGGTGGGAGGTGTCCCTGTCCATGGCAGGGGTGTTAGAACTGAATGAGCTTTAAGATCTCTTCCAACCCAAACCATTCTAATAATAGAGGTGACTGCAGTTTTTTCACTACCCAGGCCTTTTCCCCTCAGGATTCCCTCTTCCCAGCCCAGAGCAGCATGGTATGGCACAGTGGGAAGGTTACCTGACTGGCTACATGACACAGTGGCTGCCCCAGACAGCTGGTGGGCTCAGTACACCCTCAAACCCCAAATCACCGGGAAAGGTTAGAGACAAGCATAGGGAAAACACCAATATCCAGGTATCAGCCTAGAAAACACCCTAAAAACAGTATCCAGCATTTTTATTTGAGGGCTGCAGAAGCATGTCCAAGCACCAGCAAGTAGTCAGCACCCATAGTAGCCCTCCACAATAAACCCAAATAACACATTGCACATCCCCACTGAGACACTCAGGGGTGCAGGGATTTGCTGCCTCAGGGAAGCGGAGAGCAGCTCAGTCATGTCCTGGCCCAGCACCAGCCCCAAACACAACCCAGCCCAGCCCCAGCACTTCAAAACACAATACTTTCATAGCTTACCACACCAAGACGAGGTGTGCAACCACATCAGAGAGCCAAGCCCAGCCCCAGCAACCACACAAGGTCTGCTCTGGCGCACACAAACCAGCACAGCCTCCCCACAGCCAGAGAGCAACACATGCACACAGGGTTGTGCATGCTCACCCCATCTGTCCTCCAGCTCCACAGCCACAATTTCAAGACCCCTACAGACCAGGCAGACACATCCTACAGCCCTACCACTTCTCCCCACCACCCCTCAGGCTTTGGAGTCAGCACCCTCACAGGGCTTTTAACTGGGAGGAAAGCATAAAAATGCCTTCTAAAGTAGGTAGCACCAATTACACTGCTGATATTTAGGGCTTCCAGCACAACAAATGGAGCTTCAGCTTCATTAGGTACCATGCCAATTTAATCCAAGACATCCAGTATAGAAAGAGCCTAAATTAGTTTACCTGATGTTAACTTCTAACAAGCAATATGCTAACAGGAGGATGGAGAGAAGTGACCCACAGCCTGTTGGCAAGAAGCAGTGCACAGCAACGACCGAGCCAAACCATGGCCCAAGGAAGGGGCAAAGCCAGGAGACACCCATGGCAGGAACACCCCAGCCCTACAAACAGCCATTTAAGAAACAGTGGTGCATATCATTCATACCTCTTTGCTCACCACATGCTCCTGCTGCAGCACCCACCACCACAAACACCTCACAGCTGGAAATAGGAGCACCCAGCCACCCCATTATGTGGGAGAGGTCCTGGGGGTTTAATGAGCTGCAGGTGCTTTGTTAAGGCTGTGATTGCCAGAAGAAAGGTGGGGATGGGCTGTGGAGCTGCTGTGTAAGCAGCCTGTGCATGGGCTTTGCCCTTGACCTCTTGTGTGTGTGTGTGAGGGGGGGGGGGGGGGGGGTGTCACAGAACCTGTCTGTAATTGCTTTTATCGCGTGGTTTAGGGCTGAGCCGAGAGAGCTCTCATGCGCAAGTGGTGCAGACGGTGCTGGGGACCAGTGGGGAGGAGGTCCTCCTGCTGTGCGGGATTTACCGAGGAAGCCACCTCCTACTGCTATTTACCACAGCCCCTCAGGGAGGCTGATTGCAGCCCGCTTAACTTTAATGGCACCTGAGCACTTTGCTGGGACCAGCTGGGCCCTCCCAAGTCTAGAAAATCACTTCCAGGGAGGACGTGGGGAGAGATGCTGGTGCTGCCTGCCCTGCACTGGGTGGAGTGATGCTGAGTGGCTCCATGGCTTCATGCACCATCGTCCTGGGCTTTGGTAGTAGTGTGGTCAGACTGACCACCACCAACCACTGAGTGAAAAGAGAAGCATCTGGGCTGCTCCATACCCACACCACAGCTCGCCCATCCCAGGGCTCCGTTGTCCTTTGGTAGTGGTGGCAGAACCGCATCAGACAGACCACCATGATCCACTGAGTGAAAAGAGGTGTGTGGGCTGCAGCGAGGGCTGTAATTGCACCAGAACTCATCCACCCCAGGGCCATGAAATGCTCCTGGGCTGCTCCCACCCTCTGGGTGCTGCCCAGCGGGTAACTCAGCCAGGTTTCCTTAATGCAACCCGCTTCCGACCCAGGGAATTCCTCCTGGCTGTGTCAGAGCAGGAAAGGTGGTTTATATCCTGTGCCTGGCCTGGAAGCGGCCCCAGCTGACCTGGAGGCTACGAGCAGAGGGACAGGGATGGGTTTAGGATGAAACTGCTGACGGGCTGGGAAAACCCAGCTGCAAAGGGTGGTTCGGAAGGACAGACACAGCAGGGCTGGCGCTTGCTTCCTGGTGAGCTGCCGTCAGCACTCGGAGGGCTGTGGTGACCTTTGCTCACAGGCAAGACGCTGCCCCTTGCTCTGGAGGAGAATTTGCCAGCTGGCTGTGGGTGCAGAGGCTGAGCAAAGCCTAGACAGTCCCATGCTGCAGCCTCCTGGGTCCAGGGCACGAGGCAACTCCCACTCAGATCACTCACTGTGGGCCACAGGGTGGACCCAATCCTGCACCCCTTGTGTCAGCAAAGCCTGGGGAATGGGGAGGTTTCTTTACTAAAAGAGTTGTCAAGTACTGGACCTGGATGCCCAGGGAGGTTGTCAAGTTACCATCCCTGGAGGTGTTTAAAAGACAAGCAGATGTCCTACCTGGGGACATGGTCTACTGGTGGACTCAGCAGGGCTGGATCGATGATCTTAAAGGTCTTTTCCAACTGAAACCATTCTACGGATATCCTCACTGGTTGGGGAGCACAGCCAGGGCTTGCCCCAGCTCTTGTGGGCTTCAGACCCACAATCAGCCCCAATGCTGTGGTGGCAGCTGAGAGGTGCCCACCCTGGGACTCTTCCCCTCCCAGGGCTGGGCTTGGGAAGACAGTGCAGGGGGGTGTTCGCATGCAGGAATGCTCAGCCCTGTGAGTGAAGTGCTGGGGAGTGGAGGGCAGACAGAGGCAGCCAGGGAGCTCCAGATGTGCAGGGGACCTTTTGGAGCTGGGTGTTGATCCGTGATGGGTTTCTGGGAGCTCTCTGAACTGAAGCCTCCACCCTGGCCCTGGAGGGAGATGCTGGCCCACAGGTACTCAGATCCATGGCTCCCAGTGCCATGTTCATATCCAGGGCTGGCCAGAAACGGTCTGGGACAGCCTGGAGGCCAAGGATTCCTGGGGTACCACAAGTGGGTGGACAGGGTGCAGGCTGTGGGGAACAAGAGCACCTTTGAGCATACAGCCCCGTGGAGTGGTGCTAGAGAATACCTTGGTCTCCCCTTGGTGGTACCACTAGGACTGTGGCAGGGTGAGGAGCCTGGCCGAGGGAGGAGTGATAGCATCTCAGTTTTGTTCTGTGTTTTTTCTTTTTTTTCTGCATCCTCTCAAAGTTCTTTGTTGATTGCAAATTGTTATCATGAAAGCGCATCCGATGCTGCAATAGCAGATAATGCTCTGTGCGCTCCCAGGCATGGCTGCTGTAACTCATTGCAGGCTGGGCTGCCTGATAAAGACCCACGGCAGCTGCAGATGAAAATAAAAATGCTAACGTGGGGGGATTTATCATGTTAAGCTATCTCAGCCCATCGCTTCCTGCTCGTCAGAGCTCTCACTGGAGGCACCAGGATGGCTGCGGGGCTTTGAAGCCCAGGCTTGGTGGGAGGATTTGTGCTGTCAGACCTTGGCCGGCCAGGAGCTCACGTCTGGAGCTGGGAGATGTCCCAGTGCAGGGCTGAGTGGGGCACGTGGGGTGTGGGAGACCTGGTATAACCCCATGTGCCCCTTTACTGAACGTTATTAATGAGGGTGCCAAGAGACAACGGCGTGGCTGGCAGTGAGGGCTCTTACCAAGGTTATTTATGACAGTGTTGTATCGATCACATTGCAGCAGACGTGGTGATTGTAGGGGTAATGGAGCCCCCCCAGAACAGCCAGACCCAGCCCTGGAAGGAGGATGCTGTTGTCTTGACCTTCCCCAGCACCGCCAGTGCCATCCCCAGCTCTGTCCTTGTGGTGATCCCTCACAGCTCAAGGACCATGTGCCAGAGCATGGGGCTGTTTGCTTTGGCCTCATTGAGACCAGGCACATCCTTGTTTTCTGACCCAGCACTCCCAGCTCCACAGAGCTGGGGTCATGCTGGTCCTGCCCCTGGGAGGTCAAGGAAAATACTTCTGCAGGGGTTTTGTGTCATTTTGGCTTTGGTTGTTTCTTTTTTTTTTTTTTTTCCAAAGCTGAAGGGCAACAAAAAGCACAAGGATTAATTCTGGCTCTGCAAGATCCATCACGCTCCCGGTGACTGCATTGGTCCCAAGGGTCTGCCCTGGCCCCGATAAGGAGCTGCAAATCAGAGCTGTGAAATGCTCTGCCTCCTGCAGAAGTTGGCCAATGGGGCTGGGCAGCTGGGCCAGGAGCCAGGGGATGGCCCGAGCCACGGAGGGGGGAACAGGGATCTGGAGGGGCTGTGGGGTGCCTAACAGATTTAGAAAACATTGCCTGGGATTAGCTGCCAGCAGTGGTGACCAGAGATGTCTGAGCTGAAACACACGTTGGCACCGGCTGGCGTCTGCTGAGGGGGGTCCTGTGTGTGAAAAACCTGTTCTGCCTGTGTGGGCATTTGTATACACATGTATAGCACCATGGAATCACAGAGTCATGGAATGGATTGGGTTGGAAGGGACCTCAAAGCCCATCCATTTCCACACCCTGCTGTGGGCAGGGACATCTCCCACTGGATCAGGGTGTTCAAAGCCCCATCCAACCTGACCTTGCACACCTCCAGGTATGGGGCACCCACAACTTCTCTGGGCAACCTGTGCCCAGGGCCTCCCCACCTTCATTGTGAATGTCCAGTCTAAATCCTCCTCCTCCCAACTTAAAGCTGTCCCCCCTTGCCCACATCGCAGCAGCACCAGCTCTGGGATGGGGCAGTGGGTGCACCTGGGGCTGCTGGCCCAGTTGGCGACGCAGGGTCTGAGTCGTGCACGGTCCCAGCCCTACGCTGGGTCCTGGGTGCCAGGAGGGCACCGGAGAGCTGGCAGCAAAGCATCTGCCCTGCGACATGTGGGAGGGACGCGCTGCAGCCCTTTAACGGCAGCTCCTGGCTGCAGGCATTAATGACATCCACCCAATTAGCCGCTGCCAGCTCTGCCTAGCCCAAAGGATTAGCAAATGGAATCATCATCCCAAGGCGTAAGCAGTTAACACCGCTAATTAGTCATCGTGTGAATCCTAACCCAAACACCAACCCGGGCACATGGCGGCACTGTGGGAAGGGGCTGCTTCTTGGCCAGCCAGGGCCTCCCTTGGCTCCTGGAGACGGGAGCTGTTTACGGAGAATTTGCCGGGCTCAGGGATACATTATTTTTACACGTTGCCATGGTTACCAATACCATTATAAAATTAAGGCTGAACCTTGCAGAAGAAACGGGTCTGTCAGAAGCAATTATTTTAGTGAGTGCATTGTTGATCCCACTGCGCTGCCCATCCTGTGGCCGGCAGCGAGGGGCTGAGCCCGGCTCGGGTGATGGAAGCCAACCAAGGTGATGGAACCCAGTTGGAGTGACAGAGCCTGTCCGGGGTGGTGGAGCCCAACAGGGTGGCGGACACAGCGAGGGTGATGGAACCCAGTCAGAGCGATGGAGCCTGGCTGGGGTGATGGAGCCCAATCAGGGTGATGGAGCCCAGCTGGAGCAATGGAGCTCCCACCAAAGGTTCTGCTGGGGCTGCATCTTGCTCACGGGCACATCACTGGGCCAAGGCGCCGGGCAGGCTGCGGGAACACTGGGCTGACCTGGCTGCACCTCACTGGGAGCCACCGGCACCGCCCCTCCATGCTGGCAGCACCTTTGGGGACATTCAAGGCAAACAAAAGCCCACTGAGAGTGTGCTTTCATCCTGCTCCATGGCTCACTCTCACAGTGCCTGCTTTCCCCCTTCTCCTGCCTCTCTAAATATTTTTCCCTTCCCCTGCACTTCTCATAGGGCCACTTGTGCCGTGCTGGGGGCTCTGCCAGCACCGGGGCCGCTGCCAAGTGCAGCCAAGCATTAAGGTTGTTCTGCACTGGGAGGAGCAGTGAGCCCTGGGGACCCCCCGCAGCGTCCTGCCCTAGCTGGCTGATGGGAATGCCCAATGCTACCTTGGGAAGGGGAGGCTCCTCAAAGGGTTTTCCCCATCCCAAGGAGCAGCCCCCAGCTCGTTTCCCTGGACAAAAGCAGCTGGAGCATCGCCAGGAGCACGTGTGGCTCACTCTGGGCACGAAGCACACATGGACACTGGGCAACCACTCTGATGTGCCACCAGCAGTTTTTCCAATGTGAAGAGCCCCAGGCAGCCCCAGTGCAGGCAGGACACCCCTCACACCTGCCTGGGACCTTCGCTCAGGTGCTGGCTGGACACACCCTCCCTATACCAGCTAGGGAAGGCCATTGTCCCTGTGTAATGTCCCAACAAACACCTAAAGCACAAAGTGAGTCTTTCTTAAACACTGCATATTCCTATTCAACCCACCGTCCTGGAAATCCTTCTTTAATCATTGCCTGAATCTTGGCTTCCATGACATCCTGTGGCAAATAACTGTGTGGGCCAAAGGAGTGCTGGGCACAAAGGATTTCCTTTGAAGCCTGCTTGACACTTTCATTTTCACTGCCTGCCATAGAAGAATCTTTTCCAACCAGGTGATTTTATGATTCTATGTAGTGGGCAGGCACAGTTGGACTTGGTGATCTCAAAGGTCTTTTCTAAACAGGTGATTCTATGATTCTAAGAGATGGGGGATGGCTGGAGGGCACCCCTGATCTGGCCCACATCCCCTCAGCTCCAGCAATTTAAAGAAAATTATTCCAGTTCAGACAGAGGGATTTCCAGTAGCAATAACTGCAATAGCACAACCTCCTATTAGACACCAGGGAATCCCCACAGAGGAGTAGGCATCCTCCAACCACCTCCACCTCTGCTCAACTCAAAGCCCCTCAAAGTACCTTGGTTTGCTTCTATAGCTGCAGGACCAGCCTGTGGTGTGTGCAAGGTCAGCCAGTGCCTGGGAGTCACCTCCTCCTTGAACACCCTGGGGGTCCCACAGGGCACCCTGATGCTGTGTGGGGGTCCCATACCACAGCTTTCAGTGGGCTGGAGAATCTCTGCTGTGCTGGCGAGAGCCCTCACTGCCTTGGGAACCCAGGGGGAGGATACGGCTGGCAGTGAGGCTGCGGCACCGAAACAGTTCCTATGACAACCCCAAATCCCAGACCTGTTTATCCTCTTTAACAGAAATCCACAACAACCGTGAACCCGGGGAATAAGATTCAATAAGTGTGATGCGAAATAAATCAGGATCAGTGTAAAGGATGTCACCCTTTTACTTCAGCCTCATTCTTTGCCTTCCAAGGAAAAGCCTGAGAAACAGGGAGCTGCAAAGGGGTGAGCTGGCAGGTTTGGAATTGGGGTGAGCAGGGTCCAACCATGCAGCATCCCAGGGTTTCTCCCTGCATTTCCCTCTCCCAGCAGAAGCACAGCCTGAGGCAGTGAGTGGGCCAGGTGGGACCTGTGTGGTATTTCCTGGGGACATTCAAAGTGTCCCTGAGACCCTCACAGAGCACCCCAGACATTCCTCCAGCTCCCCATGTGTGTCCTTGTAGGGCAGCCCCATGGCATTGCCTGCTTCCCATGGCATTGCAGGGTCCCCATGGCATTATGGTGTCCCCATGACATCACCTGATCCCCATGGCATCATGGGGTACCTGTGCCGTTGTGAGGACCCTATGGCTTTGGCTGCTCTTGGACCCATAGCTGTTTGACTAATGCTGATGTTCCTGTGTCCCCCCAGATACAGGCTTGTGGCCACCGTGGGATTGGGATAGGGATAGGGACAGAGCAGAAGCCCAGGAGGGATCTAAGCACAAGGGCATTTTGGACAGAGAAAGCCACAAAGCAGCCTTGGCTGGAGCCGCATTCCCATCAGCCGCTGGAGGGGACAAGCTGGAGTGACGCCGGCTCCTGGGAGACAGGATGGCTCCTGGGCACCCATCCCTGCCAGGGGCGCTGCCAGTGTCTGTGTGGGTCTTTGCTTCTCACCACAGAGCTGGAGCACCCCAGGGCAGGGCACGAGGTGTTTATCCCCATCTCTCCCCTTTTCTCCTCACTCAGCCCTGGCTCCAGCACAAGCTCAGCTTTGTCCGCTCCTTCAGGAGTGCTGCCAGCCCTCTCTTGTTCTCCAGGACGCCCCAAGACGCCCACATCCCCCCGCTTCACCCAGCCCCATGCACTTGCTGAGACCATGCTCTTCCTCAGTGCTAATTAAACCACTGCTCCCCTCCCCTCGCTACCAGCCTGGGCTTTTGGTCACGCTCTCCGGACTAATTGCGTTCTGTTGTTCCATGTTTTCCATTGGGAGCTCATGCTCCCTGCTGGCTCTCGACACAGCCGTGCCTCCCACGCTGGCTCATGGGCATGACCCACACTGCCAGCCCCTGAGAGCCCTTGCACCTCATACAGAATCATGGAATGGTCTGGGTTGAAAGGGACCTCAAAACCCATCCAGTTCCACCGCCCCCCCCCCCCCCCGCCATGGGCAGGGACACCTCCCATTGGATCAGGGGGCTCAAAGCCCCATCCAACCTGGCCTTGAACACCTCCAGGGATGGGGCAGCCACAACTTCTCTGGGCAACCTGTGCCAGTGTCTCGCCACCCTTATTGTGAAGAATTTCTTCCTCGTGTCTAATCTAAATCTTCCCCCTTCCAATTTAAAGCCATTCCCCCCTTTTCCTATCACTCCATGCCTTTGTAAAAAGTCCCTAAACAGCTTTGCTGTAGCTCCCTTCAAGTACTGGAAGACTGCTATGAGGCCCCCTCGGAGTCCTCTCTTCTCCAAGCTGAACAAGCCCAACTCTCTCAGCCTGTCCTCATAGCAGAGGAGCTCTAGCCCTCTGATCATCTCTGTGGTCTCCCGTTCCAACAGTTCCACATCCTACTAGTGCTGGGGTTTCCATAACTGGACACAGGACTCCAGGTGGGGTCTCACAAGAGCAGAGTAGATGTGGAGAATCACCTCCCTTGAGCATCTTGGCACCTCCTGGAGTCGTTTCCCACTTCCCAGGGACAGGAGCGGGGCAGATCATGAGGCAGCCACAGACGATCCCATGTTCCTTCCCTAGCTCCTGCTTTCTGCCTCTCCCCAGAATTGGGGTCCACACAGCCCCCCACCAAGCTCAGCCCTGCTCAGCCTCTCATTCCTGCTGCTGAGCTTTGCTATTCCGCAAGGATTCAGCACCAGGCTCACACACTATGCGACAGAAAAGCCTGGCTGAACCCACCACCACCCATGCGCTCGGAGCTTCTCGCTGTGGCAGGGGTTGCTGCTGGGCCGGCTACGAGGATCTGCTGCCACGGCCTCATCCGCCCCACTGCACCCTTGCCCTGGCACAGCGACATCCTCGGTGTCTGGGTATGGTGTCCAGGGCTGGGATGTGGCCCAAACCCAGGCTGAGACCCAGAACAAACCCCAGCTGGGGCTGGCATGTCCCATCCCAAGCTGGGACACGGAGCCTCTCCCCAGTGCCCATCCAGCCACAGTCTCTGCTCTGCATCACAGCGGAGCTGCCGTCGCTGGCAGCGGGCAGGGAACCCAGTGGCTACTGGCCCCAGCACCACCCCGTGCCCACCCCAGTCACAGCAGCTTTCAACACGGCACACTCTCCTGCATTTCTCGCTCCAGCACCGAGCAGGACGTGGCACCAGAAATCACCATCGATTAGCAGTAAATCCCCGACCCCATCGTCTCCCAGCGCTGCCCCCTACGCGAAACCTTCCTTGCTCCCCGGGCGAGCTCCTGCCCAGCGCGCTCCTACCTTGTGTCCACGCTCGGGCGCTTGTTTGTGCTTTCACTGCCGGCACACCCTGGGCTGCTGGCTTAAAGGATTTTCCTTTAATAACCACCAAATCCCTCCCCTGGGCAGTAAAGCTGCAGACTTGGGCCCTTTCCTAGGTGCAGAGAGCTCCGCGGTGTTCTGCTTGCTCGCTGCTTTGCATATGCTTGTAGCAAACTGGATTTCCCTCCTCCTGACCCCAGCCCGGCGCTTAAAAAGCCGTAAAACCCCTCGAATTTCATTTCCCCTTGTCTGCGAGGTCTATCCCCGGTTTCGTTCTCACCCACATATTTTACATACTCCTGCTCGTAATCCTGCTGGGAGCTTTCTGTGTCCTCCCTGCGCAGAGAGAGACCGGCAGCCCCTTGTGTCCTGATGGGAGCAGCTGTCACCTCTGCTGGGATACGAGCCACTGCCTGGTGCAGCCACAGCTCTGCTCAGGACCTAGCACTGCCAGGGGCTTCCCCCAGCACCCCCAGACCCCAGCCCCTCGCTGCTGCTGGTGCAGAGGGAGCCGGGCTGGGGTTGGGTGCAGGGGGTGGCAGTGATGGATCCCTGCCCTGGCAAACTGCCCACTTGGATGCTGAGAGGACCCGAGGTGTCCCTGAGAACAAAGTGACCCCAAACTGCCTCCCCCGAGCATGTTCCTCAGAGCAGGGGATGGTTATTCAGCCATGTGAATGAATTTCACCTGTGGCTTCTCTCCTCTCATAACAATTTTCTCACCGAGAAGGTCTCTGCTGGCAGACAAGGCTCCCCTTGCTGCACACACTCTGCTGCTTCATGCTGTCTTCTTTCACTTCTCCTTTTTGATGTCACAGTAAAAAGCAGCTATAAGTTGGGAACGGGCAACTGCAGCAGCTTTCAAGGTTATGGGCAGCAGTGGCAGCAGAAACAGTTGGTTCCTCTGCCTGAAAAGCATGTTCCATCCTCAGCCCGTGCCCAAGAGGAGGGGTGTTTGCTCGTGGCAGCACACGGTGCAGTGGGAGTGCCAGCTGTCACCGGTGGGTGCGTGTGCCCACACTGCACCCGGGTGCTGCAGCGGTGCCCAGTGTGGAGCCTGCAGCTTCCTGCCACCTCAACACTGCCTGGAGCAGATGTGCATGGAGCAGGGGCTTGTGCATTGAGATGTGCAAGGAGCAGGGTATGTGCATGGAGCAGGAGACTTACACAGAGTAGGGGACGTGCAAGGACTGGCTAGGTCTGGAGCAGAAGACACATACGGGTCTGGGTGGAAAGACTGCCTGGTGCCAGCTGCCTTGATTTTCATACAGCACCATGAACCCTGTTCCAAAGTCCCGGCCCCTTTAGAAGGGCAGGGAAAGGTGGGAAAGTGCTCAGCCTGGGTCCATGAGCTGCAGCAAGCGGCATTGAGGGCTGTTCCCGAGAGCTGCCTCACACATGGTCAGAAGATAGAGGTTTGGTGGGAGCTGGGAAGCCGCCTTGCCTGGGGAAGCTGCCCGGCGGGCTCAGCAGGAAGTTGGCAGTGGCGCAGGATGCGCTGGCATGGGGCTGCGGAGGCCGCGCAGCTCCCAGGGCCCCGTGGGACTGGCACTATTGCTCTGAACACAGCAGGACTGGATGGCACCGCTGTTTGCTGGCTTTTAAGAGCATGGGCTTGGTGTGGTGACAAGGTTACACAAACTATGGACCTGTTGAGCCAGGAAAGTGCTGGTGGTGGCTCAAGCTGGTGGAGACAGGCGTGTATGAAATCCTCCTGGTGTAATTGGCGCTGTATGGCTTACACAGGGCAGAGGTGCTCAGCCCTGTGGCTTAATCCTGTCTTTGAGACAGGCACTGGGTCCTGCCCAAGCTGCTTCTGAGCCCCAGCATGGTGGGTTCAGCCCTGAGCCTCACCCTGCCCGGTGCGGCCACCAAAGATGGGAACGAATTAGAGAAGCTTTGCCAGCTCCAAGCATGGCGTGCAGAGGTGGGACCGGGTTGTGCCATGCAAAGAGATTCACTTCTTCTTTATTGTGCCCTGCAGAAATGTCCCTGCTTCCTCAGCCGAAAAGAGCTCCTCGGCCTCATGGGCTGTGGGGCTGAACATCACTTGGCAGCCACCTTGATGCTGGCGTACTCGGAGGCAGCTGCGCCAGGGGTCCTGCTGTGCCTCGGGGCCGTGGGCAGGGGCTGGAGATCAGCGTAGTGGATTTCACTGTCGTCCTTGCTGCTTGGCTGCAGAGGTGCACACAAATGGTGAATGCTGGCACTAGAAACATCCTGCAAAAGTAATCCTGACGGCAGGTTCAAGCTGGGACAGCGGTGCCACGGCTGCATGGGTGGCGCCACGCTGTGATGCAGAGCGTGTCAGCAAGTGGCTGCTGACCCAGTGCCCAACTGGCCTCGGAGCCTTGCAGAGGCCCTACAAGTTGGGACATTGGTGCAGAACACTCTTCCCCATATCCACAACTCACTCTTACCTGGCTGGGCAGATGGGAGGTCTCTGAATCCAAGCCTTTGCTGCTGGAGGAGAATGATGGCCATTAGAACTAAAGGATACCAGGTCTCGTCCCCACCCTGCTCAGCACAGCCCTCCTCAACTCCCGAGTGTCAGCCGGGCTCCACAGCACGTGGCCACACACAATGCCCATGCTGAAGGCAGAGCGGAGGGACAACATGCTGTCCATGTGCCTGGGTGAGGGTCAAACCCTGTGCTGAGGGGTTGCAGGGAGCTCCCCGACATGTGCTCCCATGAAATGCAGAGAGAAGCAATGTGGGGCCAGGATGCACCTATGAGCAAAGGACCTTTTCTGGGGAAAATAACTGCCCCAGAGGGAGAGGAAACCAGGCTAAGGCAGGTGGATGAGGAGGTTTGCTTGTATTGGGATGCAGAAGGAAGAGGCGGTGGATACAAACCTAGGGGTGCTGGGGGTCCCTGCACAGCACCGCAGAGCAATGGGTGAGGAGCTGCCTGTGGCCGCTGGCCCGGCCAGGCGCTTCCTCCTGTACATGTAAAGGGCGACAAGGAGGCCGAGGAGGAGGAGGAAGCAGAGCACTACGGCCGCAACCACCATGCTGGAAAGGAAGGCTGACTCTGGGGAGACACAAGGCAGAGCAGGGAGGTGGTGGTGGGTGTGAGGATCCCACTGTGAGCAGGGGAGATGTGGGACAAGGTCACCGGGAGCAGCATCCCGCTGGGCTGCAGTCACTGTGCATGGACACCTCACCATGCACGGACACCTCACCATGCACAGACACCTCTGTGCCCTTTCCACGCTGAAACTCCTCTTCACCAAGCAGCATCCTGCGGAACTTCACGCAATAATAGGTGCCAGCATCCTCGGGCTGAGCATCACTGATGTGGATGGTGAAGTCTGTGTTGGACCCACTCACTGCCCTCGTCACACGGGGGAAGGTGCCCGCATCAGCATAAACAATCTGTTCATCACCAGGCTTGTTCCCACTCTCCCTGTCCTTCAGCCACTTCACGGGGCCAGCAGGATCATCTCCAAACGTGGTGCAGGTCAGAGTGAGCGTCTGTCCCACTGCCACCGATACCGGGTCCTGGGGCTGCCACAGCTCAAAGCCCTGACCTGTCTGGGCATCCACACCTGGGCACGGCGACAGGAGGGGTTGGGGCTGAGCGTTGGAGTGAGGTGAGGGCAGGCTCCACTCAGCCCAAGCAGAACGGGCAGAGCGGCCCCAGCTTAAGCTGAGTTCGAAGCAGCTTGGCTGAGAAATATCCCTGGATACAAAAAAGCCAAACTGCAGGCTCAGAGAGCAGCAGGAAACAGGTTAAAAATTAATAAAGGGGCAAATTTGCAACCCTTGTTGTGTCATTAACAGGACACGAAGCGAGTTCTTGGAGTTTGGAAAGGTATAGAGGCAGCCAAGGGGAATTCCTGGCAGGAAAAACTCCCCAGTACTGTTAAACATTAATGCCCCAGCTCTGCACAACATGATCCAGGGTTACTGGGGCGCAGCGAGGAAGGAGGGCTCACAGCCCGGGTGTGCACAACCAGGCAGCAGCAGCCAAGTTGCCGAGCGCAGCCCCCAAGCCCCGATTGCCCAAAGCCCCCTGCTGCCTTCGGCACCGGCTCAGGGGGGCTCAGTCCTGTACAGCTGGGGCTCGGCTCTGCCCATCCCGGTTCTGCCCATCCCAGTTCTCTGCCCATCCCAGCTCTCCCCATCCCAGTTCTCTGCCCGTGCTGGATCCCTGCCCATCGAGGTCCTCTGCCCTTCCCAGTTCTGCCCATCCCGGCTCCCAGTTCTCTGCCCATCTCGGTTCTCTGCCCATCCCGGTTCTCTCCCCATACCAGCTCTCTCCCCATCCCGACTCTCCCCATACCAGCTCTCCCCCCTCCCCCAGTTGCTCGGAGGAGCGAATCCCGGCCCCCGCCAGGGTTTCTCCTGTCTCCCCGTTCCCATTCCCTTTCCCCGCCGACTCCCATCCCGTTCCCGTTCCCGTTCCCAGGCAGCTGTCGGAGTCCCCGTTGCCCCCGGACTCACCCGGGATGGGCAGCGGGAAGAGGCTGAGCTGCGCCAGCAGGAGCCGGGCGGCCGGGGCGCCCCGCCACGCCATGGGCTCTGCCCCAGCCCGGGACCGGGGAGGAGAAGCTGCGCAGGAAATGGAAGTGAGCGGCGGGACTGTTAACCTCTTGGTGCCTGCCCGAGGGGGCAGCGGGGCCGCGAGGCTGGCTGCCCCGAGAGAGCTTCATCCCATTATCTCATTTCATCATCCCATCCCATCCATCTTATCTTCCCATCCTACCCCATCTCATCCTCCCATCCCACCCCATCCCATCCCACCCCATCCCATCCCATCCCATCCCATCCCATCCCATCCCATCCCATCCCACCCCATCCCACCCCATCTCATCGTCCCATCCCACCCCATCTCATCATCCCATCCCATCCCAACATCCCATCTTCCCATCCCACCTCATCATCCCATCCCATTATCCTATTGCATCATCTCACCCCATCATTCCATCTTCCCATTCCATCCCATCATCCCATCATTGTATTCCAACTTATCACCCTACCCCATCATCCTAGGGCCAAGTGCCCCCGAGTGCACCCTGATGCCACGAAGCTGCACTGGGCATGGGCAGAAGAGCAGCTCTGTCCACCAGTTCAGGCCGCCTCGGGTCTATCGGAGCTGCCCGCCCCTGCCACAATTCCACTGGGAAGGGCTGGGTGTCCCTCCTGACCCCCAGGATGCCAAGGCACGTGCTGCCCAGGCGTGGAGGATCGGGGCCCTCCACCCTCTGGCTGCCTGGTGCCGGTGGCCATGGCATGCGTCTGCAGGGAGAGTGGGACCAACGTCATTGATGAGGACCAACCTTGTGACACAAGATGGTGTGAACGCCACAGGAACCCACTGGGGTTTTGCAAGGGGTTCCGGGGAGGAACTTGGCCAGTTGTGAGCTCCTTCCTTCTGCTTTCCCAGGAGGGAGCTGAGCTGAGCCGAGCCAAGCCAAGGTGAGATGAGCTGAGCCCAAGCCAAGTCAAGCCAAGATGAGCTGAGCCAAGCCAAGGTGAACTGAGACAAGCTGAGCTGAGCTGAGCTGAGCCAAGCTGAGCTGAGCTAAGCTGAGCCAAGCTGAGCCAAGCCAACGTGAGCCAAGCCACTGGGGAGCAGGACACAGAAAACACCATGGCTCCAGGGATGCTGGTGCCTCCTCTCACCTTCCTGCTGCTGCTCCTGCTCCAGAGACCCCCAGGTGAGTAGGTCCTGCTCTCCCACGGTGCTACCTCATTGGCCGGGCGATTCCCCCGTGTCTGCATGCATCTGGGGCTCTTCCTGCACTGCCTCCTACCAGCTTGCTTTTATTCCCAGCCAGAGTTTGTTTTACTCCAGCACATCCTTGGGGCCCACTCCCCCTTGTCCTGCAGCCGCAACCATGTTGGCTGCCCCAGGGGCGCAAAGGACAGCTCTCTGTCCTCTGCTCTGGGCTGAGGGTCTGGCGATGCCCCATGCTGTGCCCCAGCTCCAGGGCCTCTCGCCAGCCCCAGCTCCTAATGTCACTGTGCCTAGGTGTGGATGCTCAGGTGACTCAGGACTTTGAGCTGTGGCAGTCCCAGGACCCAGTGCTGGTGATGGAGAGACAGACGATCACCCTGACCTGCACCACACGTGGAGTCAATCCTATTGGCCCTGTGAAGTGGCTGAAGGGCAGGGAGAGTGGGAGTGGGACTGGAAATGAACAGATTGTTTATGCTGACAAGGGCACCTTCCCCCGTGTGACGAGGACAGCAAGCGAGTCCAACACAGACTTCACCATCCGCATCAGGGATGCTCAGCCCGAGGATGCCGGCACCTATTATTGTGTGAAGTTCCACAAGAAGCTGCTTGGTGAAGAGGAGTTTCAGCGTGGAAAGGGCACGGAGGTGTCTGTGCGTGGTGAGTGGGGCCCCCAAGCAGCTCCCGGTGGGAACCAGCCCTGCCAGGCACAGCCCCCATCCTATCCAATTCCGTCCCATCTAGTGAGCTCTGCTCAGGACAAGTGGGGACAGGGAAGTGGCTCAGGCTCCAGGACAGGGTCCTGTGGCCTTTCCCTGGGTACATCCGTGCCCTGGCAGGAGCCCCCACTCCCTGCAGCCCTGGGTTGGGTGGGGGTGGCAGAGCCTGGTCTGAAGATCCCATGCTTCTCCCCACAGCTGAACCCACACGCCCGGTCGTGTCCGGGCCCGAGTGCAGAGCAGGGCCGGGGGAATCGGTGCCCTTCACCTGCACGGCCGGAAGGTTCTTCCCCGCAGACATCAGTGTGAAGTGGTTCAAGGACAAGGCCCCCATCTCTGCACATCAGCCCCAGGTCACCCCAGGGCGGACAAAATTCTCCTACAACATGTCCAGCACGGTGACGATGACGCTGCAGCAGGACGACCTCCGCTCCCAGCTCATCTGCGAGGTGCAGCACCCCACGCTGACGGCCCCACTGACGGGGACGTACGAGCTCAGCGAAGCCCTGCGAGGTGAGAGCTGAGGGGGCACCAGCGCTTGGGGTGTCTCCAACGGGACCAGGGGTCCCAGGGTGGGGACAGGGCACCGTGTGGGCAGCAGAGCTGGGGGATACCAGGAACCAGCAGCTGCTTCTCTTCCCAGTTTCCCCCAGTGTCCGTGTGGCCACTGACCCGCGGAGTCCTGTTGAGGTGAACAAGACCGTCAGTATCATCTGCGACGTGGAGGGGTTTTACCCAGGAGAGGTGGATGTCACTTGGCTGGAGAACAGGACAGAGATGAAGGTGGAGAACATCTCCAAGCTGTTGAAGACCCCCAAGGGTTTGTTCAAGCTGAGGAGCCAATTGGAAGTCCAAGCAACAGAGGAGAATAATGGGTCCATGTTCACCTGCCGGGTGGTGCACGATGCCCAGGCCCCGATCAGTGCAATGGCTGTGCTGTGGGTCACCACTCCAGACAAGGGGGGACAGAGCGACCTCTTCCAGACATCCCTGACAGGTAACACCATGGCTGGGTCCCCGCAGGGCTGTGGGATTCCTGCCCTCAAGCCCCAGCTGTTCACATTGCCTTGTCCCCACCGCAGGTTTGTGCCTTCTGTCCAGCCCTGGGTTGTGGCTTGGCATCCTGCTGGAGAAGGGTCTCCTCAGTGGCCTCCTCATCTTCCTCTTCAAGCGTGGGAGGGTGTGAGGGGGACAAGCTGGGGACACTGCCCTGGCCCACTCCCTGGTGCCTTGTGTGGCTGTGCCTGGAGCGAGTCCCAGCTGTGTAAAGTGTAACTGGAAATAAACGGAATGGGATGCACAAGTAAACAATCATATATGGACTGAACTTCTCCAAGTTACTGGCTCTGCCCAAACACTCACCTTCACCTGGGGTGTGGACTCTGGCCCTTGGCTCTGTTCATCCCAGTTCTCTACCCATCCCAGCTCTCCCCACCCCCACTCTCCCCATCCCCGTTCTCCCCATCCCTGCTCTCTCCCCATCCCAGTTCTCCTTATCCCAGTTCTCTCCCCATCCCTGCTCTCTCCCCATCCCAGTTCTCCTTATCCCAGTTCTCTCCCCACTTCAGTTCTCTCCCCATCCAAGTTCTCCTCATCCCTGTTCTATTCCCACTGCGGTTCTCTTCCCACCCCAGCTCTCCCCATCCCAGTTCTCTCCCCGCCCCAGTTCTCGCCCCATCCCAGCTCCGCCCATCGCTCCTCCGGCCGCCAGGGGGAGCTGCTTTGGGGCCGCTGTGCGGGGCGCTTTTGGCCGCGCGCCGCTCTGCGTTGTTTCCGCCCGGGCTGCTTTCGCGGCGCACCCTACCCGACCGTTCCGGGGAGGGCCCGGCGCACGCCCGGCGGGCTTTGGGCGCTGCACCGCGGCGAGATGGCGGGCAGGGAGGAGGCGCTGCGGGAGTTCGTGGCCGTCACCGGCGTCGAGGAGGAGCGGGCGCGCTTCTTCCTCGAGTCCTCGGGCTGGGACCTCCAGGTAGCGCCGCGCCGCTTGCCCTCCGTGCGCCCGGCCCGGGGTGGGGGAGGCGCGGCCTGGGGGCTGTGGCGGCGGGGGGAGCGCTGGGCCGGGCCCCGTGTGCGCGTGCGGGGCCCCCGGTCTCGGCGGGCTCAGTCCCAGCCCCCTGGATTGGGTGGGGCTCACCACCGTCTCCTCCCTCCCGGCCCTCTCGGATGGTCTGGCTGTGTGAAGTCACTCCGAGTCTGCTCAGGGATGGCCCAAAGCGGCTGTTTTAGCGGTGATTTTAATGTAACCCCTGTAGGAGTGTGGCAGATTAAGGGCTTCTGGTTGGGAAGTGGTGAGCTCGGTCTCTGCAGGCTCAGGCCTCACCTGCCAGCCGCTCCCGAGTCCCTGGCTCTCGCCCAGCTGTGAGGGTCAGGCTCAGCCGGTGCTGCGTGTCTTGTCAGGACCAGTGGCCGTCCTGGTTCCTCGTTAATTTGAATTACTATTGCAGAAGCAGAGGGTCTGGATTTTACCAGGTTTGCCTGGTTTTCCTTGCACATGTCTTTAAACTGGAAAGAGGGAGGTTTAGATTAGACATTAGGAAGGAATTGGAATTCTTCGTGGTGAGGGTGACGAGGCCCTGGCACAGGTTGTCCAGGGAAATTGTGGCTGTCCCATCCCTGGAGGTGTTCAAGGCCGGGTTGGATGGGTCATTGAGAATCCTGATTCAGTGGAAGGTGTCCGTGCACGTGGCAAGGGGTTAGAACTGGATGGGTTTTGAGGTCACTTCCAACCCAAACCATTCCATGATTCTGTTACTAGCAAGGTTTCTACTGCTTTGCAGTTCACGCTGCCTGCAGTAGTTCCAGCCCCCTGAATTAGGGGGTGATTAGTCACCATCTCCTCCCTCCCAGTCCAGCTGTTTTAAATCACTTGGAATCTGCTCAGGGATGGCCCAAAAGCAGCTGTTTCAGAGCAGTGATTTTAGTATAACACTTGTGGAAATGTACAGGTGAAGGGCCTTCAGCTGAGGAGTTGACCTGGCACATCTGTATTGTGAGTGTCCTGCCATAACAGAGCCAAACAATAGAAGCTGGCAAAGCTTTGTCTTTATTGAGACCTCCAGAGGGGAAAATTAAGTGAAAGGTCTTCAGTGTTGATGTCCCTGAAAAGGCCTGGTGGGATAAAGGCTTCAGCTGTGTCACTTGTGTGTGGTTGTTGTGTTAGTGTTCTGGAATGTGTGCTCCCATCCTGAAAAGCCACGGTGTTCCTTTCCAGATTGCGCTTGCCAGTTTCTACGAGGATGGGGGTGATGAGGACATCCTGACTCTTCCCCAGCCAACACCCAGCTCGGTATCCAGAGGCACTGTAGCCAGGTGAGGGGGCAGTTTTGTCTCAGACCTGTCTGTATTGGTGGCTTGGGAACCTGGCAGTGCAATCTTGTGATTTAAAAGCACAAGCTTTAGCTAAAAAAGTATTGGTGTGTCTTAATTTCCAGGAGAAATATCTCTGCCTTTAGATCTGTGTCACCTCTTACGGTGCTCTAGAAACTGTGAAAAACTTAGGGCCACAAAGATGATCCGAGGGCTGGGGCGCCTCCCATATGAGGACAGGCTGAGAGAGCTGGGGTTGTTCAGCCTGAAGAAGACTCTGGAGAGAGCTTAGAGCAGCCTCCCTGTGCTGAAAGAGGCTCCAGCAAAGCTGGGGAGGGGCTCTTGGTCAGGGAGTGCAGGGATAGTATGAAGTGGGACAGTTTTTCAGCTGAAAGAAGGGAGACTGAGATGAGATCTTAGGAAGAAATGTTTCCCTGGGTGGTTGGGGAGGCCCTGGCACAGGTTGCCCAGAGAAGTGGTGGTTGTCCCCTCCTTGGGAGGCATTCAAGGCCAGGCTGGATGGGGCTTTGGGTAACCTGATCCAGTGGGAGATGTCCCTGCCCATGGTAGGGGCTTGGAACTGGATGGGCTTTGAGGTCTTTTCCAACCCAAACCATCCCATGATTCTGTGATCTGTACGTTGCAGGCAGAGATGATGTTGTACAAGTCACACCAGTGCTGCCCTCTTGCTTCATGGGGTAATGAGTCAGACCCTTAAAGCAGGACAGTCAGCCTCACCACAGGGTTCAGGAGCTTCTGCCAATATCCTTGAAACACATCATGAGGCTGACGTGCTTCTCTGCTTGACTTTTGCAGTGACCACAGAGTAACATCGTTTCGAGACCTTGTTCACGCGCAAGACGATGATGATGAAGAGGAGGAGGGGCAGCGGTGAGTTTTCAGTTACAGACTCTGAACCTGTGTTTTTGTCCCTGCCCTTTTTTTAGAGTTTAAGTTGACATTAAATTCCTGTAGTGAAACATCTCAGGTTTGGCATGGAAAGGCCGGTCAGCGCAGTCTGTGCACAACATGTGCTGTCTTACCCTTTGTGATAGGTTTTATGCTGGTGGCTCAGAGAGAAGTGGCCAGCAGATCGTTGGTCCTCCGAGGAAGAAGAGCCCCAACGAGCTGGTGGAGGATCTGTTCAAAGGAGCAAAGGAGCATGGGGCGGTGGCGGTTGATCGGACGGCCAAGAGCGGTGGCGAGACGAGCAAGCCAAAAGTGAGGAGCGATGAGTTGTTCTTTCTTCTGTTCCCTGTGTCAGTTATTGTTTGTGTGTGGCTCCTGCCCTGACAGTCCTCGGGTAATGCCAACTTCTGGAGTTATCTTGAAAGGACAGCTCTGTCTGGACTCCTGTCCTAGTGCAGCTCCAGTTTGTGTGTCGCAGTGGCAAGAAGAGCCGCTTCTTTTTGCCATATTTGTTACCTTGTTTGACCTTGTGGCTCTGCCTGCAGGACAGTCGATGTTGCTGGTGCCAAAAAGCCCCATTCTTCTGGAACCATGTTAGGGAAAGGGGAAACAAGCTGCCTTGGGTTTGTGTCATTCAGTAACCTTGCCTTCCTTTTTCTCTTGCAGCCCTTCGCAGGGGGAGGGTATCGCCTTGGGGCTACTCCAGAGGAGGAGTCGGCTTATGTGGCAGGAGAGAGGAGACAGAACTCTGCCCAGGATGTGAGTGTCTCTGCTCTACTTTGTAGCTGTCACCCGAGGGGTTCCTGTGCTACAGTTACACAGCTTGCCAGCCCAGAGAGTTCCAGGGTGTGGTAGATATTCAGGAGGGCAGCAACGTGGCTTGGGGGGGGGGGTTCTGATTAGAGAGCAGTAGGTGCTTGGGGCTTGGGTGAACAGTTTTGTGAGGAACTTTTAGTTAAGAGTTTGAGTGTTCCTTGAAAGTACAGATTGTGAAAATAGTGTGTAAAGAGCGCTGGGCAATTAACTCTTCTATATCCATTGAGGAGATGTGGAGGTAACAGCATCAATGCAAGATTCTCCCATGCTTGGTTTGTGAGCAAATGCCCACCCACGCCTTGGTGGGAGCTTATATTTCCTCCCCTTGCCGGGCCCACCCTTGGCTCTTCAACCATGTTTATCAAAATGGGTTTGTGGTGCCACCTCCTAGGATCTGCTGCGTGACCGTGACATAGCCAGTGCTTTGGGTTTTTCCCTCAGCCCAGAGGAACCTGGATGCAATGTTTTCTGCATCTTGAAATTCCCCATCCAGTCAGGAGCTTTTCACTTGGTGTCCAGTTATTGTTGTTACCGAGATGCTTCCTTGATGCTGATGGCTGTTTGGGGGCTGCTGCAGGTGCACGTGGTACTGAAGCTCTGGAAGAGTGGATTCAGTCTGGACAGTGGAGAACTGAGGAGCTACCAGGATCCGTCCAACGCCCAGTTCCTTGATGATATCCGCAGAGGGTATGTAGTGAGAGAGGAGAGAAAGAATAGTTGTTTTCTGAACCACAAGCCCTTGTAGAATCCAGGATGCTGAATCAGTGGCGCTCTTCACCTGAGTTTTCTTACGAGAGCTGGAATCTACATGGAAACCATGGGAGGGCAGACTTGAACATATACTTCAGAAAAATGGAGAGAGGCCTGGGTTTGTGTGGGGTCTTGAGAGTCTGAAGAGAAAAAACAGACTTGTATTTGGGCTGAGAATTTCTGATGCATCCCCTCGCTCCAGGTGAGGGCAAGGGAAGAGACTTTGATTTGTGTCTGTTAGCAGAGAGGTGTGCATCTGTCCCCTTAATTAAGCAAGAGCTTGCTGCAGTTCCTAAAATCCCAGAGGTCTGTGGCTGGCAGTCTTTCTTTCTGCTTTCCTGACTTGCTCCTTCAGGCCGGTACTTTAGGACGCTCTCTTTGCAGGGAGGTCCCGGCAGAGCTGCGCAGGTTAGCACGGGGCGGACAAGTGAACCTGGACATGGAGGATCACCGTGACGAGGAGTACGTGAAACCCAAAAGTGTCTTCAAAGCTTTTACTGGAGAAGGACAGAAGCTGGGCAGGTGAGAAGATGGCAGCGTGTGGTGTGAGGCAGCCACTCGAGAGTTTGGCTAGGCTGAGCCTTATAATCTCACTGAAGAGAAGGCGCTCGGTGCCTGTGGTACGCGGGTTGTTCCTTGAGGGTGCTGGGTGATAAGAAACTCAACGTGAGCTGGCAATGTGCAATGCAGCCCAGAAGGGCAGCCGTGTCCTGGGCTGCCTCAAAAGAAGCATTGCCAGCAGGGTGAGGGAGGAGATTCTCCCCCTCTGCTCCACTCTTCTGAGACCCCACCTGGAGTATTGTGTCCAGTTCTCAAATCTCCAACATGAAAAGGATATGGAACTATTGGAGTGGATCCAGAGGAGGTCATGGAGATGATTCAAGGACTATGAGGACAGGCTGAGGGAGTTGTGCTTGTTCAACCTGGAGAAGGGAAGGCTCAAGGGGACCTCATAGTGGCCTTCCAGTACTGAATGGGGCTCCAGCAAATCAGGGATTTTTTACAAGGGCCTGTAGTGATAGGTAGTGGAGGAACGGCTTTAGGCTGGAAGGGGCAAAATTTAAATTAACATTAGGAAGAAATTCATCACAATAAGGGTGGTGAAGCCCTGGCACAGGTTGCCCAGGGAAGTGGTTACTGCCCATCCCTGGACATGTTCAAGGCAACGTTGGATGGGGCTTTCAGCCCCCTGATACAGTGGGAGTTGTCCCTGCCCATGGCAAGGGGTTGGAACTGGATGGGCTTTAAGGTCCCACCCAACCCATTCTGTGTTTCCTCCCAGAGAGGAAATGAGGTTTGCTGCTGTGTACAGTGAGGTGGCTTGACTTTTCCATGGCTGATCTCTCGTTTGGAAGCACTGTTGCACATTACGTAGAAGCAGCATTTCTCGGTTATGCTGCCCCTGTTCCTGTGGGCATGTGGAGAGCTGTGGTGTTGGGCTGCAAAGGGAGGTGGTGGGGGTGAAGTGCCAGTCCTGCCTGGCTGACTCCTAAATCCTCTCTTCCAGCTTTCGCCGGTGGCTCTTGACCTGGAGCCCTGGCAGCTGGGCCCAGCAGGCCCAGCTCCCTGCCTGGCTCCAGGTGAGCCGTTTGGTGTTTAACAGCATTCCTTGTGTCTCCCTGTTCTCAGCAACGTGCCCCAGGTGATGGGCACCAGCTCGCCAGCCCAGCAGGCAGCGAATGAAGCCAAAGCCAGTTCTGCCATCGCTATTGATGAGTCGGAGCCTGTCACCAACATCCAAATCCGGCTCGCCGACGGTGGGCGGCTGGTGCAGAAGTTTAACCACAATCACAGGTACAAAAGCAATAGGAAACAGTGGTTACTGACTGGGAAAGCCAGAATGACTTTGCAGACTGTGAAGATGGAGCAGAGGTTAAAGTCCTGGCTAGCCTGCACTGGGGACCCTGCTGTATAAGTGAAGAGGAATGCATTTTTGGGTTTTAAAGCAGTTGTTTACTGTTGGAAGTGGTAGTATTTGCTTTCCAGATAGGGATGGGTTATCTCCAGTGCTGCTGCACTGGGGACCGTCCCTGTTATCAGCAGAAATTCCCTCGCTGTCACTTATCAACAACTGAACCGCTTCCAAGGGTCTTAGAAACTGTCAAGTCATTAAGAGCTTTGTTCAGTTATTGTGAGTCAGTTCAGACTTTTCTGCTGGGCTCTTCCTGGACAGACTGGAGCTCCAACAGAACTCTTTAAACAGCCTGGTTCCCTTGGACGAGCAGACCTGGCTTACATACCCTGCTGCTTTGTTAAGCTGAAGTCCAAGAGCTTCCAGTAACTGAAGGGGCTACAGGAAAGCTCGAGGGGGCGCATTTTACAAGGGCCTGTGGTGATAGGACAGGAGGAAACAGCTTTAAACTGGAAGGGGAAGATTTAGGTTAGACATTAGGAAGAAATACTGCATGTTGACGGTGGTGAGACACTGGCACAGGTTGCCCAGAGAAGTTGTGGCTGCCCCATCCCTGGAGGTGTTCAAGGCCAGACTGGATGGGGTCTTGAGCAGCCTGATCTAGTGGGAGGTGTCCCTGCCCCTGGCAGGGGGTTTGAACTGGATGGGCTTTGATGTCCCTTCTGACCGAAACCATTCTATGATTCTGTAAGTCCTTCTCACCTACCTGATCTCAGTGAGCATGGTGACAGGAACTGGAGGAATGTGTATAAGCAAGTAAGAGAACTGAGCATGATGCAAAAAGTTACAAAAACCTGTTATGACCAAGTGCAAGAAGTGGATCCAGTGTTGCTGTTGTGAGTTGAGGTCATCTGGATTCTGCTGTGTGTGGTAAGCTCAGTCACTCAGAGCAGCCAGTGTCAAGCAATTTGTTCATTGTGAAGGGTTCAGAAGCTTTCCATTTCAAAAAGCCACCTGACAACACGGACATTTCTATTGGGCAGTGTAAAATCATGTTTAGCTGCAGGTCTTTAACCTGTAAGCAGCCTCTGGCAGGGGTGTCAAACTCACCCTCACACCTGGCCGAATCCAGCCCTCCACCTTGTTTTATCCGGCCTGGCACCTTGTTTCTACCTGGTGGCCGCACTGAGCTCCTTGCCCCTGTGCTCCTGCCAGTGCTGGGCACGCTGAGGGAGCAGAACAACAGTAGGGGCTGTGAGCTTGACACCTGTGGCCGATGGTATTTCCCTAACCGGGAGCCTTTGGAGGAGCAGGTTAATCAGAATTGTGTGGCTGTGGCCTCTGCCGTTCCCTGAAAGGTGAATTGAGGCTGTTGCCACGTGCTTTCACAGGATGGTCATTAACAAAATCACCCTTGTGTGTTTGATTGCGTTGGACAGGATCCGTGACGTCCGGCTCTTCATAGCAGACGCCCGGCCAGCGATGGCTGCCACCAGTTTTGTCCTTATGACCACCTTCCCCAATAAAGAGCTGACGGATGAGAACCAGACCCTGAAGGAAGCCAACCTGCTCAATGCTGTCATCGTTCAGCGGTTGACATAAAGGAACCCTCCGCGGCCCCGCGCCTGCCTGCAGCGCGCATGTGTCGTCTCCTCCTGTGCGGGCACCCGCGCCGCGCGACACAGGCTCACATCTACTCGTAGCTCTGGGTTCTTAGGTCTTGGTTGGACTTTTTTCTCTTTAGTTGCGTTTCCCATGGGGTTTTTTTTTTGTGATGATCAGTGGACTTTAAAATAAATAAATGAAATTAATCCATTTCGAAAGGAGCTGCAGCCTATTGTGCCACAAATTCTCCCACAGGAGTTGAGTTACTTTTGTGGATTATGTTACTGCATCTTTAGAGGGAAAGGGAGCTCCCAGGGAGCTGTTTGTGCCCATGCCAGTTGAATGTTCAGTCACAATCTCTTTCCTCTTCCTTCTTCTCCAGGGACTGCTGCAAAGGGCTCCCTTTGTGTACATTCAGTATAAACTAAATGGGAAGGGGTGATCTGGTTGTTGGGATACCAATTCCACTCCTGTAAGAGTGATGTGGGGGAAGTCTGTGTGAAACAGCTTTTGCTTCATGTGGGGAATACTCCAATAGGAGTGCAGGCACAAGGTTTGACGCTTCCTGAGCTTCTCTGGAGAGAAAGTCCTGGCTTTCTTTCCCAGCAGGTCAGGCTGACTGCAGGTTTAATTTGCTCTCTTGCGTTTCTCTCAGAAATGCTGCTGCTGACTTTTTCTTTTCAAGAAGGCACAACGCTGAATCAGCTCAAAGTGACTGAAAACAAAAGGCAAACACAGTCCGTCTTACTGGAAAGCAAGTTTCATTTTAAGAGGTGGCAAGGCTGCAGTACCCTTTGATTTATCTCCTCTGCTGAGGACTAACATAACCTGGAATTCTCCAGCCCTGTTCCACTGGTTTTGGGCTCAGGTCTCCGTATCTTTCTTTGAACAGAATCCTGCAGGTGAATTCCTTGTGCCCAGACACGAGGGACTGGTAGTGCTGGTGTAGCATCACGTGTGTGAGTTGCCATCTAGTGCTGTGTCCTGCTGTCCTAGCCCTGCCCCTCGGAGCAGAAGTTGGGAGCTGTGCCGAACCATGAGCCTCCAGCCATCGGCTGAGCGGGAGCTGTGCTGCAGCCAGTGCTGTCCCGTCGAGAGAGGCTGGGCTGGAGCATCCTGTCTGCTTCCTGCCTTACACTGTGCCTGCTGTCCTGTAAGTCACCCCCATCAGAGCTCTGAAGCTCCCAGGTCCTTACCCTGGGAGCAGAGAAGGAGCTGTAGGGACACGTGGGGCCAGCAGGTCAGACAGGTTCAGCTTGGCTGCCTGCACTGACACAGACCCGTGGGAGTGGACACCAGGCCTTAGCCAGGGCGTTTTTACAGACATTTCTCAACCAAGAGCTGAATTAACTCCCATTTTTCATTACTAAATGGATACATCATGTGCGTAACAGCAAAGCTGTAAATTACTGTGAAAATTGCCATTAAAAGCCCGCAAAATAGGAAAACAAAGTTTGATCCTTTCTGTGTACCGGCTGCCATTTGTTCCCAAATTTGGGGTGGTGTGCAGGCAGGTGCCTGCTCTTGCCACTGGAGGTTGCACTGCAGTGCTCAGCTGTCGTCAGCTAAATGAGATTAAGAATCTCAACAGCATTCTTAGAGGGTTTTTCTGATGGGTCACCTTGGGGTTTGCCCGGCTGCATCACTCGGCGTTGTGTATTGTGAGCACTGAGTCACCTGGGTGAGCCAGCAGAGAGAGAATTCGGACAGGGAATTCCCCTCGGAGCTAAATATAGTTACAACTGCCTCGTGGGAAGTCAACCCTGGGTATAAAGAGAGGCTGGGGAGAGAGGAGTGGTGGACAATGGAGGGAGGGGATTGTCCCGCTCTGCTCTTCACTGGTGAGGCCCCACCTCAAATATTGTGTGCAGTTTTGGTCACAACAGTATAAAAAGGACATCAGACTACTGGAGGGTGTCCAGAGGAGGTCACAAAGCTGGTGAAGGGTCTAGAAGAGAAATCATATGAGGAGAGGCTGAAGTCACTTGGTCTCTTCAGCCTGGAGAAGAGACTGAGGGGAACCTCAGTTCACTGTTTCCTCACAGGTGAAGGAGGAGGAGCAGGCCCTGAGCTCTTCTCTCTGGTGACCAATGACAGGACTTGAGGGAATGGCAGGACGATGTGCCAGGGGAGGGTTAGGTTGGACATTAGGAAAAGGTTTTTCCTCCAGAGGGTGATGGAGCACTGGAACAGCTCCCCAGGGAAGCAGTCACGGCCCCAAGCCTGACAATATTCCAGAAACAGTTGGCCAAGGCCCTCAGACACACGGTGTGAGTGTTGGCATTGTCCTGTACAGGCACAGGAGTTGGAATCAATGATCCTTATGGGTCCCTTGCAACTCAGGTCGTTCTATGATTTTAACTTGTCTCTGCTTCTGCCCGGGTTGGCCAGTGGTGTCTGTGGGCTGAGGGGTGACTGGTGGGCACCCATGCTCTTTGGCCTGATGAGTCGGCCACACCAGTTCCCTGTATTAAGCGAGGGGTGGCAACCAGACAGCAGCTCATCAAACTGCCCACCCCAGGGATTTGGTTGTGCAGATTCTGCTCACTGATAGGAGTTTTCACATCCAGGTCTCCTTCCCAGCTCTCACCTTGCCAGAGGGATGGAAAGGTGATAAATTCACAAAATCATAGAATCATGGAATGATTTGGGTTGGAAGGGACCTCAAAGCTCATCCATTTCTAACCCCCTGCCATAGGCAGGGACACTTCCCACTGGATCAGGGAGCTCAAAGTCCCATCCAACCTGGCCTTGAGCACCTTGAGGCAGCCACGACTTCTCAGAGCAGCCTGTGCCAGTGCCTGCCCAGGGTGGCTCCAAGCTTGGAGAGGCTTCTCTGCCAAGAACAGGGACTTTTCCCTGGAGCCGGAGGGTGGCAGTGCTGCAGAGATGCCGCTCTCCGTCTCGAAGGCTCCTGCTGAGGAGCTCTGCCGTCTCCCAACTGTCTGTGGGGACCATGCTTGTTCTCCTGTGGGTCTGTGAGACTCTCTGGGCCGTGACTTCTCCTTCCTCTTATTCTTTTCCTGATTTTTGTAAGCAATGAGCAGTCCTCACCTCCTGGAGAACAGGATCAGCTCGGCCCTGCCACCAGGTTGGCTGGAGTGTGCCTGAGCAGAGCCCTGCAGCAGGATCAGGGACCAAGACGGGGAATCTTCTTCAGAGCTGACAGAAGAGCCTGTGGAACAAACTGGAAGCAGTGTACACACAACCTCCTGTACTAAACTGTCTTCTTCAGGGAGCTGGTGGAACATCTTGCTGTAGAATAAGATAAAAGCAAAGTTGGCATCAGGTTAATTAACAGGGAGGGGTTATTGCACCAGAATAGGGAAAAGACACCTTGCTTTTGTAAAGAAAATCACCTTTGTTGTCGCTCGTGCAGCTCTTCGGCACCTGATGTGCCCCTGCAGGGAGGTAAATGCTCATTTCTGACCCTCCTGTAGTTTGTGATGGTTGTGAGCGAGTTCATTTGGCTTCCTCTCTAGTAAAATTTCCTTCCCTTATCATTCCCTTTCTTTGTTCTGACAGAGCCATCGGCTGAGATCGGGCTTTTCTAAAACTGACATTTACACTTGGAAAAAAGTGTCTATTTCTCCTTTTTCCAGAGAATTGTTTCTCTTTGAAAATCCCCTTTTCCCTCTGATTATTCCCTCCTCGGGGGAGCCTTCCATCTGTTTCTGGCTTTTCCCACTCTGGTGCTAGAGCAGTGTGCTATGTTGTGTGTGGAAACACGTTGCTTTTCAGTTCCTGTGTGATAAGATCCCGCCCCACTTTACATCTGTCCTGTTTGGGGCTGATCCCTCCCACTGCATCGTATTCGTGTGCCATGTGTGTTAACGCTTTTCCCTTACTCAGTCTGGCAATTGGAGGACTTCCTTGGTTTTTTTAAGCTCCTACACAGGTCGTTGTTTCCTTCCCTTCCTTTTCACACATCCTCATCACTAAGGTTTGGTTCCTGTGCTTTCTGATAGCATTTCCCCACAAAAGGCTGGTTTGCACCATTTCCTGGGAACTTTGCCTCCCCTCTGGAACACCATGGGATGTTTCCTGGTCTGTGTTTCTTGCATGGTCAGGTGTCTGCTCACCTCAGGAGGTTCTGCCTGCACAATGCTTTTGGTCAAGTAGTTTTTCAGCGATCCTGGTGTAGGAACAGCCATTTATAGTTAATTTGAGCTGCAGCTTTGTGTAAAACAGCCTTAACAGCTCAAGGCAGTTGGTTGGCACAAAACTCGGGTGGCTCAGCGAGAGTATAAATGGAAGCAGCGACAAGAGACAGGGAGTGAGGAATCTCAGTGGGTGCACCTGCAGCTACAAGAGGATAACTGTAAATTGTGGCCTGTTTTTGTTGCCCTTCTTGTTGCCTTTGGTTCTAATCAGTTACTACATTTAACTCAGTCTTTGCTCCTCATTACTTGACAACACCAAATCATTCCAGAAGGAGAGAATGACCTTCATGCCACGGCTGCTTCTTGCGCGAGTCTTCAGGTCCCTGGTGTCTTTATTTAGAGGGGTGACTGAAAGGATGCCAGTCTGCTCCTGGGAAGTTCCTCAGAACTCCAGTCTGGAGGAGTTCCTTTTGAAAGCAGCACTGCTTTACAGAACCTTTGTTAGCAAGGAAAAGGACCTTGAGTTGACGTTTCTTCTGTCTCTGTTGTTACAGCGGAAAAATAGCTCAGGGGATTGGTGCTGTACTCGAATAAAACAAGATGCTTATGGCTTTCTTCAAAGCTCACAACCACAGGAAGAGGACCTGCGATATCTGCGTTAATCCTCAGGCAGGAGCTGGTGTCTGAGCAGGAGTTTGCTGTTCTAGGTAAGCCTGCGTGCTACCCCCTTCCTGCTTCTGAATGGTATTGTTGCTGTTGGTGGACCAGAACATTTGCAGATGGAGACTGGTAATGTTAAAGGACAGATTTAATTAAGGAACAAAGTTGTTTTTCTAACCAGTTTGTGGGTTTCCAGTGGTGCCTGTATGGCAAACGCCTTGACCTTGACTGTTTCCAAGGATGGGGCATCCACCACCTCCCTGGGCAACCTGTGCCAGCGCCTCGCCACCCTCAGTGTAAAAAATTTCTTCCTAAGATCCAGTCTAAACCTCTCCTCTTTTAGTTTAAAACCATCACCCTTGTCCTATTGCTACAGGTCCTGCTAAAAGCTTTTTCTCCAACCTTCTCATTGGCCCCCTTTGTCAGTACCTGTTAGTAGAACCTTCCCCAAAGGAGTCCCATGTTCCCCAATTAGACACTTCTACAGAGATTAGTACAATACTAATTATGCAACAGGCCCCCATCTTTGGCAGTGGAACAGCTCCTGTGTCAAGCACCTCTTGCTTTACGAATTTATCACATTCTGACTTATTTACTACATTCCTAAATGCTTATCTTCTTTGCTGTTCTGTCTTGCCTGCGCTTAGCCTGTCTGTCCCAGTGCTGGGAGTTCCTGAATGGATTCCAGATATTCTTATTTACTCAGGTACGTTTCATGACTCTTCATTCAATTAACTCTTTATCAGCTTAGATGGCCTCCAGGGACACCTGCCCTTCCTCTCCCTTCTCATCCACCTTGGTGGCTGCTGAGGTTCCAATTCTCATTCCACCAAGAGAAGGTAGCTGTGCTGAGTGGAACACAAGAGCCACTGGCCATGCTTAGGGCAGTCGAGGAGGAGTAAACCTTTGGAGGACTTGCTAGTGGAACATATCCAAACACTGCCACTTCCTTCTGTGCCAACAAATTCCCATTTGCTGGCTTTAGGCTTCGGATTGTTTTTTCCAGAGGGGTTCCCTTGCCTAAGCAGCCCATCTTTAGGTCATAATATCCTGAGAAAAGCTGTTCAGCTGGCACAGCTTGGATTGGAGTTGTTTGTATCGTGCAGTCCAGGCTGCCTTGGGAGATACCATCTTGTGTTTTGCAGTGGGGTTCTGGGGATGTGACTTTTCCTTTGTGAACTCTGACATGGCCTCGTTTCTTAAACTGCAAAGCTTTGGCTTCTTGGATCAATTTGACTTCTTGGACTAATTTGACTTGTTGGACCAATTTGGATTCTTGGGCCAATTCGGATTCTTGGGCCATTTTGGCATCTTGGAGCCTTGTCCTAAATATTTGTGCAACAGAAAGATGGGTAGAACTGTAGTGTTGCTGAAGTGCTTTACCTATTCTTTCAAAACTGATTTCTAAGCAACCGATGACAAAAGATGAGTGGAGCGATGGGAGAGGCGCCATCCTTTTACGTCCAGACCCTTGGTGTGCGCAGTGTGCAGCGACCTGGTTCAGTCAGATTTCAGGCCAAGGCACACAGCGTTTTAGGAAGCTCACTGCGTGCAGCCAGTGGCTCAGTGTGCAGCAGTGAATAACGGTGAGAATGGTGCCTGTCACCAAAATCCACCTCCCTGGCACAAAGCTGAACCCCGCTCCTGCGCAGAGGCGGGCTGAGCACTCCCTGCGCTGCGCTGAAATCGCGACATCCTGTCTAGACCCTGCGGGTGATGCCGTGTTCTCTAAGGCACTGAGCGACGCCACAAAAGGCTTTGGGAGGGTGTGAGCAGAGCAGCAATCAAGCTTTCCTGTGCTGGAGATAATTGTGCGCTGAACAAGGCGAGGAGGGAGCGCTGCACAGCTCCTGTGGGAGGTTAACTATTGGTCATCTGTTGGCTTTCTGGTTTGTGAGCAGAAAATGCAGCTATTTACACCTGGAGAGTAAATGAGTGCCAAAGAGCCAGAGGATTAAGTGCTGAGTACAATTTCCAAAGGTGTCCTGTGTCTGTCCAAGTATAATTGCAGGTGGTGAGTGGGTACAAATGGTCTTGGGGAAAAGGTACAAATCAGGTCTTTATATTTCCTTTTGAGTCTGCCCTTTCCTCTTGGGTGGGGAGAGATGTCTTTTGCTTTCCTAGAGATGTACGTTTAGATACGCTGGTGGGAGATGGGGATTTGGCTCCCGCTGCGCTGGCTGTGGGCCAGCATGGGTGATATTTGTTATCTGGGATGTCAGTAAGACAGCAGTGAAGAGCGAAGCCACTGACTCAGTTGTACTGGGGCTTGCTGAATCCCAACATAAGAAGGATATGGAACTGTTGGAGCAGGTCCAGAGGAAGCCACGAAGATGACCCAAGGGTTGGATCCTCTGGCTCTGTGGCACAACTCTGGGTTGTGGGGAGAGGATGAGAGAGTTGGGTTTCTTCTGCCTGGAGAAGAGAAGGCTCCAGGAGGACCTCAGCAGCCTTCCAGTACTGAAAGAGGCTACAGGAAAACTGGGGAGGGACTTTTTTACAAGGGCCTGTAGTGGACAAGGGGCAATGGATTTAAACTGGAAGGGGGAAGATTTAGATTAGGCATTGGGAAGAAATTCTTCACAATAAGGGTGGGGAGACCCTGCCACAGATTGCCCAGAGAAGTCGTAGCTGCCCCATCCCTGGAGGTGTGCAAGGTGAGGTTGGATGGGGTCTTGAGCAGCCTGGTCTGGTGGGAGGTGTCCCTGCCCATGGCAGGGGGTTGGAACTGGATGGGCTTTCAGGTCCCTTCCAACCCAAACCATTCTATGATTTTATGATTCTTAACCAAGTTCTGACTCAACCTGTAAAATTCGAGGGTTTTAGATTAACCCCCACTGGACACAGCGAGGCTGAGCTGAAGATGACACATTCTTCTAACAGCATTGTGATAAGCCTTGCAGAATGGGTTCTTGCGTTCTCCCTGGGTGTGTGTGGTGATGCAGGGACAGTAACTTGGATTTAACACTCCCTGTGGCTCTTGGTAACCTGAGAGAGGAGCAGGGAGAGGGTTTTGCCTGTGTTCTTCTGCCCCAGCTGCTGCATCTAAGTTCTATCTCAGAGACTGAGCTTGATGGAGCTAGATAAGCCTGTTTTTAAAGAGTGACAAGAGTTGAGGTGCCAAACAGATGATTAGCGAGCAGAATGGTGGTACAGTCCCTTTCCTGCCAGCATCTTGCTTCGTGCCTTCTGTCCTCTGGAGCTGATTTCTCCCTCTGCCTTTGCTTTGCCAAGTGCTCGTAGCGGTGACTCGCTGCGTGCTGTGAGCACCACTGCCTTGGGAACTCAGCTGCTCCCACACAGCCAGCGCTGAGTAACTGGGCTCCTGCCGCTCTAAATGTGGGAGTAATTTGGGGGCTGTGGTACTGAGAGTGCTGGGTTCTATGGGCTATGAAGGGTCTGTGAAAGGGGACTAAGAAAAGCACGTTTCTGGGGTCTGCATTGCCATGGGAGATCCCTCGGGAGCTCCCTGTGTGAAAGAGATTCATAATTACTGATCTCGTTTAACAGAGAAAGGAAAATGTGTCCCACACCTCCTACTCTAAGTGACGTTGTCCTGGCCTAGGGCAGTGCCATTTAAGTTGAGGGCAAGGCAAAGGGACAGGGTTTTTCCACAGCCCCAGACAAGGAGCCAAAGAAGGGCTTGTGGCCTCCTGACAGCTCTGAGAAAGAGGGGCTCAGCTGGGGAGTGACTTGGGGCAAGAACCTCCCTGTTACTTTGGTTGCCCTCTCTGGGTTTCATGTACTGGTTCTTTGCAGCTGGTGGTTGCTGGTGTTGAGGCAGGAGTCCTGGAGTAGCTTGAGCGCATTCCTGTGGTGGTCTGGAGTGCTGGCAAAGGACTTCTCTGCACCCCTAAGACCTCAAGGCTTGGGGAAGAAGTGCTGGGCCAAGCTCGACTTTTGAAGAGCACCAGATTACTCCAGTTGACCACAGAGAGCCTGGGAGCTACAGCCCTGAGTACACACTGTGCTGTGAGCCCTGCCAGCTTTGCGGCCTCCACGGACAGGGTCTGGCCACGCTCCTCCCTCTGGGCTTTCCACTTCCCCTCCATCAGCTGCCCTGGGGCCCTGCGGATGCTGCATCTTCCCTTCTCAAATCTCCACCTAGCTCTGAATTGCGCCTGCACTCTGACATATGAGGCAACTTCTTCCTCACTCTGGGTGAGGAAGCTTCTGCTTGCCCGCCACGTGTGGCTGAAGGACAAGGACTGCAGCCATGCTGCCAGGTGGGCAGGAAGATGCTGAGCTGCACAGATTGGCCCAAGAAGGAGCTCTCCCTCAGAGGAGAGTGGTCCATAGGGAGGTAAGATCGATGTCCCAGGCTGCTGCTTTCCCACATGCAGAGATGCTTTTCCACGTGCACGCTAACCCTCGTGAGTGCGCACACCCACGCGGAGCCTCCCCGGCTCGAGCAGCCGCAGGCTGTGGGGGTGTTTCCAAGTGTTTATGACTCAAGCTCGAGAACACATTGTTAAAGCAAGGCTCTACGTCTTGTTGTTGCTGACTCTCAAGTGAAATGGGCAGAGACGTGCAGAGCGCTGTCCTACCTGCTGAGAGCACAAAGGGAACAAAAGCTGCCACAAAACCTTAAAGCAGAGAGAAATGCCTTTGTGATTTTAGAACTGCTGTGAAAATTAGATGTTGTATGAGTAAGTGTTCCTCAGCGGTGGTGCAAGCCTTATGCTTCAGCCAGCCCCACAGGACAAGGTTGGTCTGCGATTGGAAATCCAAGGGAACCGACTCTTGCTGTGTGCTGTAAAAGGCAGAAAGTAAACTGGGACCAAAAGCTGAGAGGCACAAGCAGGCTGTGGAGGTTTCCTGGCACAGGGAAAGCAGGCGCTCTGCTGCCCTGAGCGTGCAAGAAGAGGCTGGGCCCTCCAGCCTGGTGGGCGCAGCAGCATCAGTGTTTTTTCCATGGCATGGGCTGCGGAGGAGTTATTACTAATTGCTGCGTGAGGGAAACGCACTCAGTGCCTTCTGGAATGCTGCTTTTTGGGGCTGTGCCTGTGTTTTTGGAAGCTGTTCCCCAGCCCCGTTACAGTGCAGGTCTGTCATCCCTCGGGTGGCTCAGCTCGACTGACGTTAGCGGCACAGCAAGCCACCCCCAGCCCAAAGAGGCAGGGGAACCAGCAGGCTGCCCCCTCACCCCACGAGAGATGAGGCTGAGTGGGAATTTGAAGCGATCTCTGATTTGATTTCCCTGTCACCCAGCTGCCGATGTGACCCTGCAGGCTGACCCCCAGCCTAGCCTCTTGCACAGTTGCCTCCGTGCCAAGTGTCCATCCCTCCTCACTCCCTGCTGTTCTGCAGAGCTCTTGCTGGAAGAGCTCACAGCCTCTTATAGCTATGCCTGGACGTGGCCTGTCGCTGGGGATGGCCATGCCTTGGCTGGGCACAGAAGCCTTCTTCATCCTTACAGAAAGGGTTCTTCCACTTTTGGAGTGTGCTAGGAGCCACACTGGAGCTGCTCAGTGGCTGGGAAAGCTGAAACATGGAGTAGACCAGGAACCTGAGATGCTCAGAAGTGCGTGAGCCTGTGCTGATAGGAGGTCAGCCCTGGTCTCCAGACTTTTGCTGCTTACCCTACCCTGACAGAATGGCTCCAGCAAAGGTCTCGTAGGAGACCTGAGCTGCAGCCAAAGCCGTGTACTGCTTTGGCCAAGTGGGAAGCTGAGCCTGGGCGGGCTGCCTGCTTTCTATGTGGTCTCTCCTGGAGTTCTGCATATACTCCTGCTCTGGTGTGATGCAGAGGTGTATCCTGCTAGACAGCAAGTTCATTCTGGGGCTGGGAGGCAGGCAGTGCTGTAGGTTGCTTCTGGGAACCTGCCAGACACTTGAGGCTCGGTACAGTATTTACTGAAGGTAACCACATCCAAATAAAACAGAGGCTTTGCCATGGGGCCTTTTCCTGTGCGCTGAAACATTCCTTGTGCTGCCCCTGTTAATCTATAGCAATCCCCCCTTGCAGTCTCTCTCCTCAGACTCTGTTACAGTTGCTTTAAGCCTGATGCAATTTTTACTTTTTAATATTAAAGAACTTGAACCACTGGATTGTGGCTCAGTCAAACAGTAAAGGACAACATTAGACCAGCTCTGGGCCTGGGGTTGGATATCAATCTCATTCCCTCATGCAAACCTACCTCCAAGAAGAATCGAGGTGAAACACCAGGGATGTGGCCTCGGTGACGAGACAAGCCCTAGACAAGCAAAGGAGGCAGATTCCCTCTCATCAGCTCTTGCCTTGGGGTTTTGGCTGGTGGGATGGATGTATGCAGGGCTGGAGCGAGGCTGTCAGTGTTCTCAGCCCCTTGGAGCGTGTGTGGGAGATTATGACATGAGTGGGGGTTTAACTGCCCTTTGGGGAGCCCAGCAGCTGGGGTGAGGGGCAGCTGGAGGTGAGCTGTCAGCCAGAGGCACACATAATTTCTCAGGTGGGCTCGTTCCCTGGTGTCTCAGCTGCAGGAGAAGCCAGGACTGCCGCTCTGCAGAAAGGTTTGCTATGCTGTTGGGGGAATTCCCTACCAGATGACCGGCAATGCCCTTGGGTTTTTCCTCCAAATCTTCCTGTTGGATGTTGTGCAGGTGAGTGGCCACATGAGATGGAATTACCTGCAACGGGGCTTGGCATAAGCTCAGCAGAATGGGGCGAGGGTAGATCTTGGTGGGTGGCCAAAGCCCTTGGAAATGCTCATCAGAATGAGGCATTCCAACTGGATCAAACTTGTGTGATGTAAATACCGTTGGTGGGCATGCAGGAGATGCTTCTGAGCCATTTCAATGCTTGGAGTGATCTCCAAGGGATGCAGATGAAATATTGGCTGGAGCAAGCTGCATTGTGCTGACTGCTTGCAGCTTTTCCCAAGCACCTCTTTCCCTTTCAAGTTGTGGTTCCCATTTCCTCCTAGCTGGAGCCATTCCATGCCTCTTTGATAATTTTCCTTGGAAGAGCCTGGGATGCAGTTACTGACCCTGCTATTGGTTTCCTGGTCAGCAAGAGCCAAAGGACAAAATATGGCAAGTTGGTCCCATGGTGAGTGTCTGGGCTGGAGCTGCAGGAGGGGCTTTGCAGGGCTCAAATTCCTTCAGCGCTTGTGCAGGGAGGTTGCTGGGATGCCTCGCTGGGGGTTTCATGTGATTGTGGCTTACGGAGAGTCACGAAGCCCTAAGATCACAAGGACACTAAAGAGAAATTAACTCGCAGTGGGGTCCATATGTCATTGCAGTGGAAGAGGAGGGGTGTACTGCAAACGTGTATGCTTGCTTTCTCCCTGTGGCCTTGAAAATGTGAGTGCTCTGAGAGTCCTCTGTGGTGGCAAGTGCTGGGTTAGGTCAGCTGTGCCAGCAGCTCTCCATCAGGCTCAAATCACGGGCAGATCTTGCATGCAGGTCACTGCTGCCTTCAGGGTTCTGCTGTGGGGTGAAGACTTGAAGTGGCTGAGCAAGAGAATAAGAAATGTTGGACAACTTAGTCATTACTTTTTCTCTTAACATTTGTGTTCATCTCCCCGCCCCCCCCCCCCCCCCCCCCAGCCTGACTGATGGACACTCATTTAGCAAAGCTGCTTCCTCTTGCAGATCTTGGTCTTGCAGTAGCTGGGCTGTGGTTTGGAAGCTGGGGAAGAGGCTGTGCCACGTAGCTCAGCTTGTGCAATGAGGAGTGTGACCACCTTATGTGAAGGTCACGTCTGACCAGCTGTGCTTCCTCCCCAGGATCACCTGCTCCATGCCGTTTGGCGTGCTCTGCTACTGCATGATGTGGTCCACCCTCTCGGATGCCACCCCCACCTCCCTGAAATTCCTGTGGTACCTGTCCATGTACAGCTTCTTCCAGACTTGCATGACTGTAAGGAACGTGATGCCTGGGGCTGACTGTCTTGCACACCATCCTGTTCTGCAAGGGATTGAGCAGTCCCAGCCTCTCCAGGATGGGATCTGGAGTAGAGTCTAGCAGAGCTCTAGCTGGGGAGCTGTGAGGGATGCAGGATGGCACAGACCATCCGTGCAGGATTAGTGAGCAGGACCAGTGCCTTTTAACGCTGTGGACTCAGCTGGGCTGCCTGTACACGGTGATGTGAACATCACTGGTTTGTGGAAAGAGAGCAAACCACAGAAGAAGAGGGAGAAAAGCCACCTGTGTGCAGTGATGGCACAAAAGGCAGCATTATCTGCTGTGAGTAGGGATGAGGGAGCCATGACCAGCAAAGCAGAGAAGCAGCAGCTGGAGCTCTGTTTGAACTCTTCCCTCCCTAGTGCCACCACGTGCCGTACTCATCCCTGACGATGTTCCTGGGAGGGACCCAGAGAGACCGCGACTCAGCCACTGCCTACAGTAAGTGTCTGTGCCCTGCGACCCCTGTCTGCCTGCATTCCTGGGAGACCCTTCCCAGAGGAGAGGGGAATAAGTTCCTCTGCCTTTGGTCATGCTGCAGAGTGGATGGGGTAAACCAGGGATACAAAACCAGGGATGAAACCAGTCATCTTCTGCAAAGAATTTGCCTGTGGAAACATTTCTTAGATCCATATCATCCCTAGGAGACTCAGGACCCAGATTTATTGGCTCCAAACAGTGAAGCATTGACTGCTGGAGCCAAGGGAAAAAATCAGTGCAAGCAAAAATGGCAGGTCTCTTCTTCTGGGGCAGCTCTGCATGTTGGTGCCTCCAATTCCATTCACAAAGCTAGTCTCTTACCCTGAGGGATGTGTCCCATCAGTCAGGGAGCAGAACTCAGGTGTCTCTCCTGGCTGTGCTGGCAGGAATGGGGATGGAGGTGTTCAGCACGCTCCTTGGGTCAGGAATCCAGGGACAGCTCGTGGGCAGTTACCATGCCCGCATGATAAATGGCTGTTACGTGTCAAACGAGACCCTGCCCAACACCAGCACCTACAGCCTCACGGACTCTCTGGAGAACACGGTAAGGGCTGGCCCGCCTGCCCCCCCCTCCTCCCCTGAGCTCCAGGGCAGGCACTGCTGGCTGTGCCACCAGTTCTCTGCACGTACCCACATCCTCACTCTGCACCATCTCTCGTCTTCCAGCGTAGGGCCTATCTATTTGCATCCCTGGTCCTGGGCTCAATCTATTGCCTGTCCTGTCTTGTTCTCATCTTTGGAGTCAGGGAGCAGCCTGGTAAGGTCCATTTCCATGCACTTTGGAGGGTGCCCATTGGCAATGGATGGTGAGGATGGGGTTGCAGAGGAAGACGTAGGCAGAGGGAGCCGGATGCTGATGTGGAGGATGGCTCTTGGGGTATGGGACAGAAACACAACACATACTCAGATACTGAGACCCTCCTCAGTTTGAGCTGGCAGCATCTTGCTCCTGCAGAAGAGAAAGGAGATGATCCAGAGGAAGGAAGGCTGAGGCTGCCTGGGAGTTCCTGCAGGGAGCAGTGGGCCTGGGACAGAGTCTGCAGCTCACTGCTTCACACTGAGCAGGTCTCTGTAACACATAGAGCCTGTAGAGCTATGCAGCCAGCCCGAGTGCACAGGGCAAAGAGGCAAAATCCTGCCTGAAGCTGATACCATGGCTGCTGTCTGCACTGAGGTGTCAGACTGACAACTCCTCACCCACCTGAGCTGCACCCCAGACACAGCCGTGCAATAGCCTTCTGCCTCCCACCTTGTTGTGTTTGTTCTGGCAGCCCCAGTGCCAGCCCTGCTGTCTCCTCCCAGGACCCCTCAGTCCCCTGGGGAAGGTTGAGCTGCCCTTCACCAGCTGCATGAGGATAATCATGGGACACCAGCCCTACGTCCAGCTGCTGTGTGGTTTCCTCTTTGCATCCCTGGCCTTCCAGGTGCGAAGCGTGCCGCGGCAGGAGAGCAGGGGGAATGAGATGTCCAGCCAAGCTATCAGTGAGCTTGGGACCTCCAGCCATGAATGTTTCTGCGTTGCTTTCCCAGATCACACAGGGGATCTTTGCCTTCTTCTGTACTCATGCTGCAGGGCTGGCCGGGAAATTCCAGCATTTAGTCCTTATCATGCTGGTAAGTGAGCCCCAGAGAGACCTTCTTGGTGGAGAGCTTGGTCCCTGGGTCACCCCAGTCCTCCAGCACGGGCAGCTCAGCCTTGTGGATTCAGGTGCTGCTGCTTCTCCCCATCAGCAAGGACGTCACCCAGGCAGAGACTGGCAGTCCTTGACAAGATTCCCCTTTGGTTCTCTCCTCAGGTCACTGCTTTCCTCTCTGTTCCCTTCTGGCAGTGGTTTTTGGGTAGATTTGGAAAGAAAACAGCAGCTTCACTGGGTCTGGCGGTGAGTTTGCCCATGGTTGTGTCTGTGGACTGAGAAGTCCTGGCTGCAGATCTGGTGAGCAGTGTGTGTGACCAGATGCTCTACAAATGCACCAGTCTTGTGTGCACACACAGACATCGTCCTGTGGCCTCTGTCCCACTCCAGGATCTTGCATGCTTGCTGCAGATGCTCCAAGTTCTGCCATCCAGCCCTGTGAGAGGCACGGGGAGGGAATGAAGGGCTGTGCACCATGCTTGGCAGCAGCTGGGAATCAGCCTGCTCATCTCACACACGTCCTGGCTGCTGCCTGGCTCTGCAGGTCAACAAGGAAATCCTATTTGGCTTTTTTTCAGAATTAGGTCCTCAAATCCCATTGAGGACCTGTCTCCAGCTGCCGCCCTCATGGACATTGAGTGCAACCATAGCAGATCCAGCTTTCCAGTTTAACCACTCAGCTCTGTTTGCCATCCATAACCATGCCTTCTTTATCCATGAGGAAGGTTTCGCTGCCCATATCTGTGGGTCCAGGGATTCTGTGCCGCACTGCACAGGGGATGGAAGCAGTTCTGATCATGAAATGGAAGCAGTTCTGTTCATGAAATGTGCAGGGAAGGGAGGAGCGTGGCCTTTGCTGTGAGCAGCAGAAAGGGCCCATTGCTCATTTGTTTCTCTTCCTCTCACAGCTGATCATCCCAGCCCTGGTAGCTGTCACCCAGGTGATGCACAACTTCCTGGCCTTTGTCTTCCTGGTGATGATGGCAGGCTGCAGCATGGCTGTACTCTACCTTTTACCGTGGTGAGCAGAGGCAGCGCCAAGCTGCTTGTTGGATGCAGAGGCAGGGAAAGTTTGGGGGAAGACACCACCCATGGCATGCAAAGGCTGCCCATTTGCTCAATACAGTGGCTTTTGGGCTGCAGAGGGACACGTGGAGGTGGGACTGGGAAGGGATGTGGATGGGAGCCACGGTGTCCCAGCAGCATCATTCAGTCCATGTTTGGGTCGTAGCACAAGGCGCTGGTTTTCATCTCTCTGAAGTAGTTGCCACACCCTCCCTGTAAGGCACTTTCTGCCCTGCCTGCCTCAGGCAGAGAACAGGCACAAAATGCTCTCCAGAGTGGGGTTCTGCAAGGGGTTTCTGTCTCTTTCTGCTGCTTGGGGAAGCCTGGAAGCAGCCGCAGCTGAGTTCAGCTGGTGCTGGTGTCTGTATCACCAACGTGTCTGTGGGGCTGTCTATCCCCAGGTCCATGCTGCCAGATGTGGTGGACAACTTCATGCTGAGGAACCCCAGCTGCCTCAACATGGAGGCTCTCTTCTACTCATTTTATGTCTTCTTCAACAAGTTTGCAGGTGGCCTTGCTGTGGGGATATCGACACTGAGTTTACAGTAAGCCCCAGACACTGCCTCCCCTGTTCTGTCAGCCCAGCATAAGCACTTCCCACTGCTGTTCTCTATAGAGTGTTGATAGGGGATGCTGGAATGAGTCACAGGGGTATCCAGATTTGTCTTTCCAACATCTAGTGGGAGCAAGAGGGGCAGAAAGGTTTGGGAATTCCCCAGAACTCAGCCTCTGATACCAGAGTCTAGAGGAGAGCGACAGAGGTGCCTGCTTGCCTTTCTTTGGTGACCCAGTGGGGCTGGGGGAAGGAAAACCATTCTCCTCTTCAGTTTTGCAGGTTACCAAGCTGGACAGTGCACGTACAACCCCTCCGTCATCCTCGCCCTGCAGCTTCTCATGGCCCCAGTCCCAATAAGCCTGCTGCTCATTGCCATAGTCATCTTTTGCCTCCATCCCATTGATGAGGAGAGAAGGAAGCAGATGAGAATGGAGATGGAAGCAATGGGGTAAACTTGAGCTTCCTGAAGGAGCTGGGTCACCTGGCACTAGTCTGGGTGGCTGCCTTGGTCCTAGCCCGACACAGAAATGTAAAGGGGAGGGACTGCATGAGTCCAGTGCAGCTCCTCATGCTTGGGCTATGATCCTCTCCTGGGATGCATTTCCCAAAGGACTTTGGGGGTGCTTCAGAAGATGCTGACCACACCAGATTTCATGAGTGCCTGTGCTCCTTTTAACAGGCACCAGGTAGAGCGCGGCAGCCGGGAGCTAACGCAGGGCTGAAGGGGTGAGTTCATGGGGAAGGACGTGGATTTGCTGTGCTGTCAGGATGTGCTGCTGTCAGGGAAAGTCGTCGCTTCCTGTTGTTTCCTGTTCCCTGTCCCAAAGGCTTGTTTTTCATCCTGACACCCTCCCTCTCCCAGCTGGCAGGCGCAGGATGGGGAGGGGGTCCTCTTGCAGCCCTAGTCCTGCCACCTCACCAGAGCTGTTTTTCCCAAGGCTTGGCCTCGCTGGTCTTCTGGCAGGTCCTGACAGATCTGGGCAAGGCAGATCCATGCTCTCCTTCTGGGAGAGACTACAGTGCCGGGGAGGAAAAGCCCCCACCAGCCCCGCAGTGGTGCTCACATGTGCTGGGGCACAGAGCTGTCACTTAACCTTGTGGGAAAGCACGCACAAAGAACACAGGGACTGTTTTTGAGAGGAAACTGGTTTTGACAAATTTTTAGGGAAAATACTGCCTGGATAGTGCGTATCTCTGTGCTCAGACTGGGAAAGGTTTAGAATTTCTTTGAACAAGGATGCAGTTCAAGCCAGCAGTGTTTTAAAGCGTGTGCAGAAACAATGACACCTGGCAGCAGGCTGGTGGAAGCCTGCCCTGTGCGTCTGCTTTCCCTCTGTAATCGGGGCTTGGCTCCTGCTTTGAGCCACCGGTGGGGTCTGGGATGTGGTGGCCAGTCAGCGGGCATACTCCCTGCTCTGTCCATCTGCAGTCACTTCTGGGAAACCAGGAGCTTTTTGGTGCAAGAGGTTGCAGGAATGAGCTGTGTTGCCTCCAGTCAGGCAGCAAGGGAGACTTCTGGCTTTTGCGAGGTCAGGATGTCATGGCAGTACTGTCAAATGTCAAGAAGAGCTGAGTTGCTTTCACATCATAGCCCATTGCTGGATCTCCTGCAGCAGCATCTTGTGGGAGCTGCTTGGCAGCCCCACGTCTCTCCTGGCAACAGTGAGGGGAGAAGAGGAATCAGCCATGTCTGAGCTGCGTTCAGCCTGTGCAGAGTCAGAGAGCGAGGCTGGTTATTTTTAGGGCGAGAGTGGTATCTGACCGTTGGTTGACCTTGCAGCTCTCCGGTCTGGTGCACAATGGCAGCAAATTACTCCCCAATTGTGCGCTGAATTAATTTGAAGCTTTAAGTCTTGTGGCGCAACTTTGTCATCGTCAGGGGGAGATGGTGTTTGAGAGCTGTGTCAGGGCACCTGCAGGATCCTCGCGGCAGACCAGCAGCAGGACAAATTCTCAGGTGCATGAAGGGCCTCATTTTTCACAGAATCATAGAATCACCTGGATGGAAAAGACCTCTGAGATAATCAAGTCCAACCTTACCTGTCCACTACTAAACCAGATCCCTGAGAAACTCATCTACCCATCTTTTAAACACCTCTGGGGATGGTGACTCAACCACCTCCCTGGGCAGCTGCTCCAGTGCCTGAGAAGTGAAGAAATTTTCTCCATGTCTAGTCTGAACCTCCCTTGGCGCAACTTTGGCCATTTCCTCTCATCCTATCTCTTGTCATTTGGAGGAAGAGACCAACCCCCATCTTGCTACAACCTCTTTTCAGGCAGTTGTAGACAGGTGATGAGGTGTCCCCTCAGCCTCCTTTCTCCAGGCTAAACAGCCCCGGTTTCCTCAGCCGCTTCTTGTAGGACTTGCTCTCCAGCCCCTTCACCAGCTTCATTGCCCTTCTCTGGATGTGCTCCAGCACTTCAATGTCTTTCCTGTAGTGAGGGGCCCTTTTTTTCAACTTCTTTTTCTATTTTGTTTCTTTTGTGGAATGTGAAGAACATCCCTTGGGGACGCCTGACTGAGGCCGTGGTCAGGTGTTGGGATGCACTGCCCTCTGCCACCGCGCTGCTTTCAGCCTCGCTGCCTGCGGATTTATGAATGAGCAAGTGCCTTGCAGGAAACACGCTCTGGTCGCTGAGAGTTTACAGCCCTGCAGAAGGCATGAATTATCGTCAAAGGTTTCTTGGGACAGAGGAGTGGGCTTGATCTGGAGCCCCCAACCTGCAGCACGGGCTGTGGAGGGGCCATGGGACCTGACCCAGCAGGGAGCAGGGAGCTGCTGTGGTGTGCACAGCGCATGCCAGCCCCGCTGCTGCCCGGCTGCTGCTTCTCCATATCAAATAATGGTCCCACTGTTTTCTTATACTATTAAATCTGGATGTTCATGCTTTTCCCTCTTGGTATTTATTTTGTGAGTTCTGCCAGAAGATGATGCAGAGGGCAGGGAGTAGTTTGGGCAGAATTCACTTGTTTTCAAGCTTTTGTGTTTTCTCCAGAGATGAAACAGCAGAATCTGACCTGAACCTTATCTGGTCTCGATCAGCTGGACCCTGAGCAGTGAGAGGTGGTCAAACCCAGCTGAGCTCCTCATTCCTGTTGAAGTGTTGATTAATGCAGTGACTGTGCTTGCTAATAAGATGAGCACGTTATGCCAGGGAGTAAAAACAACCCCAAACACCCATCCAGGGCAAGAGCTGCAGTGCCTAACTTGTGCAACCATGCCAGCACAGCAAGTGCTCTGGCATGGGCATACATTGAGCAGCACTTTTCCTTTTCAGATCTTTGTTTAATCCCTTGTAGGCAGAGCAGGCCCAGCCTTTCAGCAAGGCAGCATTAATCAGGAAGGAGAAGAGTACGCCCTTTTTTCTCCCCTGTTATTTTCCATCTCGACTCTGGGCCTCCCACATCCACCCCACTGATGGGTCTGTTTATGGCAAGTCAGGAACCACAGGCACCATCTCTGTGTTGCAGCGTTAACATAAAAAATGATGCTGTGGCATCAAGCAAGAGAAAACCCCTTGGTATCTCCGTATGCAAAAGATGCAAGCAAGGAACAGAAGCAATTAAAACTTGCTTCATCCCATTATCTGTTATTTTAAGAGTCTCATCCTCTTGTGTCCCATTTTAAGGCACTTGCAGTGAATATGGGTTTTTATTAGTCTCTTGGCTGTCCTTGGAACGTCTCTGTTCCCTTGTGAGTACTCAAGTTCATCTCCTTGAAGTATGGAAATAGGTCGCTTTGAGGCAAAAACCCTGACCAAAAAAAAAAAAAAGAAGAAAAAGAAGTAGTTGCTGCTGTTCCCAGAAAAAAGTCTTTTAGAGTGTGGGATTATTCCGACCTACGTGTCTCCTGCTGAGCCTGCCACAGCACCGCAGGGGTGGCTCTGACCTCTGCCAATGCCCTGAGGAGCAGCATGGCTGGCAGGGTTCAGATCTACCTGGAAATCAGCACCTTATCTGACCCTAGTAGACTTTAGTAAAGCCTTTAGCATCATTTAACACAGTGTTTTCCTGGAGAAATAGGTGGCTTGTGGCTTTGACAGGTGTACTCTTTGCTGGGTAAAAAATTGGCTGGAGGGTTGGACCCAGAAAGCTGTGGTGAATGGAGTTTAATCCCATTAGTGGCCAGTGTCCCAAGGGATCAGTGTTGGGGCTGGTTCTGTTTGACATCTTTACCCATGATCTGGACGATGGGATCAAACGCTCCCTCAGTCCACCAGGCTGAGTGGGAGCGTTGATCCGCCGGAGGGCAGGAAGGCTCTACAGAGGTACCTGGCCAGGCTGCATCCATGAGCTGGAGGGTAGGAAGGCTTTGCAGAGGGACCTGGCCAGGCTGGATAGTGTCTGGAGAAGGGGAATGGAGCTGGGGAAGGGTCTGGAGCCCAGGAGTTCTGGGAGCAGCTGTGGGACCTGCGGCTGTCTAGCCTGGAGGAGGCTGAGGGGAGAGACCTCATCGCTCTCTGCAGCACCTAAAAGGAGGCTGTGGTGAGGTGGGTGCTGGTCTCTTCTCCCAAGTAACAGGGGATGGGATGGGAGGAAATGGCCTCACGTTGTGCCAGGGGAAGGTTAGGTTGGATACTGGGAAATATTCCTTCACGGAAAGGGCTGTCCCCACCCCTGGAGGGGTTTTAAAAGCCGCGGGGATAGGGTCTAGTGGTGGGTTTGTGGTGGGTTTACAGTTGGCCTCGATGACCTTAAAGCTCTTTCCAACCCGAACGACCCTGGGATGCTGATGCCCTCCCCACCGCGCCCCGCGTTGCCGTGGCGACCGCTCCGTGCCAAGATGGCGGCGGGGCGGGCTGCGCGCAACCAAGATGGCGGCGGCGGGGCCGGGGGCGGGGCCGAAGTGTGGGGGGAGGGGGCAGCGCGGAGCCAAGATGGCGGCGGGGCCGCGGCCGGGGGCGGGGCCGAGGGGGTGGCAGCGTAGAGCCAAGATGGCGGGGGGGCGGGGCCGCCGGTGGCGCGCGGGGCTGCGCACACGTGGCCCCTCCTCCCTCGGGCTGTGGGCGCTGTAGGTGCGCGAGCGGCACCGGCACCGGCACCGGCATGGGCGTGCACGTGGAGACCATCGCTCCCGGCGACGGTGAGACTGGGCGCGACCTCCGCCCATCCCCTCCTCTCCCATCCCGGCCCCGCTGGTCCCGTCCCGGTGCGGGTCTCGGTGCTGCTCCCGGTGCGGGTCCCGGTACCGGTGCGCTGACGGTGTCTCTCCGCAGGGCGGACGTTCCCCAAACGCGGCCAGACCTGCGTGGTGCACTACACGGGTGAGTGCCCGGCAGGGCGGGGCAGCCCCGCCGTTACCGGCGACCGGGGAGGGGAGGAACCGGGCAGCGGCACAGGGGGAGCGGGGGGCTGTGCATCCCCCCTCACCCCCCAGCCTGCGGGGGAACTGGGGCCGGGGGGGGGTTACTGGGGAGCGGGGTCTGTGCGCCCTGTCTCGGGGGCGGGGAGGAACCGGGCAGCGCCGTGGGGGGAGCGCGGTCTGTGCATCCTCCGCCGGGGGGCGGGCACCGGGGGTCTGTGCAGCCCCCACTCTACCACAGCCTGCGGGGAACGCGGTCCGTGTGTGCCCCCCAGGCCTGCAGGGACCCCGCGCCAGGCTGGGGCGGGAGGGGGGTTTCCCACGGTGTGTGAGGGGATCCTGGCTGTGGGGAGGAAGGGGGGATCCATTCCCGTGGAGCCATCTGGGGGGCGGCTATCCCAACCCTGTTTTTGGGGTGCACCGGTAAAGAGTCCCAGGCGTGCTCGGATGATCCCCAGAGGAGTCCCGGGACAGCAGAGGCTCCCTGGCCATGGGGTGGGCGAACCGGGATTTCCAACTGTGGGGACTCCCCGAGTCACCCCTCGTCCACCACTCCTGAGCCCCGGGTCCCTGCACCCCCGGCTGCCCCAGCTCCTTCACCCTCAGGTGTGCCAGGGCAGCAGAGACCTTCAAGCTGTGGAGCTGCCAAACCAGGACCCCCGCTCCGGAGAGAGTCAAACCCCCAAGCTCTGGGGTCCCTGCACCCCCGCGGCTCCCTCGGGGCAGCAGAGCCGGGTTCGCAGCCCCCGCTGTGGGAACTGCAGGGCACAGCACTCTGATGTGGGGCTGCTCTGACACCCACGGGGGGCCATGCTCTGCGCCAGGCCCTCGAACAGCCTCCTGCAAGCTTGAGGGCCAAGAACCCAACCTTGGCACCCCAAAAAATGTTTTTTGGAGGGATCACCCTTGGGGGTCTCCTCTGCCCCTCAGGCACCCTCCGAACTGCTCTGGCTCAGTGGGCAGCTGCTGTGCTTTGGGGGGAAAACTGAGTCACCCCATTTCTGGCAGTTCCTGACAATATCCGATTCCCTTTCCCACCCCAGCGCTTTCTGCCTTTCCCTGGCTCATAGTGGGGGGCTGAGGGTGTCCGCCGCTACAGAGTGGGGTGCATGCAGCCCTTTGCCAGGAGGGCTCGGTGGGCACCCAGCCCATCTGCATCTCCTCCATCTGCCCCCATCCTTCTGCAGTCAGGAGACAGAGGAAACAGCTCCGTCTCCCCGGCCGCCCGTTTCCTCCGCTGTGGAAGAACAAAGGGAGGCTGGCAGGCAGTCAAGTGGCTCCCGGTGGGCCAGCCCTGCCGCCTGCCAGCCCTCCCGGCGCTGCCGCAGCTCTGCTGCTCTTCCCAGCTCCAGACCCGGCTCCGGCAGAGCTGCTTGTGGGTCACCAGCTTCCTGTCCCCACATCCCAGCGCATCGGACGAAGTGCTGTGTGGTGACTTGCTCCCAACGAACCCTCCCCATTGGGTTCTCCAATTGGTTCTCCAATTTCCTCTTTTGGTTGTGGGGGTTTTTTTTTATTTTATTATTATTGTCTCCTTTTGGTCTTTATCTCCTCAGTCCCCTCAGAGCAGCTCCTGTGCCCCCAGCTCAGCAGGCATGAGAAATCAGACACCTCCAGGCCTTGGTTTGGTTGCAGAACACTGCCCGTGTAGGCAGCCTGTGACAAGCCAGAGCTGGGCTTGGCTCTCGAGGAAACATTAGGAACCTTTAATTCCCCGGCCTCGAGCAGCATCCAGGATGGTGGCAGAGCACAGTGCAGGAGGTGCTGAGCTCCCAAGCTCCATCCGGAGCCCCGCGTCAGCTCCATCCCCTCAGCTGCCCTTTGCTCCTGTGTGGGATCCTGCTGGTGCTGGGGAGATCCGGCCTGTGGTGCTTCACGATGTGTGTGCAGAGATTCAGCTCGTGCTCCACTGGGCTACAGATGTGCAGTGACTTGGGGAAAAAATGGTTTGGAAAAAAAAAACCTGGTGAGGGAGTGTGGGGAGCCAGCTTGGTCAGCCAGCGGCTGCTGCTGCTTCTGTCTGTACCGAAGCTCCAGCTCCGTGGGACCTGGCCCCACTGAGAGCTGCTGTTTCATCCCAGTGGCAGATGGGAAGAGCTATGCTGTGGAAGGTGGGGGAGAGCAGAGCATCCTCCAGGGCCCTGCTAGGGAGCTTATGCAGAGGTAGACGCATGGGGGAGCTTTGGGAATTGGACTCTTTCCCTCTCCTTTGGTCCCAGGTTCCTGCTCTTTGCAGGAAGTCGTGCCCACGGGGAGCAGCGGGAGCGCTGACGGAGAGCTCGCGCAGTGGGGCGGCCGAAACAGCCTTTGATGTGAAATCTGCTACAAAGGGCTGTTAAAGAAACTAAATCAAGGATAAAGTTCCCTGATGCATTCAGGACTGCTGGCAGCAACTGGCATGGATCAGGAGGGCGGCGCGGATGGGGACGGGGGGCCAGCAGCCCTGAGTCCCCCTGGGTCTGGTAGCTGGGGTGAGAGCCAGGGCAAAGAGGGATGTGGTGCTGGTGCAGCTGGGGTTCCTGTGATGCCAGGTATTCCGCTCCCCAGAGGTGGACTGGAGATGAAGGTGGCTGGGGAACTGCTGTCTGAGTGCATGGGGAGACTGCAGCCACCCGTCTGCTTCTGGAGAGGAAATGGAGTCCTGTGGTCATGCTGGGAAGCGCTGGGACTGGTGTGAGTCTGACTTGGCTTGACCAAATGGCCTTGTCTGAGCAGCAAAGAGTGCCTGGCTTGTTGTGTATTGGAAGGTGTTGGGCTCAGTACAGAGGGATGGAATAGCTGGGAGAGGTGCTTGGGAAAACTGCCTTTCCCCAGCAGGATGGTGCAGAGTGGACCACCATCCTTCCCCAGCACCCGTGTGTCACTGCACATGTGACATGGCTTCAGCTTCAGGCTGTTCCCATTCTCTGCATGGCACCTGATGCAGTGGAGCTCCCTGCTCCATCTGGGTGCTACCACGCTCGTGCAGCAGCAGCAGTTGTTCTGCAGCAGTGAGACGTTTCCTACCGAGGCTGGTGGGTTGTGGGAGCTCAGCGCCTCCTCTCACAGCACCCCTTCCCTGCCTCGCTGGGATCCTCTCTCCTGCCAGGCCATGGCGAACAGTGGGCAGAGCCCCTTCCTGCATTGGTGGCAGAGGGCTGGGGTGGTGGGAGGCGCTGGCATGAGCATTTTGGCCCCTGGGATATCACAGAATAACCTGAGTTGAAAGGGACCCACAAGGACCATTGAGTCAACTCCTGTCCCTGCATAGGACAACCCCAACACTCACACCGTGTGTCTGAAGGCATTTTCCAAATGCTTCTGAAATATTGTCAGGCTTGGCGCCGTGACTGCTTCCCTGGGGAGCTGTTCTAGTGCTCCACCACCCTCTGGGGGAAGAACCTTTTCCTAATATCTAAATGAAAATATAAAGCATCTGGCAGAGGTTGCTGGTGCAGACAGGATTTGACCCCAGCTGGGCAGCCCTGTCCTAACACAAGGGCCCTGGTCACCACTTGAAACCTCAGGGCCTTTGCAAAGGGTCTCCCCTCCTGTCCCTTCCTCCAGCTGGAGCAGAGGTGCCGGCTCCACTGCTGTGGTCTCTCCATGCCTCTGCTTGGGAAGCCAGCTCCACGCCGGAGCCCCTGGGCAGTGGCGGTGCAGAGGGTGGGCACGAGGGGATGGAAGGAGCATGTGGGGCTAAACCCGAGCAGGGAGGTTTATCTCTGGGGCTGCCCCTGCCTGCTCCAGCACTGCTCTGCTGCCTCTGCCCGCCCAGGGGGCCCAGAGCCAAGTCGCGCGTTGCCGCCGGCGTCTCTCAGCTGCTGCCTGCCAAGTGTGGCAGAGACCTGGCACGGCCACGCTGCCTGCCCAGCCGGAGCTGGAGCTGCTCTCCAGAACCCCTGCTCCAACTGCGACCGGCACAGCCCTGGCTACAGGGCTCCATGCTCTTCCTCTGCCTGGTCCCTCCTGTGCCTCAGTGTCTGTATTGCCAAACTGAGACCTCTGGGGATATCAGATCTTCACTGTGGCTGCTGGCTCTCCATATCCTACCTCCGTGGGCTCTGCCCTCCTCCTGGGGCTGGTGTTGGTGGAGAGGCAGGATGTGCCAGGGGCTTGGCTGCTCCTTCTGAGACTCTGGCCCGGCAACTGCTTTTGCCAGAGGATGCTTTGCCTCTGTAATAGCTTTTAGATCTTGTTATCTCCTTGTTGGGGATGGCAGGGATGAGAAAATGGTTGCTCATACTAGTCCGGGGTTGGAGAATTCTCCTGGGAGCCTCGCGGGCAGAGGAAGTGCCTGAGATGTGGACGCGGTTTCTGAAGCATCGAAGCCTCTTTTTTTTTTCCCTCTGGTGTGATGGGGGAAGTGTGGCAGCCCATGCCGAGAAGCAGGGACGAGCTCCTGTGTGTGACCTGCACCATCCAGAGCTGGAGGAAGCCCAGGTGATAGATTCCCCCCGGGTTACTGCAACCGGCTCAGCCCATCAGTCCCTCTCCTGTGACCAGGGTGCTGCCAACTCCAAAAAGGTTCCTGAGGCTGGATTCAGACCACGTTGTCTGCTCCTGCTTGAGGTCTGCAGCATCTCCTGTGCCACTGATGGTGCCTTTATGTCCCCCTGGCTGGGACATTAAACAGGATGGGGTTCTGCAGGCAGCAGGCACCCTGCAGGTCGCTGTTTGCTGTGACAAGCAGGGGGTTGTGCTGCCTGCCTGCCGGGGTTTTTCCTCTGTGGGTGACCCAGGAGAAGGTCAGCAGGCATGAAATGTTCCTTCCATCCTTCTGCAGCTACCCCAGCTCTCTGTGCTGCCCGAGGGCTCGGAACTGAGCTCGGGGTCAGCTCGTGCTGCAGCTGAGTGGTGCTGCCTGTGCCAGCCGGCGTGGCCTGCTCCGTGCCCCTGCCGCCAGCGTCCCTGCGGCGTGGGCCGGTGGCCAGCAGGCAGGAGGGGGAGCAGTGCCAGATGGGGCTGGAGGCAGGTTCAGCAACAGATTTATCCTAGAAGGAAGAAACAAGAAAGATTTGCTATTCCAAAGTCCAGGGCTGTGGCCTGACCAACTGAGCTGGTGCTGATGCTCAGAGCCCTGGTGGGGGGATTTTACTAGTCCATGAAATTAAAAGCTTCATAGCTTTTTAGGCAGTGAGGACTCAAGGAGCATTTGCAGGAGGGTTTATTATGACTCTTTTTGCATGGGGTGGCGGCTCTGTGAATGTGAAGCCAGAGCTGCCTCATAGGACCAGCAAGTTGCTTCTCCTATAAGGAAGCTCCAGCTCTGAGATTCCCGAAGAAGGTCAGGCAGGGAGCAAAGGAGGGGAGGAAATTCTTCCTTTGCTCATGTTAGGGAGTTATATTTAGCCATGGGGATATCGTTCTCACTCAGCAATCACCATGCAGCGTGTGCCGGGGGAACGAGGGCTACCATGGGCATGTGTGCTCAGTGCTTGGTGCTCTCCCATTGTCATTCCTGGGTATAGGAGTGGTTTGGCAGAAGACCAGCGGGATCCAGCTGGGCACAAGGAGGGCTGGAAGCCAGCAGCGGCCAAGATAGGGCACTGGAGCCCCGACTCTGCTTTGGGTGACTGTGACAAGGAATCAAGATGAGTTGGGCTGGAAGGGACCTCAAAGCCCATCCAATTCCAACCCTTGCCATGGCCAGGGACTCCTCCCACTGGATCAGGGTGCTCAAAGCCCCATCCAACCTGACCTTGAACACCTCCAGGAGCAGGAGGTGTGTTTGCTGGTGGGATGGGAAACACCATGCGTGATCCTGCTGCCTGCAAGCAGGTGACAGAGATGTTGCGAGGTGGGGAAGGGTTTTTCTGCACCCCCTTTATCTGTTGCCCTTGTCCATCCTCCGTCCCAGCCCAGAGGAGTGCTTCTCTCTGAGTCAAAGCAGCCAGGAGTGATCCTGCCCTGTCCCAGGGCTGCTCTTGCTGGGCTGGATGCTGCCCGGGGGGGTGCTGGTGGGGTTTTCCCCCCAGGCTGCCCAGTGCAGGTGTTTCCCCAGGGGAAAGGAGGCTGAGCTGAGAAACAGCTTTGACTCAAGGCCATGTGAGCTCTCTTGGGGTGACTGTCACCTGCTCAGCCTGTTTCACGCAGGCGCGCGGGGCTCTGTCCCTGTGTCACCATCATCTCCATCCCTCTCTCCCCAGGTATGCTGGAGGATGGGAAGAAGTTTGATTCCTCCCGTGACAGGAACAAGCCTTTCAAGTTTGTGATGGGCAAGCAGGAGGTGATCCGCGGCTGGGAGGAAGGAGTTGCTCAGGTGCCGGGTGCTTCTCCGCCTCGCGGTCTCCCTCACAGGGCTGTGCGGAGCCTGGCGAGCTGTGGCGTGGGCAGAAATCACTGCGTGCAGCTTGTTCTCCCTTTTCTTTTTCTTCTCTTTTCTTTTCTTCCCCTGTGTTTTCCACCCTTCCGCCCCCTCGGCGCTGCGAGGTGTGGGTGTGAATATCACCTTCTGCATCGCCACCTGCCAGATGGCAGCAATGGAGCAGGGCCGGGTCCCAGCAACACCTACAGCACGTTGGTGACTCAGCAGTGACATTTCTCTACTGAGTCAGCTCTCAATGAACACGACGGGGAGCGCTTGGGCCTCTGGCTCCGAGCGGAGCCGCCTCCCTGAGCCCCCGTGGAGGGAGGGCTGGTGGGCACTGCGTGGCTTCCCTGTGCCCAGGGGATGCAGCGCCAGGGTGCCTGTGGATGGAGGCCCTCCCTGCCTGGCCAAGAAAACACTTGTGTTTTGTGAAGGACATCTCAAACTCTGGTATTTTTTCCCCCTGTTGCCTGCGTTTCCCTTCTGATGTTCTTCCCATTCCTTTTCTGTCCACTCTTGTTGTCCAGCCTGGGTCCTTCTTCTTGCCTTGTGTAGGGAATGGAGGGGACAGGTCTAGGTCCCTCTCCATGTGTCCTGCTGTCACTCATGCAGTGTTTGTGCACATCTCCTGACATCCCTGTGTTCTTTTCCCTGTCCCTAGATGAGCGTTGGTCAGAGGGCAAAGATGACCATCTCCCCAGATTACGCCTACGGCTCTACTGGCCACCCAGGGATCATCCCACCCAATGCCACTCTAATTTTTGACGTGGAGCTCATGAAATTGGAATGACCTGCCCCAGCCCCTGTCCTCAGGTAAGGAGGAGCAGCCTCTGCGGGGGCTGTGTTGGGATGGGGCTGTGCTCCAGGATTCGTGGGTCTGTGGGCAGGATAGGGCTGTGCTGTCCCTTTGTAATCAGGGTTTGGCTCCTGCTTTGAGTGACCAGTGGGGTGGAGGACTCAGTGCCTTTGCCATGGGTGCACTTCCTGCTCTGCCAGGTGTCCAACCCTCTTATCTCCCCCTGCAGGTTTGGCACATGGAGGAATCCAGAATCTCAGCTTCAAGAAGAGTGCACACAACTTTGTACGGAGCTTTTCCTGATCGCCCACCACACTCATTGTATAACCTTCCACCTTGATTGAATGCCTTTGGTCACTAAGCTTTGCCTCTGACTCTTCCTCCTCGTGTCGTGTTTTTATGTCTTTTTAAACTCTACGCCGCAAACCTCAACTCTTTTTTGGGTCAAGTTCTTAATCTTATTTCTGTTCCAGGTGTAGACTCCGTTTTACTGGTAGCACGCGGATGGGCTGACCCTTAGATAGGAGTCGTTTGAACAAAAGGAATCCTGTTAGTTACTCGGTTTTGGTGTTTTCAAACCAGAATTTGCTGCTGCTGCTGCTGCAAAAGCCATAGCAGACTGAGGCTGCCGAGGCCAGTCGGATGCGGAGAGCAAAGTAGCACTAGGATTAGGAGGGGGTTCCCTGCCTGGAACCGGGGGAGCTGTGTGTCCTTTCCCTGCTCCCCAGGGTGGGCGCAGCATCTGCTCTGCCCCTGCTTCCCTCTGCCACCTCACGGCGAGCCTTCCTTCCCTCTTCTCCCAGTCTGCTTTTGCATTTGTGGAGATGGGTTCCCACCAGAGCTCCCCCCCCACGCCCTGAAAATTCAGTGTCTTACATAGAGCTCACTTGAAAGAAAAACAGCAGGCAAACAGAAAGTGCTGCCCACTGGGAGGTGGGGAGGCAGCTCCAAGGAAACCGCCCCCATCCCTGTTTTCCCTCCCTGGACACGTCAGACCCCGCTGTCCCTGGGCTGAGCACCCCTGACCGTTCTCTCCTGACACCTGATGCTGGTCATCACTGCTTGCCTGGTCTCATAGGGCGCGTTGCTTCCCCACTGCTGTCCTCTGCCCCCTCTGCCCTGCCTAGTGACTCGGTAACAGAAATCGCCGCCGTTCACCTCCTGCTCCACCGCATAAAGGTATCCGGTTTTATTATTGCAATAAAAACGCTTTATGCTGGCTTTTCTCAGCCCTGTGTCTCGGAGGTTTTTTCCCTTGCCTGGCTGTCGCTCAGCACAGGGGGTGCTGGGCTCACGCAGGGCTGGGCTGGGCTCACAGGGTGCTGTGCTGGGCTGTGTGGGGCTCACAGGGTGCTGTGCCAGGCTCATGAGGTGCTGTGGGTGCAGTGCTGGGCTCACAGGGTGCTGTGCAGAGCTCATAGGGTGCTGTGGGTGGCATGCCATGGTGCTGTACTGAGTTCACAGGGTGCTGTGGATGCTGCGTCAGGCTAACAGGGTACTATGAGTGCTGTGCTGGGCTCACAGGGTGCTGTGGGTACCATACCGTGGTGCTGTATCAGATTTGTAGGGTGCTGTGCCAGGGTGCTATACTGGGCTTACAGGGTGCTGTGGATGGCATGCCAGGGTGCTGTACCGGGCTTGTGGGGTACTATGGGTGCTCTATCAAGCTTGTGGAATGCTGTGGGTGCTGTGCTGGGCTCACAAGATGCTGTGGCAGCAGCAGGGGCAGCCTCTGGTGTCTGCAGGCTGGCTTTGGGTGAGGCACAGGTGCTTGGCCCTGGCACTGAGAGATGCCCAGGGCTCGCTGGGCTCTGCGGGAAGCTGAGGGAGGCTGCTGGAATTCCCATAATGGATTGCTTTACCATAACCTGTTCAGTGCTGCCCTCGGCCTCGCAGCCTCTCCCTGTTGTGGCTGTGACTCCCCTGGACTGGTTGAACAAATGGCAACCAGGCACTGCTTCTGGGTGCATCAGGGTCTCTCTGTGTAGGGCAGGGGTGGCAACCACCAGCCCCGAGGGCACCAGGCTCACCCCAGTGCTGCCTTATCTCCGGCAGAAGCCGTGGCACTGCCTGGCACCAGTTAATAATTAAAGCAAAAAGCTTCGCAGGAAGAGAAACCAAGCTCTCCTCGAATTTCTTTCTACCCAGCAGTAATTGCAGCCAAGGGCAGAGCGTGGTGCTGGTGCCCAGCAGGTCCCCATTCTGCTTAGCTGAGTAGCAATTAGTGGTAGTGCTAATAACCACAGAGCTCGGCTCTGAGCCCACACGATGCTGTGCTCCCAAACACAGCCCAAGTGGAAGAGCTGCTCCTGCCCCAGGGCCGATGTTCCCTCCAGCACATTCCCTGGGCTCCGGTAAACACAAACTTTGCTCTCAACAACCCCACTTGGGAGCTGGGGCTTGCTGTGTTGTTAATTGTGGCTGCGTTATCATGGAATCATGTAATGGTTTGGGTTGGAAAGGACCTCAAAACCCACCCAGTTCCAACTCCCCTGCCATGGGCAGGGACACCTGCCACTGGACGAGGGTGCTCCAAGCCCCATCCAACCTGGCCTTGAACACGTACAGGGAGGGAACAGCCTCCTGGCAACCTGTGCCAGGGCCTCACCACACTCATTGTGAAGAATTTCTTCCTTTAGACAATAGAAGTCTTCCCCCTGCCAGTATAAAACCATTCTCCCTTGTCTTATGACTACAGGCCCTTTTAAAAAGTCCCTCCTCATCTTTTTTGTAGGCCCTGTTAGGTACTGGGAGGCTGCTCTAAGGTCTCCCCAGAGCCTTCTCTTCTCCAGGCTGAACAACCCCAATTCTCTCAGCCTGTCTTCATAGCAGAGGTGCTCCAGTCCTCAGAGCATCTTCATAGCCTCCCATTCCAACGGTTCCATCCAGCCCCCGTGTTGGGGGAATGAGAGACTGGTGGAGGCAGAAGCTCCCTGGGAACCATCCTGCTTTGGCTGCTGTTGGGCATCTCCCTGCCGCTGCTCCTGGCCGTGTTTATCCGTGCTCGGGCTGCTCCCTGCCCGCTCTGGCTGAGGCACTGTCAGGCTAAAAATAACACCAGTAAATAAAACGCTTCCTCCTGGCCTGGCACACAGGAATGGAGGCACCAGGAGCTGGGGTGGGCCCGGCTGCTGGGGCTGGCCCTGTGCTGGCCACGTCCTGGGCTGGTGCCACTGGCCTGGCTGGGTGCCCACAGGACCTGGCTCGTGGGGTCCTGCTCTGTTCCGCACTGGGCTGGCCCCACCTTGAGCACTGGGAGCAGTTCTGGGCAACACGGGATAAAAAGAATCTAAAGCTACTGGAGAGTGTCCAGAGGAGTACACAGAGCTGGTGAAGGGTTTGGAGGGGAAGTGTGAGGAGCAGCTGAAGCCACTGGGTCTGTTCAACCTGGAGAAGAGGAGACCAAAGGGAGACCTCATCACACTCTGCAGTTTCCTCACAAGGTGAGGAGGAGGAACAGGCGGTTCCGAGGGAATGGCAGGAAGATGTGCCAGGGGAGGGTTAGGTTGGACATCAGGAAAAGGTTCTTCACCTAGAGGGTGGTGGAGCACTGTAACAGCTCCCCAGGGAAGCAGTCACGGTGCCAAGATTGGCAGTATTCAAGAAGCACTTGGACAACACCTTCAGTCACACGGTGTGTATGTTGGGGTTGTCCTGTGCAGGGACACCAGTTGGACTTGATGATCCTGTGGGTCCTTTCCAGCTCAGGTCATTCTATGGTTCTGTGGCCCGTGGCATCCGCAGTGCCAGCAGTGGGTTGTCACAAGTGGGTTCTGGAAGGCTGGGTCCCAGGTGACACAGAGGTGTCCCACAGCAGCAGGATGCCTGTGTCTGCCCCGTGACCTCACTCAGGTGAGTTCCACGCTCACTCAGCTGTTCCACCCACGGCGTGGGACTCCCACGGGACCGTCATGCCTGGTGCGTGCCCGGGCACCGATGGTGACAGCTGGAAGGGTGTGGGACATGGCATCACAGCCACTCAGCCCCACGTGCCCAGGCTGCAAGGTGTGAGCAGGAGCCAGCCACCCCTGCAGGGCTGCTCCCAGTGGGGACCCCAAATCACCCCCCGGCAGTGCCCTGGGGCCCCAGGCTGGGCCACTGAGCTGTGGTGGGGCCAAACCTTACGCCAGTGCTGGCAGAATCACAGAATCATAAAATGGTTTGGGTTAGAAGGAACCTTTATAGATCATCCAGTCCCACCCCGTGCAGTGGGCAGGGACATCTTCAGCTCGATCAGGTTGCTCACAGCCCTGTCCAACTGAACCTTGAATGTGCTGATGCAGTGGGAGGGGGGTCACCATGGTGGCTGGCGGGGGGCACAGCCCCATCCCTGGGCCCCCAGGATACCCCAGCCAACAAAAAGCTGTCCCTGTCCCCATCTCTGCAGGGCCAGGGCCCTGTGCAGCTTTGGCTTCACCTTCCTCTTCCTCACCTGTGCCCTACCTGGCGGGAGGCGGTCAGCTGAGGCTGCCTGGCCCCTCCCTGGGCTGGGCATGGCTATAAAAACCTGGGGCCAGGCAGAGGGTGGCACACAGAGCCAGAGAGACAGGAGCTGCTGACAGGTGAGTCCAGGGGGACAGGGCTGGTCTTGGGGAGGGGTCTCACTCATCTGGGGGTGCTGGTGCTGGGTGGGGGATGCTGTGGTCACTGGGGTCCGTGTGGGATCCTGCCTGGTTCCCACAGGGCTCAGAGCTGGGTCTGGATGTCTTGGTGATGCTTTCTGGGGCATGCAGTGGCACAGGGCAGGGCTGGGGGCACGGCTTCACTATGGGCACAACGTGGGGTGTGCTGGGCGACCGAGGAGGCTGATGGTTTGAAGGCAGAGAGGAGCAGTCGAAGCGGCTGTTCCCATGGACCCTCGTGCTCCCACGCCCAGGCCACGCTGGAAGGGCCCTGCTGGGCAGGTGAATGTGGGGAGCACAACCCACTGCCAGCCCAGCGATGCCCGGGGTGCCCGTGCCCGGTGCGCAGCCACCTGTGTCCCAGCTGCCGTGAAGTGACGGAGGCGGTGGCTCTGGTGACATGACACTGAGTCATGCCAGAGGCCCTTGGGTGACAGCCCATCTCCGGTACACGGAGCCAGGAGGAATCCTTGGGGAGAGGCACCCCATCCCTAAACGGCTCTGTCCCCAGGCACAGCCGTGACAGCAGCGATGGCAACACTTTACCCTTCCCTGGAGGACATGAAGGGCCACCAGATCTTGCAGGTCAGTGGCAGTGCAGCTGTGGTGGGGGCTGAGCAGACCCCGATGGGTCCCTGGGTGGGGTTCTTGCCCTTGGAGGGTCCCCATGGCTCGGGGAGCAGCCTCAAGCAAACCCCTTTTCTTGGCAGGCTCAGGCGACTGCCGGGGTGAGGACTCCTGCCACCACGGTGGTCACGGAGAAGCCAAAGGTCGTCCCAGGCACCGGTAACACAGGTTGTGATCGGCAGTCCCTGCCGAGGGGCTGTCTGGGGATGTGGGGGGGATGATGCTCACCACCCAGGGGGAGCTCAGATGAGACCCTGCCAGCTCCGTGCATGAGTAGACGATGGGATTTGGGGGGTTCTTCCCCCTGACCCATCCCCTGTCTCTCAGACTGGTTGTTGGCCCATGGTGCCGGGGGGCTCCCGGCGGGGGGGAACGAGATGATGTGGGTTGGGGACCCTGTGCACTGAGGTCACCTTGCTGTGTCCCACAGAGCTGCCTGTGCTGTACCCCAACCTGGCCGAGCTGGAAAACTACATGGGGCTTGCACTCTCCAGCGAAGAGATCCAGAAGAACCTGTTCCCTGAAGGCAGCACTGTAGGTGAACGGGCTGGCAGCTCCCACCTGCGCTGCGTGGGGCTCCCTCCCCGTGCCACAGCATCGATGCTGAGAGGGGGTTCCTCTGGGGCCACATTATGCCCAGGGAAGGGATTCATCAGCCCCTCAAGGGCTGAGGTGTGTGGGTTCCTGTGCTCCACCAGCCCCACTGATCCTGGGCCCTGTTTCAGGCACTGACCCCTGTGGGACCAACCCCGGGCCAGCTGGTCGCCCCCCTGAGTGGGAACAATGCGGGGATGCGTCGGGCAGAGATCAAGCCCGGGGTGCGGGAGATCCACCTGTGCAAGGACGAGCGGGGCAAGACGGGGCTGCAGCTGAAAAACGTCGACCAGGTGAGTGGGGTCACAGTGTGACACAGCACAGGCACAACAGTACAGCACAGGGTGACGTGGAGTGATGGAATCATGGAATGCTTTGAGTTGGAAGGGACCTCAAAGCTCATCCAGTTCCACACCCCCTCACCCTAGGCAGGGACACCTCCCACTGGATCAGAGGGCTCAAAGCCCCTCCAACCTGGCCTTGAACACTTCGAAGGATGGGGCAGCCACAACTTCTCTGGGCAACCTGTGCCAGGGCCTCCTGGAAAATATTTCTTCCTAAGATCTCATTTCTATCTCCCCTTCTTCAGCTTCAAACCATTCCCCTTGTCCTGTCCCTGCACTCCCTGATCAAGAGCCCCTCCCCAGCTTTCCTGAAGCTCCTTTCAGTACTGGGAGGCTGCTCTAAGGTCTCCCTGGAGCCTTCTCTTCTCCAGGCTGAACAACCCCGACTCTCCCAGTCTGTCCTCATGGCACAGTGAATGATGGTGTGGCAATGTGTGACACAGTATGTTCAAGGCCAATCTGGATGGGACTTTGAGCACCCTGATCCAGTGGGAGTTGTCCCAGGTGTTTAGATCTGGATGATCTTTAAGGTCCCTTCCAACCCAACCCATTCTATGAGTCCATGGTTCTACGGTACCTGGCCTGGCACAGCTGTCCAATCCCTGTGCCACTGCTCCTCCCGTGTCCCCAGGGCATCTTCGTGCAGCTGGTGAAAGCCAACTCGCCGGCGGCGCTGGTGGGGCTCCGCTTTGGTGACCAGATCCTGCAGATCGACGGCAAGAACTGCGCGGGCTGGAGCAGCGACAAGGCCCAGCGGGCGCTGAAGAAGGCGTCCCCGGAGAAGATCATCATGGTGGTGCGGGACAGGTGAGCGGTGAGCAGGGGGGGTGATGGCGCTGGCAATGCTGGCGCTGACTCTGCTCTCCCCGCAGGCCTTTCCAGCGCACCGTCACCCTGCACAAGGACAGCAACGGCCACATCGGCGTCGTGGTCAAGAAGGGGAAAATCGTTTCTCTGGCCAAGGACAGCTCTGCCGCCCGCAACGGCCTCCTCACCCACCACTGCATCTGCGAGGTGAACGGCCAGAACGTCATTGGCATGAAGGTAGGGGCTGCGCACAGCTGGCAGTGCAGAACGCACCCAGGGTGCCCAGGATGCAGCTGAGCAGCCGTACAGAGCTGCCAGGGGATGGTGGGCAGAGCTGGGCACCCACAGGACCCACCTGCTCTCTCCTGTAGGATAAGAAGCTCATGGATGTGCTGGCAGGCGCTGGGAATGTGGTCACGCTGACGATCATCCCCACTGTGATCTACGAGCACATGGTCAAACGGTGAGACCGCGGGGCCGTGGGGCCCACCCCCACCCTGAGGGACCCCCGGGGCCTCCCAAGGGCCCCCTGGGCTCCCTGCACTGAGTGCCCATCCCTGTGCACAGGCTCTCAGCGGGGCAGGTGAAATCGGCCATGGACCACTCCATCCCTGACCTGTGATGTGCTCGCTGCTGTCCCTGGGGCTGGCGCTGGATGCTCAGAGGGGCTGCGGAAGGGACCCCCACAGAAGCACAAAGTCCCTCACCTCTCCAGAGGCTGCTGTGGCTGCTGGAGCATACAGAGGACCCTCCAGAATGGCCTCTCCTCCCTCTCGTCAGCAGGGACAGGGCACATTTCTTCCCCTGTCTCGGAGTCCCCATGTCCCCCCATGTCCCTGCTTGGGCCAGTGCCCCTCGGGGCAGACGCCAAAGGCTGGCTCCAGCCAAAGCAGACACAGACCCAGTGACATTTATTACATCTACCACAGACAGCAAGTACAGGACAGGGCAAACAAGAGAAGGGGGTGGGGATTTACAGCTTTTTCAGTTCTGTATTTAAAAAATATATTATATAGATTTGTCTTTTCAAATATATTCGTTACATTTATTTCTTGGCAAAGCTTTGGATGGTCTAACAGACGTGTACACAGATCCACAAATACATTGCACAAGAGGCGCACATCTTAGCTCCGCTCACGCCCACCGCCCCAGCTGCCCCCCCCATCCCTCACCCCACGCACCCCAGCTCTGGCCAGGGGATGCGGGAAGTGTAGGGGATGCAGTTCGTGCCCCTTTGGGGACTGCTGGATGCTGGCACATGGAGCATCACCAGCTGCCAGGGCGGTGGAGTGGGTTGGGGGGAACAGGGTTTGTTCAAGTCACGAAGAAGCCACAGACATTCATGGGGTCAGGAGCGCCCAGGGGGGAGCCCCCAGTCTCGCATCTCCTCAGCCCCTGCCGAGCAATCCTTGCTGTCTTTGCTTTTCAAAAATAAAAAAAGGCATTTTCATCCAGAGGCCACCAGCAAAGCGGGGATTTGGCTGCGCTGGGGCAGGCAAAGGCACCCCGCACCCCCTCGCTGCCTCCCCCAAAGGCACCCCCCGAACCCCAGCAGAGGGTGGCTCCACCAGCATCACGACGACAACCTCTGGTGCCGGCGGCCAGAGCCAGGGCAGGGGGTTACCCCCCCAACTCACCCCCACCTCAGCCCCCCCAACAACAGGGCTTCAGTCTGAAACCCCCCCAAAAAAAAGTGAACATAGTGCAAAGCAAAGGGAGGGAGGGACCGACGCTTCCCCAGGGCTGCTCAGCCTCACTCAGCGGACGCAGTGGGAGATACAGCCTGGTTCCATCCTGGTGCAGGGAGGCATCTCCCAGGGCTGAGCCGGGCCAGGCCCCTGTCCTGTCAGAGGGAGTGAGATGGACACCAAACCAGGTCAGCAGGCCAGGGTGCAGGTGCCCTGTGTGCTCCCACTGCCTCCAAAACTCAGTCCAGAGCCGGTTGCTGTGCCCAGATTGGTTCCCACTGTCCTCTTGCCTGCAGCCAGACTTTGCTGTTGTGCTGCAACCTGCACCAGGAGCAAGAAATGCATCCAGGGGCTGTCCTGCTGCAGCCCCCCCAACTCTTCATGCTGCAGCCCCAGAGCTCTCCCCAGTGTCGGGCAGCTCCTCGCCATCCCCCACTGGTGGCAGGGCTGGCTGTGGGGCAGGGCAGGGCCAACGAGTGCAATGCAAGGCGAGTGCCCACCCTCAGGTGCAGCCCCCCTGCAGCCAGAGGCACCGGACAGTGTTTGGGCAGCAGTGTCCATCAGGCAGAGGGGTCGCAGCGTGATGCTCGGTGCCACGTCCTGCACCACCGCTTGGCACTGCTCCTCCAGCAACGGTCCCGTCCCTCCTCCAGGACAACAGAGCAGGGGGGCACACCACGTCCCCACACACTCACAGACCATCCCCCAGCCCATTCCCACCTCCAGGGGTGCATAAGGGACCCGGAGCCAACAAAGGACCCCGGGAGAGTGGGAAAACGCCGGGGCTTTACAATCAGCGGTCGGGTCCGTGGAGTGGGCAGGGGGCATCTGTGGGGGGTCAGGGCTGGGTGCTGCCCCCGGGGCTGGCGACGGGACGACAGCCCATCCTGCGGATGGAGTGGAGGGCAACGGTGCAGCAGCCGCGCAGCAGCGAGCTGATGTTGTAGATGGGCTGGCCCTGCCGGCGCTGCGAGCGGCACAGCCAGGCCACTGTGGGCACCGCAGGCACCACCACTGCCAGCAGATCCACGATGAAGTGGCGGCTCCAGTAGCTCTTGGATGTGGCAGCCTCGCAGCCAGTTGCCTCCGTCGCCTCCTCCTCCGCCACGCAGGCGATGGCCACGGAGGGGCTGGCGCTGGGGGGCTGCCGCACCGCTGGGTTGCAAGAGGCGCCCACCTCGGCACCCACCATCGCGGCATCGGGCTCGGCCACCAGCAGGTCCGTAGTCCCGGTGGGGTTGGAGAGCTCGGGGCCAGGCATCACGTCTTCCATCTCAGAGACCCAGGCCGAGGTGGGGCTGCCTAAGCTGCAAGCCTGGGACTTCATCACCTTCTCCAGGATGGTGTCCAGGTCGGGTTGGCAGGGCACGAAGTCCGTCTGGATGGCCCGCTCCTGCATGCAGCTGGCCTGCACCCCAGCCTCCACGCCTCCCCGCAGCCCCAACAGCTTCTCATAGGTAGAGCTGGGGGGCAAGTGGGCACCAGCCTCGTCCTCCCCATCCAGCGGGTCCGTGTGGCCAGGAGCCTCCTCAGCCCCGACGAAGCCGCTGTCGGCCCCCTCGTCCAGCGAGATGGTCTGTGAGCCCCCCACGTTGCGGTCCCCGGCGCCCTGGTCACTCAGCTTGGTGTAGGTGGAGCTGCGGGTGAGGGACCGGGCTGGGGATCCCCCGGCCGACTCGCCGGCCCCCTCCTCCTTCAGTGCCCCGTTCTGTGCCACCTCCATGCTGTGCAGTAGTGTCTCCAGTTTCTTGTTCTGGATGTTGATGTCCACGAAATACTTCTGGAGCCCCTTGTCCTTCTCCAGCAGGTTGTTCTTCACCGTGTCAATCACTTGCTTCAGCTGCTTGATCTCCTTGCGGGCCTCCTTCAGCGCCAGCTGGGCTTCCACGCGGTGGCACTCCTCCTCGATCCAGTCCTCCTGCATCCGCGACAGCTGCGTCTTCAGGTCCTCGATCTCAGCATCCCTGCGAGAGATGGGGAGGGCACCACCACAGTGCTGAGTGGGCTGTGGGGCCAGCCCTGTCCTCGTGTGCTCGGCAGTGAGTTGGAGCCAGAACACCCAGTTAACACCCGTGTCTGGGACCCAGGGATGGATCCAGGGGCTTGGGGACCCTTGGGAGTGATGGCTGGGGACTCTCAGGAGGGATGCTCGAGGACATTTGGGAAAGATGCTTGGCCCCTTCTTGGAGGGGAAGTAGAGCCCAGGGCTGCGTGGGGCCAGGCAGGTACCCTGGGAGGGCGCGTGGCAGCTGGCACGCTGGTGAGGACGTGCCTAAGCCTGAGAGGAGCAGATGGGGATTAGCCACTCTCTGACGCTGAAATTCAGAAAAAGCGTGGCAGAGACTTAACTGGGGGCACAGGGGAGGGTGCAGCCGGCACAGGTGGGACCTACAGGCTCCGTGTCCCCCAGATGCACATCTCCCTGGTGGGGTGGGCAGCAATGTCAGATGCCTGTGTACCTGCAAAGCCATGAACCTGCAGCCTGGGCAGGAGCCCGAGGGCAAGACGGGGTGCTGGGAACTGAGAAACTCCAGGACAAGTCCCAGGCGGGAGCTGCCACCACAGGCAATGGTGGCTGGGACACTTCCCAGCGGCTCCTGTGCTAGAAGGGTCTATGTCCACTGCCCCCATGCTCACCTGTCCTGCAGCCGCTCCTGCGTGTCCTTCAGGCGTGCTTTCAGGTGCCTGATGCAGACCTCCTTCTGCTGCAGGGGGGTCAGGTACTGCTCCGGTGTCGGTGGCTTTATCCCATGGTTGTCACTGCAGAGGTTGTACTTGGACGAGCGTCTGCAGGGACACAGCTGTCACCCACCCGCTGGAACCAGCATGGGCTCAGCAGATGGACCTCTTGGGGTGGGCACCCCAAAGGAGCCCTGCGGGTGTCTCGGGGTGGGGGCCATACTGGCGGTGGAAGGGTGGGTGCAGGTCCCAACCCTGCTGGCACAGCACCAGGTCGGTGGGTGCATGAGCAAAGCAGGAGAAGGTGGGGCCGAGGCATCTGTATGCCCAGAGAGAGCTTTTCAGGGAATGGCAGATATGGATAGAGACCTCATGGTGGGAGCAGCCCCGTTAGGGATGGAGGCAGAAGATGGGTAATGGGAGGGCTCGGGATGGTGCAGGTCTGGAGCTGGTGACTGTCCTGCTCATGGAGAGCAAGCTGGTCCATCCAGCAGCTGCTCCGGGCTGGGACAATGGCACATCTGGACCCTCCTCGTGCTGCCATCAGGGCAGATGAGGTGATATCCCTGGCCTGAAGCCCAGGACAGCACGGAGAGCCGGGGCTGGCCAGGGCCAGGGCTGTGTGTCAGAGCTGGGGAGCACGCAGAGCTGTGCACAGCACAAGATGCACCTGCACTGCAGCAGGATGGACCGAAACCCTTGTGAATGGCACCAGCGTGGTGGGTACTCTGTGCGTGGAGCAGGGCAGCCCCAAACCCCGAGCAGCAACAGCCCAGCAGCGCCAGCAGCCTCTGGCCAGAGGTGTAACCACCGCGTTAGGAGCAGCCAAGCAGGACCATGACCTTGCAGCACCCACAGCAGCAGCGCGGCCACACGCTCTGATCATCAGGTTACCCTTGCACCCATCATATCTCCCAGATGTGATGCCACCTCTGGGAGCAGGCAGGGAGCTGTGGATGGGTAGGAGGAGCCTAGGGATGGCCTGAAGTGCCAGCACAGGATTTGTGCTGGTGCCTGACCTGCAGCTCGGGGCTTGTCCCGCTGCTTGGCCCAGGCTGTTTATGCCCTGAGCGCACCGGGAGCTGAGAAGCCAGGCTGCCACCTGTTTCCACCAGACCTCTGCCAGGCAGCATGAAGGGGTGGAAAAGAAGCTCTCCTTCACCACACCTTTAGTCCCAAAGGACTCTGGGTGCTCCTCAGGGTGCAGGAGCAAAGGGAGGGGCACGTGCAGCGTGCAAGCCAGAGCCAGGGCACGACGGCAAGGAAGCGGACGGGGTGCCAGGCTGGCAGGTGGCGGGATGAGCAGGGAGAAGACAGGACAACAGAGAGGTTTGGAGGGTGGTGGGGGGTCTTTGCGAGACACACCAGCGGCTCTGCCTGCTCCAGCTCCCCCAGCTGCCAAGGCCACAGCCTCGCTCCACCGACTCCTGTTCCCACCGGGCATCAACACTGGCAGCACGGGTGCTGCTCTCCCTGTCCAGAGCACCCGGCAGCCGCCCTGGGGCCACGGGTGATGGGTTACCTTGGGGTGGGGCTGCTGTCACTGCCCTTGCAGGAGCCAGAATTGCTGCTGCTGCTCAGCGAGGAGGTGCCGTAGGTGTCCCTCCCGGGGGGCGAGGGGCGCCTGGAGGCAGGGAGAAGAGGCTGTGTCTCAGGCCGAGTGGCTGAGGGCGCTGAAGACTTAAAGAAGGAGGCAAAGCCACTCCGTCCATAAAGCCCGCGACTGCCAACCACCACACCGAGAACACACAAGACAAAAGGACAAAACAAACAGCAGGGATCAAAATGGCACGGACATGGCGACAGGCACAAAGGCAGGGCTGTGGGGGGCTGCCCATCCTCTCCCCCCCATGGCGTGGCATCCCCAGGATGCTGGCATGGCATCCCTACACCCCAAGGAGCTGTAGGGGAGCCCCCTTGGAGCGTGGCCCCGACAGAGCCCAAGCTGCTCCACTGCCAGCTCAGCATCCACCCCTGGGCAGACCTGCTGTGAGGACAAGTTGAGAGAGTTGGGGTTCAGCCTGCAGAACAGAAGGCTTCAGGGAGACTTTAGGGCAACCTCTCAGTTCTGAAAGGGGCTCCAGGGAAGCTGGGGAGGGACTTTTTACAAGGGCCTGGAGTGATAGGATGACGGGGAATGGCTTTAAACTGGAAGGGGGGAGATTTAGATCAGACATCAGGAAGAAATCCTTCACGATGAGGGTGGGGAGGCCCTGGCCCAGGTTGCCCAGAGAAGTGGTGGCTGCCCCATCCCCGGAGGTGTTCAAGGCCAGGTTGGATGGGGCTTTGAGCACCCTGATCCAGTGGGAGGTGTCCCTGCCCATGGCCAGGGTGTGGAACTGGATGGGCTTTGAGGTCCCTTCCAACCCGAACCATTCTGTCTTCTCGCTCTGCCGGTGGCAGCCAGCACCTGGGCAAGGGCAGCCCAGGTTACAGAGGTATGTGGAAGGGAATAAATGCTTTTTTTTTTTCCTCTCTTTCCCATTTTGCTCTTTATCTCTGCAGCTCAACAAGAGGCTTTCCGAGGATAACACACCTCCCAGCTTCACCACCCCAACCCCAGCACCCTTGCGGTGCTGCCAGGGCCCTCACTCACCGCCTGCCTTTGCCCGGGTGGACAGAGGGGTCGGTCCCGGCTGCGGCAGAGCCGGATTGGGAGAGCAGTGCTCGGGGCTGCATGCACGGTGGGGAAGTGCTGTGCAGCGACATGCAAGCCCCCAAAAGCCGGGCTGAGGGTTCGTGCTGCAAGTGGCAGCTCGTGGTGGAGGTGGGGATGGTTCCCTCCCTGCTGCCAGGCGGAAGAAGTGCTGGGAGAGCACCGTTGCCCAGTCCCGGGCGTGAGTCGCTGAAGCATATTCACCTTCGTGATCCGGTGGACGAGCGTCTGCTCCCCGGCAGAGACATCACTGTGGGGCCGTGGGTCTTGGGTGTGGGGGAACTGTGAGGTAAACACAACAGAGAGAGGAGGTGATGGCAGGGAAATGGCCCTAGTGGAAAAGGTTCTTCACCCAGAGGGTGGTGGAGCACTGGAACAGCTCCCCAGGGATGCAGTCACAGTGCCAAGTCTAACAATATTCCAGAAGTATTTGGACAAGGCCCTCAGACACACGGTGTGAGTGTTGAGGTTGTCCTGTGCAGGGACAGGAGTTGGACTCAATGATTATTGTGGGTTGCTTCCAACTCTGGTTATTCTATGATCAGCTTAGACTCTAGAGCCACCTGTACAGGGACAGAAGTGGACTGCAATCCCTGCACATGTGGGCTCTGCTCCCTGCCTACTGCCACGGCCCAGGATTGCTGGAATGCTGGGTTCTATCCTGGCAGAGCATGCTGTGGGCACAGGGTGAGGGCTTTCTTCATTTATAAGGCAAAGGTACCCAACAATGGTTGTGCTGCTCATCTTCCCTCTCAGCAGGCAGTTTCCTACAACTACGCCCTTGCTCCAACCCCTTGGTCTAAAGCCCCTTTCCCACCAGTCTCCAGGTGCAGGACAAACTTTCTGCTGACTCCAGGTCCCTGTCTGAATTGAGGTCTGGTGCAGAGACACATGAAGCCTGCAGTGGTGGCACCACACGGGGCAGAGATGTAACCAGGGCTCTGACTCCCAGCCCCGCATCTCACAGGGTTTCTGCCAGGCAGGTGGCTCTCCCCTCAGCGGGCTGGGTGCCTGCTTTTCCTTAATTAAGTCAGAATCACCCATTCACCAGTGAAACCAGGTGAGGAATCACAGATCCCTGTGTGATGCAGCAGCAGCTAATCCCTCTGGAAACACAGAGCCCATTTTCCTGTCAATAAATAGGCCAGATCCAAATGCTTTGTAGCAACTGGCAGGAGCTGCTCAAGGAGGCAGCAGCTCGGGCACACAAGGGGATGCGAGCTGCTGCGGCTACGGAAAGCATCTGCTCAGCACCTCATCCCCCCCATGCATCCCATGGCACCGCTGCGATGCTGCACCACACTCAGGGGCTGCCCAGGCAGGAGGCACCACATGGGACCCCTCCTTCCATCCCTGAGCCCAATCACCGTGCCCTGTTTGACCCAGATTTTGGCAGCTCCAGCCCAGAGCAATGCGAGGAATGGAACCAGCCAGCTGATAATTGATGGGCAATTGGAAACGAAGGCTAAGTGCTGCTTGGCCCTGGTCCAGGGCAGCGCGAGGAGCAGGACAAGAGGGGGAGGCAGGACAGAGAGTGGAGCACAGTCAGCTCACCCTGATGGAGCCTTTCACATTTACCACCCTAGGGCTGTTTTTTTCCAGGCTATGTCCTGCCTAATGCTCAAAGCCCACCACATCCAGCCCAGGTCTCTTCTCTGCCAGGATCCACCACTCTCTGATCCCCAAATCAGGGCACTGAAAAGCCAGGAGAGCCATCGCAGAGGAACTGGTAATGTGCAGCCACAGTGAGCCCCCAGCCCCAGCAGCCACAGTGCTCCATGCCACGGGCGTGCCAGCACCCCATGACACTGAAATTGATATTTGGGGGTCCTGTTGCTCCCCTTTGTGATGAATACGCTGGGGGAGGACCTGGGCAGGAGGAAGCAGTGATCTGCCCTCATGGATAAATGCTTCAGATGAACAGCACACACAGCCAGGCAGCTGCAGACTTTGCTAATGCAGCAGCGTGAATCAGCATCCAGCGCGAGAGCCGAGCGCAGCCCCAGCACCAGCAGGAGCATCCTCTGCTGTGGCACCACTTGGCCTCCAAAAACGGGACCCCTCGAGCTGGAATGTGAGGATAGCCCATCCCTCGCTTTCTGTGCCACAGGGTGCTCCTGGAGCAGCTCTCAGGCCGGGCTTTAAGGAGATTTGCGGCCACAGGGATTATCTCCTGGCTCCTTCACAGCCCCAGGCCCTGTGCCCTGGGCCAACAGCCCAGCATCACTGCTGCCTCCTGCTCTTCCCAGCACAACAAGGTTATCTGCACACAAAGCCATTCTGCTCGGGGGTCCCCCTGCTCTCCCTGGCAAATCCTGGGGGGGTTAATGCAGCACCAGAGGCCAGCACACGGGCTAGCACTGCACTGGGAGCTCCTGCCAGCACCCCATGCTGCACCCCAGGTGCCTGCCCTAGCACCCACAGTCCGGAACAACTCTGTGGGGAAGCCTGGCTTTGGCCTCGCCAGCTCTGTTCCTCCTCCCGCTGCTGCAGACTCACCTGGTGCCCACGCCGAGGCGCGATGGCTCTCACAGCACCAGCAGGTTTAGAGGGTGAGAAAACACTGAGCACCCCGTGCTGCTGCCACAGGGAGCCCGGCCCAGGTCTGCCAGTGGGCACCAAAACCCTGCGGCAGGAGAGCACCATCCTGTACCCCAAACATGCTGGGCTGCACATCCCCTCCCAGCTCTGCCTCACCAGGCTGCCCTTGGAAGGCTTGAATTTAATCACTGGTAATAAACTATCACTGTCTTTATTCCCAGAATGGGCCATTTCAGTCTCCCCAAGAGCACCACTGTGCCCACGGGTGCCAAGGACAGGCAGGTTGGGCAGGCTCAGCATCAAAGGTGAACACAAACCTTCCCACAAAGTTTGGGGCTACTCTGTCTCTAAAGGCAAGAGGGTATTATTAATTGGCACCCAGAATTCCCACTATCACACGGACTGGGATGAGCAGCTTGTAGTGCAAAGGGAGCCTTGTCAGGAAACCAAAAAGATATCCAAGAGTATCTTATCACATTGGAAATGCAAGAGAGGGAGAAGCAGTGATTTGGGGTGCTTTAGAGGGTTCTGCCCCCGCAGAGGGGCTGCCCGTGCCCTCTCGTGGGACTCGTGCCAGCCTGATCTCCCTGCAACACCCACACTCCTGGCTCCAGCACGCTGCTGTGGCTGCTGGTCCATTAGGCATTGGGGAAAACACATGGAGAGGGAATGAGATGCGTTCAAAGATGAATAACTGTGCCTTCGAGCGCGATGCGTGATCTCCAGCAAGGAAGACAACAGCAGCTGTGAGGCCCAAGAAACACAGGGGAGTAACCAAGAGCAGGTCTATAAAACCCAAACCCAAGCTAACAGATGGGTGCTGGGGCTGCAGTGGGAGCAAAGCTGGAAGGGCAAGAGGGAAAGGATGAATCCCATTAAAACACAGGACAGAAAGCAACCCAAACCAGAGCAGAGGACAGGCAGGCTCATTGCTCCATATCAGAAGCACCAGGGATGGGGCCAGCAGAGCTGCACACAGCCAGCCCTGTGCAGGGAAGGGAGCTCCTGCTCAACACAGGGACAAAACCCCCAAAATGAAGATTAAAACCTCAGCAGCGAGAGAGGAAACCTATGGGGTTGGAGGATGATGTGTCACTGCCAGCAACTCTGGTCTGCAAACCCCAAGTCCTTCAAAGGGGGGATGAGATGAAGCCAGATCTCATGTGCACTCTGAAAGCCAGTGTGGAAAGGGATTCCCTCCACCTTATTTTCATCTTTGCAGAATGAGGAACATGGGGAACACCTTGCAGGACAGAGAAGGATAACAGGAGAATCCCTTGCTTGTGGGTTGATCCTTATGGAGCTGACAAGAACAGCTTGTGCTCCAGGAGAGGGGATGTGTCAGCAGCACAGGCTGCAGAAAGACCCCGAGCAGCAATAACTCAGCCTCAGAAACAGGCGCTGAGCCCAGCAACACAACCTGCCAATGCTGATCCTCGCAGCCAAAGAGTTCATCTCCACACCATTACTCCACCAGGATGCGCAGTCCTGGCTCCATAGCGCAGTCCCAGGTGAGTGCAGGGACACCGGGAGCATTGGTAGGGTGACCTGGGGAGTGCCAGCTTGTCCCCATGTCACAGGGACACCAGTGGGACCCTGCTTAGCCTAGCATCGCTGCTCCTGCTCCCCAGGGATGCTGGTACAGGCCATGGTATGACCATTCCCTTTTCCAAGGGCCTATAGTGACAGGATGAGGGGGGAACAGCTTTAAACTGGAAGGAGGAAGATTTAAATTAAACATTAGGAAGAAATGCTTCACAATGAAGGTGGTGAGACAAATGGCACAGGTTGCCCAGGGAAGCTGTGGCTGCCCCATCCCTGGAGGTGTTCAAGGCCAAGCTGGATGGGGCCTTGAGTACCCTGATCCAGTGGGAGGTGTCCCTGCCCATGGCAGGGAGTGGAACTGGATGGGCTTTAAGGTCCCTTCCAACTTAAACCATTCCATGATTTTATGATTCTATGATCCAGCTTACCCCAGAGCCAGAGACCAAGCTGCAAACCACCTCTACATAGTTCAGCATCTTGCAAACCACCCAGCAGCTCAGGGGACAGGCAGGATGAACACTGCCCACTGCAAGGTCCAACGCTTTCACCTGGAGTCACTGACAGACAAACTCCCTGCAGGTCTCCCAAACCACATGAGAACAGAAAGGCAGCTCTTTCTAAAACAGCAGCACAAAATAGTGCTTATTCAGTGCAACAGAATGAGCCTGGAGAATTCATGCCGAATAAATGCAATGGTCCTTGATAAGGAAACAACCAGACTACAGCATGAAAGGCTGACACCCCATGCAGGGTGGAATGAAGCACAACTGGCTATAGGAGCCTCTGGCCCCCAGGACTGGAGACCCCATCATTGGAACATTGTGCCATAACTGCTCTGAGCACTTTCTGTGCCTGCTGTGGTCAGCACAGCTCAGCTCCGGGCAGGGCTCAGCTCCGGGCAGGGCTCAGCTCCGGGCAGGGCTCAGGCTCCCCACTCCTGCACCAGTAATGACATCCAGCACCAACACCCCTGGGCATTGCACATGCCACGTCCCCACCAGCACAGGTCAGTCAGCTGGCTCCCTGTTAACCCTTGGGGCCGAGAGCTCCCCCACTGCCCTGGAGTAGTGGACACCATGGATCTCCAGCTACTCCTGAGATGCACCTCCTGCTGGGTCAGCAGCTCCCACCAGCCACAGAGGGAATCTGGGGCGCTGCTGACCCACAGACCCCACCACAATGGTGATGCAAAGCGAGATGGGTGGCGCAGCGTGGTGACAGAGCACCTCCAGAGCACCCCAAGGCTCAGCTTGGTGCCCCGTGAGAGGATTACTCCAAGCACTACGGCTCAGCCATTGTTTTGGGATTGCTGCTCTGCAGAGATGCCTCTTTGACATGAACACTTCCACTTCCCCACGCCTCAATGGATCCCCAGCTGTGCCAGTGATGGACAGATGATGCCGGACAGGCCTCGCTCCTTCGAGGCTCCTTTTGTGACAGTGGCACCAAGCCCAAGTATCTAAGAGCAGCTTTACCACTGTTGAGAAACCCCAGGAGAAGAACCATGCCCGGTACACACCGACAGGCGCCTTCCCTGAGGGTCCTGCCCTGTATTTCCAGCCTTCCAGTGCCAACAAGATTAAAAGCAGAGAGCAACAGGGGGAGGGAAATCACAGCTTTGTTTTTCCGGGGAACAAAAAGGGCTCCCAGAGAGGAGCTCCCTGCCTTTGCGACGTGGGCTCTGCTTTTCCTTCACACTGAAAATAAGCAAAGCCCTGAGCATGGCAAACAACCAACCAACCTGATTGGGTCAGAGTGCTGTGTTCCCAGGACAGCGGCAATGCCAGGAGTGCTTCGTGTGGGAAAAGGACTGGGATGGGTGGGAAGAAGCAGGATCTAGCAGCTGCCAAGGCTGGGAGAAGTGTGGGCTCAGCACCAGAGGGCAAACACTGGCTGCCTGGCACATGGTGGTGGCTGTGCCCGCGCTCCCACTGCTGCCACAGGAGATTTTTTGGGAGCCTGGCTCCTGAGGAAACCTGCTGAGTAAATGGGAAGAATTGAGGTCAACCTTTCAGGACCAGGAGCTGCTTTGCTCCTGCTTGGGAGTTTCCAAGGCAGCTGTGACACCTCCAGGGGCTGGCAAACCCTGCTCCAGCAGAGCTTCACTTGGGTGCCGGACAGCGGGAGATGCTCCAGTTCACACCACAGCAGAGCGTTTGGGGCAAGAGAAGGGACAAAACGCACAGGGTGCTTATGCAACACCACCAGAAAAATCAATTCTGCTAAGAGTGGTTGGATCCCGTAACGAAACACCAGAGCATCTCCTTTTATTCCCTTGTTTGTTCTAAACTGCTGAGCTGACACCCAGAGATTACAGGAAAACAGAGCCCATTTGAAAAGCTTGGGTTATGCAGCTCATCGCTTTTCCAGCTGACCTGGCTGCAGTGCCAAGCGGGGAGTTGGCAATTCCTGACCCTCGGCAGCTAAAAATAAGGTGCCAGACCAGAGAGACTGGGCTGGTCTGTTGCTGCAGCCCCTGGAGGTGAAGGAAAAAGGGCTCCGTGATAAACAGCAATGGGAGCAGGATGCCTGGGATGCAGAGCCAGGGCTGGGAATGGCATCAGGCTGGGGATATGGGCCAGGATGCTCATCCTACACGGGGGATCTGCTCAGAGCCGAGCTCTGGCAGGCAGGAGGAAGAGCCCACTCCTTCAGGATACAGAAGCAAAAAACATGGAAGGGAAATCCAGCTTCCAGCACAACAGCTGCTCCTCCCCTCCGCACCCCCGCGCGGTCTTGGCGGAAGCAGGGCTTCCGTACCCACCATCCACCTTGAACCCAGGCTGGGAAAGACAGTGGTCACAGCGCATTCTCCCTGGGTCTCCGCACTGCTGGAATGGCCTACTTTAAAATCCCACCCCATCTCCCATCCCAGTCTGCTGCAACGCTGCTGAGGTGCAATCACAGGCACTACCCCCCTCCTGACCCCTCCAGGCAGGGTCCTCTGCAGCCCTGGAAATCAGGATCTGCACCTTCTTGCCCAAGGTCACGGCCCAACGCACCCACTGCCAGGGAAGGGGGGGGCACTGGGGTTTTATAAGCACGACAAACGCACAGCAGCAGTTTCTGTGCAACAACCGGGCAGCACTGACCTTGCAGGGAGGAGAAAAAGGGAGCACCCAGCTCATAAATCAGCTTCTGTGTGCCCTGTATTCCTTCTGAGAGGGATCATTAAATGATAAAACCTCAACTGCAAAGCAGCTCCAGCTCCTGCAATGCCCCGTGGCACCGGGAGACACACTGGGATGATGCACCAGTGGATGTGGGTCTGCTGCATGCAGGGAGGGTCTGGTGCATGTGATGTGGGTGCAGGGACTGTCTGTGTATGTGATGTGGGTCTGGTGCTTGCATTGGGGGGGTCTGGTGCATGCAGAGAGGGTCTGACACGTGCAGGGAGGGCCTGTGCATGTGATGTGTGCCTGGTGTGTGTAGAGACAGTCTGGTGCTTGCAGGGAGGGTCTGGTGCATGCAGAGAGAGTCTGGTGCATGCAGAGAGGGTCTGGCGAGTGCACTGCAGGTCTGGAGCATCTGATGTGCGTCCAATGCATGCTGTGTGTGACCAGTGCATGTAATATAGGTCTGGTGCATGTGACGCAGGTCTGGTGTGCATAATGTGGGTCCAGGTGCATGCAATGTGGGTCTGGTGCATGCGATGTGGGTCTGGTGCATGCGATGGGGAGCTGGTGAGTGTGACATGGGTACAGTGCATGCACGGGAGTACAGTGCCTGTGATATGGTTCTGGTGTATGCAATGGGGGGCCAGTGTATGTGGTGCAGGTCTGGCAGACGTGCTGTGTGTCTGGTGCATGCTGTATGGGTCTGGTGCATGTGATGATGAGGGGACCGGTGCACGCTATGCGGGTGTGCTGCGGGCCCACTGCGTGACCCGCCCCAACCATACTCTGCCCCGTGGACCGACCCTCCCTCCCACACCCTGCTCTGCGGGACCCCCTCCCCGACCCCGAAGAGAAGAACCAGGTGGTCCCGCGCCCCCCGTTAACCCGCTCACCTGCGCGGGGCCCCGCCGGGGGCCGAGGAGGCAGCGCCGGTGCGGGGCTGGGGGGGGAAGCTCAGCGACCTGCGGGGAGGGAGAGAGCGGGCGGTGAGCGGCGGCTGAGACCCCCTGACTCCCCCCAAACCCCGCGCCCCCCTCGCCGCCTCCATCACCTGCGCCGGCCTCCATGGGTGCGGCGGGATGAGGGATGCAGGGATGCAGGGCTGGACGCAGGCAGGGCGGGGAGGGATGAGCCTCGCAGCTGCGTAATTTGCCTCCCTCCTCTGCGCTCTTAAAGCGACGGCAGCGCAGGTGCCCCCCCCTTTCCCCCCCGCCGGGTTTTCCCCTGTTTCCATGGAAACTCCGCTTTGCGGAGCAGATCTCCGCACCCAAATCAATCCGGTTTGTGCGGTCCCTGCCCTGTGCCCGGCTCCTCTCCCTGCGTAACCCCACAGGAGGAGGAGGAGGAGGAAGAGAAGCCAGGGTCACCGGGCCCTTGGAGCCCCATCATTGTCATTCTCATGTCACTAGTCCAATACCAAGGACATCCATGTGCTTAATTAACAACGTGTTTTCATAAAGTAAAATACAGACATAAGTAAAGGTGGTTGCCCCATGTCCGTACCTGCAGATCAGTCCGGTGGGAGTGGGACGGCCAGCACTGGGAGTGAAGGGCAGGGAGCATCAGCAGCACAGAGGTGCTGCCTGGGGCCAGCGTCCAGAGTGGGACCTCCCGGTGCCCTCCTGCACGCTTGGTGGGGATCACTGAGTTGTTTGGGTTGAAAAAGAGCTTTAAAATCATTGAGCCCAACCATAAACCCAGCACTGCCAACCCCACCACTGAACCCTGTCCCTTAGCACCACATCCACATGGCTTTCAAACCCCTCCAAGAACAGGGACTCCACCACTGCCCTACAGCCCTTTCCGTGAAGGAATATTTTCTGATATCCAGCCTAAACCTCCCCTGGCACAACTTGAGACCTTTTTCTCTCATCCCATCCCTTGTTACTTGGGAGAAAAGACCAGCACCCACCTTATCATAACGTCCTTTCCGGGAGCTGCAGAGAGCGATGAGGTCTCTCCCCTCAGCCTCCTCTTCTCCAGACTAAACAGCCCCAAGGTGCCTCAGCTACTCCCAGAACCCCTGGGCTCCAGACCCTTCCCCAGCTCCATTCCCTTCTCCGGACGCGCTCCAGCAGTGGCATGGCATGTCTCATCGCTTGGGCACAGGCTGATTGCTCATGGTACTCCTTACACAACTCCTCCTCTTGCTGTTGAGCCTGACCTTTCTCTATTATTTAATGAGCAAACAGCCAAGGCAAAGCTGCTTGGGAGCCACCAAGAGACTTACTGTGGCCTGTGCGAGCAACTGGTCCAACAGCCAAGGGCAGCTCCAGGCTCCCCTCCAGTGATAGGGAGAAAGGCGAGCTGCACACGTACCTGTGTCACAGAAACACAAGTATCATCCCACCTGTCTGCCTGCACACAGACTTACAGAGGGAAACAGCTCATGAGCCAGCAAGGCTGGAGCAGAACTGATTCCTAGTTTGGATTTGGACCTGGGGTCACACAGCCGAGCACGGACAGTGGGGGTGAAACCCCAAGGCCCCGTCTCACCCTTTGCGCAGGGACAGAGAGGCGCCACTCGCCAGCATGCTGTGCCTCCCCTCCCTTGCAGGCTTCCTCTGGAACTCCCCCGTGCTCTTCTCCAAGTTCTGACAAACCTGTTTGGTAAATATGCACCAGCCTTCCTTCCAGGGCTATTTCCTGAAAGGTTTGTACCTATTTTATTCTGAAACACAGGTTGGTTTTGATGTATGTATCACCCGCCTCTCATTTGTTCCTGCCTGCCTCCAGTCTCCTTTTGTTTCTGTCCTTCCTGGTGAATCCAAGGCACAGCCTCTCTCCTCGAAAGGAAAATTAATGAATTATCGCATCTGCTGCTACAGAGCTGCTCTCACCCTGTGGTGCGGCAGCAGCTCCAGTGGGAGATGCAATGTCATTTCAGAGAGCTTTTCGGGGAGGAAAACACTTCCTCCTTCCCTGCCCTGTGGAGCGGGAGAGAAGCAGCACACCAGGGTAGTAAGGGCTGCTGCTGGGAATGAAGGAGAGGCTTCTGCTCCTCCTTCTGCCCCAGGCTTGTTCCCAGGGTGCTGAGAACCAAACCTGTTCCTCACCCCAGGCTCAGGCTCCAGAACAAAACTACCAGGCCTGGTCCCAAAGAGGAGAGGGGAAAGGAGCTGCTCTCAAGTGCACTCATGGCCAAAGCGATTCCTTGTGTTCCTGCAGATAAGGAACAGCAAGCATGAGCAGGGCCAGATGGAGGAGTGCAACGAGGGTGAGTAAACACCAGGAAAGTCAGGATGACATCATCATCCCCCATTCCTTGTTCAAGAAAATCACTGCCAGCACCAGCTCAGAGAGGGAAACCCAAAGGAGAGTTCAGGCAGCTGCTGGTTTCAGTCCTTCAGAACCAATGAGTGTAGGAAACATCATCTTGGGATTTTTATTGATTTTGTATTAAAAGGTGGACCTTCAGTGCAGAACACATGCAACCATTCCCTGCAGTGCAGGTCTGACAGAACCAAAACCACTACCCTTCCAAGATGACAGTAAGAGTGCAAACACTTATCCTAAATCTGATAAAAATGCAAAGAACCAGAAATGTTTCAGTTTAACACCCATTTTTAAATAGGCCTACACATAAATAACAGCATTGGTCCTTACTTAAACATGCTCCGTGAGGTCTAAAATTTCAGGATTTCCAGGGAACAGGATTTCTTCCTGCAGCCTACGTGCCTCTTCCTGGGAGAATGTAACCACATCTGAACATGTGAAAAGATGCTGGAGCCAGCAGCTTTCCAGACCTCAAATATCAAAACCTGAATATTCTTTGAAAGGAATAATTTCAAATAGATGGAATTTTCTGATGATGAGCCTAACGGAAGTCTCGTGCTGCTGGTGTTGGGTAATTAACACACACAAGGCCCATTAAAAATAATTTAACCTCTACAGCTGGTCTCCAAGGAAGGTTTTCCATATAATCCCTCCTGATGTAAATCCCTGCTGTAGAATATGCATTTTAGTGACATTTTATTAACAGAATAGGAAACTGCTCATTACAGGAACATAGACATCAGAAAGGAAGCTGGCAGGGAACGCCCCAGGAACTGACACAGATGCAGCCCACCTGCACAAACCAGCAACTTCAAGAAAAAACAAACAAAAGTGCACTCTGCTCCATCCTCTTGGTTTGACGGGACTGTCAGCCACAGTCCAGAAATGACACTGGCTGAAAAAGGCAGGATAAGATTGGTATTTCACAGCTGATCCAAACGCCATGTGATTTCAGCAAATGTTGAACCTGGGGCCAACAGTGGCTGTGACATCAGCAAAGGGAGTGCTCTGAGCAAGCTCGATAACCGACTGCTTCTTCAGAACAAGGAAGATGTAAAACTTGGCTGCAGCTTCTTTCCGGTTATTTTTCCGACAGAGCTCCCGAAGACTGAAAGACTGCAGGCCTGACCGCTTCAGGTGCTGCACAAAGGAACACAAGAAATGGGTCAGGCCAGCTTCCCTGCCAGTCAAACCAGATCCCACCAAGTCCGAACCGAAGAGCGCTGTGGCGTGAGCCTCTGCTGCTCGAATGCCCTGAGTAGGTCCCTATCGTGGCATCTGTATTTATGTGAGTGACTCTTAACGATTGATCTCCACAGCACTGGTAGCCCCTCCATGTTTACCAGAATCTCCTCATGCCCACAGTTCCACTGAATTCAATGAAGCTGTGCTGAAGCTGGTGATGGAGCCCAGCTAGAGTGGCTTCCACCATTTCAACCAGTAAGAACAACGGTATTCCCGGTTCTTTGGATACAGCTATGCCATGTGCATTTCAGTCAAAGCCTACTAAGCATTACTATTGCTGGGTTTAAATGGCTACACATATATGTAAGTTTTTGTTTACAGGCATTCATAGAATCATAGAATGGTTTGGGTTGGAAGAGATCTTAAAGTCCATCCAGTTCCAACGCCCCTGCATTGCACAGAACCTTTGAAATGTGTTCACATTAAGTAAAAAAAAATAAATCAAAACAAACCCCAAGAAGAACACAAGTCAAACCCCACCCTTAAGGAAAAGAGAAGCTTGCACCAAAGACTGGTGTGTGTTGCAGACAAAACCCACTCCTTGTCCCCCACCCCACCCACAGATGGGTTTCTCCATTTCCTTCCTCCAAAATCCAGCACTGGTACCTGTAAAGTTTTTAATAACTGAAGAGTTCTTTTGCTCCACTTTATTTCTTCACTGTCTTTCCCGGTCTTTGTTAGGTCCTTGACAGGAAATAGAGCAAAAGGTTAGACAGCATGGGTATAAAGTCACACACTGCAATGAAACAAAGACAAGAGTTCTAGCACAATTGAAAATCCAACTGGAGCTGGGCATTTTGGTGGCCAACCTGGGGATATCTGGGATCTCTGGCACCTGTGCAGTCACACGAGGCTTTGTGAAGCACAGCAGAGAACATTAACTATGTTCTTTCTGCTACAGGGAGAGACAGATCAGGCACAACAACAGGTTAAGCGCTGTGAACCGGTCCAGCTGGGCCTTGGGGAGGCAGCCTCACATGATACAACTCCAGCAGTACAGGTACTGGTCAGGGGCCAGAAAAGATGCTCAGAAATTTGGCTTTACATTTTGGGCTGAACCTCTGTAATGGATAGCAGAGGGCTGCCCTCGTTTCAGAGTTTCTGCACAGCCAGTAAGCTCAGAAATTGTTTCCTTCTTACAGGAAGTACAATCTCTAAATAAGGAGCTGCTTCCTTCAGACTGTAAGTTTGCATGTTGGAATGCTCCCTGATTACGGAGCTATTAGAGTTTTTGACTGCAAAGAAGTACTAAAGATTATGTTTGTACACAAGAAGTCCCTGTAAGATCATGATGCCATTTTATTTTCATATTTCTGAGAAGAGCACAGCTCTGACACAAGCCCAAGCTGCCAACTCCAAGGACACATACATTTGTTAACTTCACTTGATACATTTCAGCTTCATGGCCCAGTGAATTGTTCGCCAGAGAGGAGCTCTCAGAGAAAGCCCTTCCATCCTGCTGTTAGAACAGAAAGGACAATCAACATGCATCACATATTTCCACAAACAATATAACTGTCAGTTACTTCATTCTGCTGAGAGAATTTATTATAATAAACACTTCCCAAAAATTATTTAATAGTTGCTGTTTCTACCATAGCTTTTCTCACACAGGAAAGGACCTTGCTGTAGTGTTTATCCCACAGCTGGATCAACACGGATGGACTCAGTTAGGGCACAGACTCTACATTTTCTGCTGCCATTAGGTCTGATTTTGTCATTCTTTTTCAACCTTAATGAGCCTCATATTCTCTAAAGGGTGCCCTTTCACATTAGCTGAAATAAAGAGAGCAGGAATAGATAATTTGTTCTTGCTTGAGTATTTCCTCAATTTGAGACGCAAAAGAATCCTCTTTATGAAGGGCAAAAACTGATTATCTCTTCAGTACAGAGAGACTGAATTTCATATTAAAGTTCTGTTTATACTTAGTGATTAGACTGTAACCTATAGTGATTAATACACATTTTAATTAATAGTTCAATTCATGATGCAAAGCTTTCATGCCACAAGCCACTTCACTGTATCGCCTGTCTCCAGCATCCTTTTCAAACATATATTAGGAATTTCTTAGTGTTTTAAATGGAATCCCAGCACAAAATGAAACCAGTAAATACGTTTAGATCTCTAAAATGTATGGAAACTGCTCACTATAGTTTCACCACAGTTATTAGTTCTGCTTCTGTTATCCTGTGATGTCAGCATAAACGAATCATTTCCACCTTTTCTCTCAGTCTCCAAATAAGCTGAACTTGGCTCTTCTATCATTGGCATCTCTGCATTAATGAAAAAACAATGTTTAAGGGGAAATTATTACAAATCCCTGTCCTTAAAAAAAAACCAAAACACTGAAAATGGAAAAATCACACCCTAGTTAGAGATCTTTGAGAGTAAGAGCCAGAGTCAGTAAATATGGAATAAACATCATTCCCTACAGAAGCATGGAGGAAGGAGAACCTTCCAAGAGAGTTTTTGCTCTTCTAAAAGTTGACCTTTATGGGCTTGCAGGAGGTGGTTTTGTTGATTAATGACCAAGGCAGCCATGAAGATTGTATTTCTAGCAGAGCAAAGGAGTAGAGGCAGCCACATCATCATTGCAGGAGGTCTAAAATAGAACATTTCTTCTTACTTGATATTAACCAAAACACAATTGGCAAGGCACAAATAGAAGCTATTTACCTGAACTTGGAAGTATGGAGAGTGGCTTGGTTAAACTCAGAATAATCAGTAAGAATTTCTTTTTACAAAAAACCCCAACCAAATCTGCAGTTTGGCAGACAATAAGAAAAAACAAAGGTGAAACCAAAACCACCTCCTTCTCCCACAACGAAGAAAGAGACTTGCATTTAATTTCCCATCCAAGGAACAAAAGAATAGCAAAGTACTTATAAAAACAATAAAATGTCCTTTTTAAAGATTATTAACAGCAAATTTCCTTGAACTTCTTTGGCCTTTGATTTGTAGAATACTGCACACAAAGACTATACATGTGCCTCTCAAACATTATGTAAACCAGAAAAGATTTTCTGGCAGCTAATTCTGTAACGATAGAATTAAAATGTTACCTGTGCTTTCCTGCTCTTTCCTTGTTGCTTCAATTTCAGACTCCCTCTGAATTCCATTTCGTCTCACCTCAAATCTCTGACTCTTGAAGCATCTTGCAAACAACTGAAAACAATTGTTTTGGTTTGTTTTGTTTTCAGAATACAACGTCAGATTGTTTGCAAACATCAACACAGAGACATGAACACAAGCTATATGTTAATTATTGCAGCCTAGAATTCAGAGATTTGAACTGGGTCATCCTGAAAACCTGCAATTTTGTATAAAGCCATTTCCTTCTGTAGCTTCAACTTTGGCACCGAACTTATGAAGAAATGCTTTGGGAACAGCTTGGATCATTTTTCCTTGAAGCCAGCCAGTAAGGAAGGATGAAAGAAAAAAAGCCATCTGCAGTTATCTGCCTGTGGATTTCTCTCCCTGTGTACTGGTGCGTGAGTGTTTTTCATCTTCATGAAGAGCAAGGTGTAATTCTGCACATGGACTCTAAGTGGTGAAGCTGTGCTGCTGCACTGAACCTGCAGAGCTTTTTGCCCAGACACCCGGCCTCCCAGATCTCCCCAAGCTGCACAACAGAAGTAACACCGTGATGAAATAAAGCTGCTGCAGTGTTTATGCCCTATCTTTCCTTATCACCTTCTATACATGTTGATCTTGTTCATCTTATCACCAGCTCTAAACTTCCAGCTGCTTTAATGCTCTGTCAGATAATATGTGGGGACACGGACATCCTATTTCCATGAAACAAGTACATCTTCCCAGTGCAGAAAGTGCAATAAAGTCCACAGCCCCAGGAAAGAGTGGTCTGGCCCAAGTGATAAAGTGATTAGGAACCTACTGGTCCTCTGAAAGACAGGTCCTGACTGCTCTCCAGTGGGATGCTTCATCTCCAATTGGGAAAATACAAAAGAAATTGGTATAATATCTTTTTAAAGCAGTTAACAATAAGGATCTTTAAGCCTTATGTACGTATGAAGTAAATGCCGAAGAAAGATGATCTTGTATTGATTACAGAGCAGAAACAAACCAGAAAATAATAAAGTAGGAAAGAAATCTAAACAGTTGTGTAGTAGCACTCCACCAGGCAGGTGGTGCCAGTGTACGGAAGGAAACACAGGCTCTTGGGTTTTTTTGTTATTTGGCACTTGTTGGAGTGCTGGAGATTAAAGCCACAAGCTCTACAGAAGGTGTTTCTGATGAAGCAGTTAGTGGCAAGTACGCAAATGATCATCAGGAATCCAGCCAAACTGTACTGCAGAACACCTTCCACAATGCTGCGCATCTGCAGTTTGCTGGGAGTTCACATCAAACCAAGTCTGCAAAACCTCTCACCGTGACCTCCTAGATGTGCAATGGTCTCACATGCTATACAGTGGCATAACAACCTACAGGGAACTGATCTTTACCTTTTGCAGCTCCGTGTGGAACACCGGCTCGGCAGCGTGGGACAGGAGTTTATCCACACCTCCCCATTGCTTCCACATCATCGTTTTTTTTGTTGGGGGTGCAAGGTCTAATGTAGTGAGGACATCCGTGCAGTTGTTCAGCTGGTTGTATATAGCATTGCAGCTGAGTTCCTTCACTCCATCCACAAGCAGCTTCCTCTTTCTTTTATTATTTTTCCTCTGTGTCACAGCTAAATATTAAAGCAAGTATTAGAAAAAAAAAAGAAGTCTAATAAGGTCTATTCCCAGGAGAATTCAGCACAAAAAAAGCACTCTGCAAATCAAACAGACAGGAGGTTGATCTACCAAAACATTGTCCAGCCTTGAAAACTGAAGTACAAGTGCATGGGTAATTTCTTCAAAAGTTTTTATAAAGTCTACTCACTGTGTTCCTGTACAGGAAATCCACACATGTTTAATTACAGAAGACATATGAGTGTTGTACTAAAGAACTGGGAACATCAGGACTTAATGAGAACACATGATATACCAACACGAATGAATAAGCTATCTTTAATCCATCAGGAAGTTAATTGTTCCAAGAACTGCTGAGGTACTCAACAGGTTTATTACCTTGTAATTAACATCTGTATTTGGCAGTTTAATCCTTTCACAATTTAATTAAGATGTACACAGTAAAGGCAGAAGTGACATGCATTGGTTCTATAACCATAACTTCCTGTTATATAGCCATAACTTCCCGAGTATTATCTTGGTAGGCTGGAAAATTCCAGTATTCCAGATATTAGTGTCAACAGGAACTGGTTTAATTGCTAACAGCCACCAATGAGATAGGTGACTTTTAGATTTACCCATAGATGAAATTAAACATTTGTCTTTTTCAATCTTAATAAATTTAAAAGTTCATATAACAGAATTTTACAAAGACCTGAAACTTTTGTTATTCTACACATAAAAATGACTGACATGTCCCTAGCAATGAAAGTTCTTCAGTTGAAATGTCAGCAATGCTCCTGAAGAGGCCAGGCCTGCGCTGCCAGCAGAACTGTAGTGTGACAGAAATTGCTTTGGTGTGAAAGGAACTGTAAGCAGGGATCTGGGTAGATCAGGTGAATAACCCAATATTGCTTTTGTACAATACTTACCATAGAAGAGGACTCTGACAGCAGGAGAAAATCAATTTGAAAGCAAAAATAACCTGTTTTGCCAATATTTTCACTAACAAGAATTAAATCAAACCAGTAATGCAAACATTTCCCAAGAAGTCAACCAAGTTCTGACCTGTATCATCAATGGGTTCAAGCACAAATCCTTCATCTTCTTTCAAGAGAAGTATTGTTTCACTCGTTAGGTGACTGACTTTAAGGGTGGCATCCGTGCAGTTGGACTCAACTATAGGAAAACCTAGTGAATAACCCAAGTGAAAAAGTTTACAAGAGGGAATATCATCTCGCTCTCATGGCAGAGAATTGTATCAGACAGAAAAGATCAGGATTGGGAAACTATGATTTTGTCTGTAACCTCACAGTCCCCATAATCAGTAATAACTGGCAGTGTTACACTCCGCATTCCACAGTGCTTGTTTCCCTTTGCCAAACCCAGGCCCTGTTTGGCCGGGCAGTGGAACTGGTTCAGGAACTGATCTGGTGAAAAAACACCTGATGAGAAGCATTATAGGGGGAAAGGGTTTCATTTCAGTATGTATCTGTTTCCTGTTCCAGGCAACTGCATGGCAGCGTGGATGTTTTTGTCAACATAAAAGGAACAGGTAGTACCGGCACTCGCACAAGTAGGGGCAGGTGAAGCTGCTTCCCTTTGGAGCTGTTCCAGACCACTGGGGTTAAAGTCACAGTGGGATAAGGGCTTAAGATGTAAAAATATTCTAGAATCGCTTTTCAGAATTGATTTTGTTCATCAATATCAAATCAAAAGACGACAAACAACACCTTTATGAACTACTGAGGTGTCATTTGTCACCGCAACAGGAAGCCAGAAATACTGACAGGTACAGTTCCAAGTCACCGCATACCCTTATCCAGTTTCCCTTCCCTACAAAATGATGCAGGGTGAATCAACAGCAAATCCAACAGGGGGTCACCTAGAAGAGTTTGTAAGCGATGTCACATTACAAGTCTGGAATCTCTAGGTCAAATTAAATGATACCTAAAATGGTGGATGAAGTATATTGGAACAAAAAGCAAAACAAATGAAAAAAGAAAAAAGACACGGAGTATTTAGAAACCAGAATGTAAGTAACTTCAGGTATAATACAAGAACAGAGGGTTTGTGTGAGTCATGACACTGCAAACTCACTGGCTGTGCTGTTCTCTGGCTGATCTTGTGACAAAGGGCATTCTTCCTCCATATCAAGAATGTCTTTATCCAGGCCATTTTGCTCGTCCCTCAACAGGATTTCTTAAATACAAAATGCATAGTTTTAACCATTCTAAGTCTTAATAGGCATGAAATAGCCTGTAACAGCCTAATGGTACTCATTTAATTAATTAATTCTCTGCAAATAAAAACCCCTCAACTTCCCCAGATGGCTGTCGATGGTGTGGCTGTCTTCAGCAGGCAAAAAGGAGAATATTAGTCTTAATTTGGAGATTTCCACCTTTTCTTTGAGAAGTGTGATATCGATCTTGTTTAAAAGGTATGGGGATTTATATAATTAAATGATAAAGATGTAGAAGCTGCATTGCTGCCTTTGCTATTACAACAATAAAGGTAAATTGGCTGCCATAATTTTATTCAAAGGTGAAATAAGTTGATAAATATTAAATATAAATCGAATGCCTTCAATTCCAAAAACCTGAAATATCTCCTGTGTTACAATTTTACTTGGCAATGCCTAAGCGACCACAGATTTAGTGACAAGTAGGAATAGAAAGGAAACATGAAAACAAAAACAATAGATTTTATGTTTGAAAACAATCGCTTTCACACTGCCTTGTTTGTTTTCCTGTAAGAATAAAAATATTTGGAAAGAAACTAGCTCTGTTTATCCATGGCAAACCCTACCAATCATATCTGCAGCATCCTCCTCATCCCCAAAGCAGTCATGCTCCAGGCTGTAAGCATCAACATGCGGCGTGGCCTTGTCTCCATTCATGCTGGCGGAGTTGTGATCAGCCACAAGGCTGTTGCTGCTCAGGAAGACGCTGCCATCAAAGACGCTCTGTTTTCTCAGGGTGTCTGGTTCTTCATCTGAATAAACACAGAATTTCTGATGCTTCATCTGCATAAATTTCAAACACGTATCTATTCATTTCCTAATTTGTCAAATAATTGTTGAAGATTAAAATGGAATAAGCAATAAATTATTTGAGCTAATTTAGTAAAAAACAGAAAATATTGGGTTTTATTCCCAGTCTCCAATTTCATTTATACTAAGTAGGTAGAGTACTGACACAAAAACATTTACGCATGAGAGTATGAGGCCAATCAGCACAAGCATGAAGCAAAATCACCTTTTTTAATAGCTTTTTCACATGTGGAAAGGACTCAGACTGTACAAAATGTTGCAAATCCCACACCTTTCCTTATTGAATATTTCTAATTTCTCAACTTCTCTCACCAAAGTTTCTATCACAGAGAAGTACATTGCTTTCGTAATCCTCTGTAAGTGTGATGTCTTCAGCTCTGCTCTGATTCAAGGTAAAATGTTCAGCAACTTCAATGGCACTGATGAAAAAAAATTATACAAAATATAGAGTGAACTGAAACCCATTGACCATTTCACTGGAAAACTTGTTTCTAAACAGTTCTCTATCCTGACATTCCATCATAAAACCCCAAAAGACAGCTTCTGTCTTCTATGGCATTCAAAGCACCCCGGCTGATCCTCACTTCTGTGGAGAGAGAACAACTGTTCCCCAATGCTGTTTGCATTCAAGCCATTTAAGGTTTTATTGATAAAATTAATGGCTTTGAATTTCCTCTGAAAGCTAAAAATAAGTGTATGGAAAACAGGTGCTATGAGTTTATTAAAATGGATACCTCGAAGCAAGTAGGCAGCTGCCTCCTTTGCTGGCCAAAGTTTCTATGTGGTTTCCAGTGCATGCTGTACAGGGAAAACTGAACCTGCAGCATCCGTAACAGCCCAGTAATCGGGCGGGGGGGAAGGCCAGGGGAATGTGTTTAGCTAACTTGGCTTTGAAATACTCCCTGCACCCAAAACCCCAGGAACAATCACCCAGACCTACAGCCAGGAAGCCATTCCCTCAAGAAACAGCAGGCAGATTTGGAAGGATGAGGGAAGCAACCATCTTCCTCTCCATATTTCATAGTTCTCAGCTATCTTATACCGGCAAACCTGGGCTTGCGTGCGTGTTCACCTCCAGGCCCTGCTGTCTCCCAGGCACTTGTCACACAGAAAACATGTAAATAGTGCAACACAATTGGTGTAAAGCAAACCTCATGGACTCTGGGTGAGCAGAAGAGGCTTGCTCTGCAGAGTCAGAACACTGAGTGCTTGGATAAATAGTATTGCATTGCAACTGTACTTACAAACACCAAACACTCACAGATCCCATCAAACTGTATTTATGATAAGGAAGCCTCTTTGAAAATCTGTTATCCTGGACCATTGAGGGCATCAGAGTCATCAGAAACATGTCTTAGCCTTCTGCTTTTTTTCAGTTTTTTTCTACATGAATGCTGATTGGTGCCAGAAGAGCCAAAGAAATATGCTGGCTTTTCATCTGGAGCCAAGCTGACTCCTGCTGATAAAATACCCCAGCCCCAGAGAGCAATGGAGCACAAATGAGATGCAGTTGCCCAATGGAATGGTGAAAGACTGCGAGGTTACCAGCCAGAGCTTTCTCAGTCTTACAAGAGGATTCATACTAACTTTTATATTGGCATATAAGTGGGAGAATTCAGTGAACACATCAAATCAATTCCATCTGAGTCTTGATCAGAAAACAGCAAGGATAATTTTACATCTGAAAATACCAAAATAACGAATAAAAAAATATGGAAACATTTACTTTAAATCAGGTAATTGTGTTGCAAAATCATTAAATTCTTCAGGCAACGTAATGGACTGATAAGCAGCCTCCAAGATCTCTGCTGGGAGGTCGACAATTCCTAAAAGAGACAGAGCATGTAATAAACTAAGTATTAATAAAACAGAAGTAATGTTCTCTCAAGTACCCATAATAAGACTTTAAACTTGTCTGGAAGGTCTGCTTCTATTCTAAACAACAGAAAGGTAAAGCTTAGGCATTTTGTCAACAGGACTCCGAAGTGGAATTAAAATCCTTCATTTACAGATGCTTTCAAAGCTGTATCTATACAGACATACAGAGGACTACGCTGCACAGGACCTGGCATACTGTAAATATACCGCATTTATGAGCAGCTGCTTTCAGTCCCTGAAGGATTCTCACAGCTGACATTTAACCTAGAGTTTTTCCTACCACTTCAAATGACTTATTGCATTTCTTTCTCTCTCCAGTGTCTGTACAACTCTATGCTCCAGAATCAAATAATTATGAAGTGAAACTGCAAATACTTGATAACTGGGGAATCCTGGAGCAACTCAGGTGAGAAGAGATTGCTGAAGGTCATCTAATCCAACCTTTTGCTCACAACAGGGTTAATTTCTAGGATCCTTTTTACCTGTTTTCACTAATGGAGTTTCCACAGCCCACCTGGACAGCCTGTTTCAGCACTTTGTCACTTTCACTGTGAATTTCCCCCCTCACACCTAGCTAGACTTTCCCTTGCTGCAGTTGTGACTTGTTCTTGTGCCATGCAGTCCTCTGTGAGCTACTACAGTATCTCTTAAAAACAGACAGTACTTATCCTAAGTGTTTCTTTCAGCAACTGCCAAATGTTTACAAATATTCACTAACTAATCAGAACCGTATCCTTGAGAATAACATAGACTTGGCATTCAGTCTTTCGGAGCAGCTTGGGTCACAAAGGACATTATGGCCGGCAACAGGAACTGCTGGCCTGGTCTCAGCCTTTTTTTAGGCAACAGTGCCTCCCCGTTTGTTGCTTAAGTACGACAAATGTTCAGCCAGTTGGAAAAGGATCCAGACATCTCTGCTTCCTTCTAGCTGGCTATATGGCCAGAGCTCAAATCACCCTGTCAGACCTGGCACTAACACAGTTAGACAGGTTGTTGGTGCCATCAGAAATTAAAACTAATTATCTAGCAATGGAGGCTGAATCCAAGCTTCTTGTTGTAAGACCACTTAGGATACTGCTTCTGTTAAAGGAGCTGAAACAGCATCAGATTAAGCCAGACAAAACATCAGTGACAGGCACCAATACGTTCAATTTCCCTTGGGATCAATAATGTGAATTGAACAGAAATATCCTAAATTAACTTTTAAAAGAAAGCCGTAAAAGACACAGATAGAAGAGCACAGAATTCTGTACACACCTGGGCGAAAGGCTGTCTTCATTTTTGCCAAAGCTTCACTGCAGTCTGCCAAGAGATACTTTGCTTTCCTATGGTAAATCCGCACCACTCCGAGGAGGAGGTGTCCAGAGGTACGCAGAGCTATTGTGAACTTTGAGGATTTAAAACAGTTGCCAAGGAGTTACTATTTTTTGGTGAAAACATTAAACTGAGAATATTTCACAGCAGTAAATGAATTCCAGTAACACACACCAGTGCAGATCTCTACAAAATTCAACAGGGCATTTTACTGATATAGAAAAAAATTATATAGAAGAAATGAACTTCTAGTTACTCCTAACCATTGCCGTGCCAAAGCATGAGTCCTAAACTGACGCTCTTACTACTTTATTTAAAACACCTCAGATGACTCCAAACGAACGGTATAGCACACCCTGAAACAGAAAGTCACTGCATATATCCTCATGTGTTACATACTGGTTATTTAAGGGAGCAGATACCATACCTATACCCTTGTTTATGCAAATAAAAGCCATAACTATGCCCTTATTTATGGACAGTCCTCCTGCACTGAGCACACTCAGAATGTTCATGCTGATGCCAGATAGGACAATATGCAAGGGAAACAGTGTACTTAACTAATACCTCTTGGAAAACGCTTCCAAATAATATCAAGATCATTTTAACAACATTATTACTCGTAACCCATGGGAGGCAGACAAAGAAATCCAGGCTAGCAGACATCAAGCAGGTAATTTCCATGGAGAAACTAAAAAAACTCAGCTGTGCCAGCTGAAAGCCTTGGATCTCCTGAGCCATTGATCAGTGACAGTGCGAAGCATTCTTCACCATTCTCTTGGATGCAATCGTAACAGCGAGGCCAAGGACTGAGTCATGGGTATTTGACTGCCTGCATCTGCGCTTGCTTGAGGCATACCTTACCTGTGCCACGTAGAGAACTGCAGCCTGCAGGACTGCTCACACAGAGCCTCTCACAACCACTACATATGCTTAATTATATTTTTATCTGCTTATAAAAGGGGGCTTGGAAAAATTCCACCAAAAGCGGGAGGGTGGTTACAATATGTCAGAATTTGTTTATTATAAGATCAACAAAAGCATTCTCCTCAAATGCTCTGTGTACAATTTCATGGCAGTTTTCTCACTCCCTTGGCTTTGGGTAAGCAACTGAGTTTTCAATCTTTTTTGAGACAATTGCTTCATATATCAGCACTTCAGAAATACTTTTTGAACAGTATCTTAAAGGGGGCCTACAGGAAGATTCTTGATCAGGGAGTGCAGGTATAGGATGAGGGGGAATGGTTTGAAGCTGAAAGAGGGGAAATTGAGATAAGATCTTGGGAAGAAATGTTTTCCTGTGAGGGTGGGGAGGCCCTGGCCCAGGTTTCCCAGAGAAGCTGTGGCTGTCCCACACCTGGAGGTGTTCAAGGCCAGGTTGGATGGAGCTTTGAGCATCTTGATCCACTGGAAGGTGTCTCTGCCCATTGAAGGGTGTTTGGAACTGGATGGGCTTTGAGGTCCATTCCAGCCGTTCTGGTATCTGCAGCTGGTACTTGAAGTCCCTGAAGAAAGACCAGTGCTACCACACCACACTGCTGGGCTCATGTCGCCTGGTGAGCGGCCCAGACCCATGTACTATGATCCCTCGGCCAGCAGTGCCCACAGAATGTTCCCTGGAGCTCTATCAGTGTGCAGAAAAATTCATTTGACTGTGTTGTGGTAACATTTTCTCACACTGTGCATAAATGTATGCCACAAACCTCCAGGAGTAAAACAGCAAGTAAAATATTTATATAACTGTCATTTCACAGGATGGAGATTTACCTGAGTGGGAACTGAATGTAAATCAGAGTAGGAGTTTACCTCACATTTGTTTTGAAAGAGCCACAAATTCAGTTTCCACGACAGCACAGTTCCCTTCCCTACAGGAGACACCCACCTCTGCCACGGAGTTTGCCAGAGGACACCTCATCATTTAACAGCATACCTTTGGCGAGATGATCTTTTCAACTGTAGTCTCTAAATTGCACTCAAATACATGAGCTTTGGTGAGCTTCTTCTCCCAGTGGGCAGCAAGCCATATCTTGGCCAATGGCCCGCGCTTGTTGATGAGAAAATGCATGTAGAACATGGTGCCCACCTCCCTGGCTCTTCCCCTTCCAACAGCAGAGGGGTCTTGGCACACCAGGGGGACCTGAGGGGACTGGTGGGTGCTGAAGGGATGGGGGGATTTAGTGGGACCAAAGAGGGTGAGGGGACCCTAAGGGGACCCAGCCAGGCTCTGAGGGGATTTAGGGAACTCTGAGGGGCTGACAGGATCCTGCCAGGCACCGAGGGGATTTAGTGGGATCTGAGGGGAAGGGGGGAATCCTGCCAGGCACTGAGGGAATGGGGGGATTTAGCAAGACCCTGAGGTGACAAGGGGATCCACCCAGGGGTTGAGGGGATCTAGCGGGATCTGAGGGGATAAGGGAATACTACTGGGCACTGAGGGAATGAGGGGATTTAGTGGGATCAGAGGGAATGGAAGAATTTAGTGGGATCAGAGGGGAAGGCCGGATCCTGCCAGGCACTGAGAAGTCAGGAAAAATTAATCAGGCCCTGAGGATATTATGGGACCCAGCCAGGCTCTGAGGGCGTGAGGGAGTTTAGTAGGATCTGAGGGGGCAATGGGATTGAATAGGACCCTGAGCAGAAGAGGGGATCTAGCAGGATCCAAGGGATGAGGGGATCCTGCTGGGCACCGAGGGGGTGGTGGATTTGTGGGGATCCTGAAGGGATCCAGGCGCTGAGGAGCCCGGCGGGCCCCAGCTGGGTGCCGAGGGGGTGCCGGGGGGTCCGAGGGTTTCGGAGGGAGCTCTGGCGGGACGGCTCTGGCGGGACAGCAGCGCGCGGCAGCGCCTCCCGCAGCGCGGCGGCTCCCGCGCTCCCGCCAAAACGGGGCTGGGAGGCGGGGGCTGTGGGGGGTGTGGGTGCGTGTGTGCCGCGCGGGGGGCCCGCTCCGAGCTGCCCGTTCCCAGCAGCATCCCGACAATCAACCCGCACTCCTGCCAGCGCTGACGGGGAGCAGGCAGGCGCGCCCGGGAGCGCGGTGCTCCTCCCCTCAGGTTCGGTTCCTGAGGATGAAGAGCCACTCCCAGCTCCCTTCTCCTCTCCCTCACGACCTCTTCCATGAGAGCGTTTGGGAAAAGACCTTTAAGCTCATCCAGTCCAACCATAAACCCAGCACTGCCAACCCCACCACTGATGCCTGTCCCTCAGCACCACATCCACACAGCTTTTAAGCTGGAGACCCCACCACTTCCCTGGGCAGCCTCTGCCAGTGCTTGACAGCCCTTTCTGTGAAGGAATATTCCTTAATATCCAATCTAAACCTCTCCTGGCACCATTGAGGCCGTTTCCTCTAATCCTATTACTTGTTACTTGGGAGAAGAGGCCAGCACTCACCTCACCACAACATCCTTTCAGGGAGCTGCAGAGAGCAATCAGGTCTCCCCTCATCCTTCTCTTCTTACCATTGCCATACAAAAACTCTCTTTTGGAGGCACCACACCATCTCCTTCCCCACAGGTGAGCAGGTCCTGCACACTCCAGGAACCTCTGATAAAACTGTCTTGGTGAAGGAAGTTTGCAGAAGGAAAAAAAAAACAAACCAACAAAACTTCAGATCAAGAAAGGAGCCCTGTTCCACACTGGGGCAGCCCCACTTTCAGCACTGGGGGCAGTTTTGGGTGCCACAGGATAAAAATGATCTAAGGCTACTGGAGAGTGTCCAGAGGAGGACACAGAGTTGGTGAAGTGTTTAGAGGGGAAGCTGTGTGAGGAGCAGCTGAAGTTGGGGTGGGGTTTTCCAGGGACAGGAGCTGGACTCAATGATCTTTGTAGGTCCATTCCCATTTAGGACACTGTATGGTTCTATCATCTGGTCTGTGAGCAGGAGAAGGGTAAAGGTGTGCAGCCACAGACACCACCAAGAGGGAAAGGCAGCTTGTTTGCACACTTACATGTCACCAGCAAGAAAAAGAAAGAGTTTGGCAGTCCTCCATTTCATGCTTTACACTCAGGCAGAGCATAGCAAGCCTCCTGGTTCTCCTGAGCCCCAGCCCAGCACATCAGTTGTTACCATATCACAAGGCACTTGTAGTTTTCCTCAGCTCCCCCACAGCCTGGTGTTAGCTGAAGATAATTAGATCTCAATTAGCACCAGGCAAGTTTTGAGCCTGTTCCCAGTGCAGCTCTGCACCTGGTCTTATTGGAAGGTGGGGCTCTGTCTATCCATCTGCCTTTGGGCAGAGAGGGTACCTGGGCCTGGGGTTCAGATTTCACTGTTTGGGTAGGGAGGCTTTCCACTATAGAACACCCTTGGATTGATGTACCCCCAGCGGGGACCTGGAGGAGCCCCCTGCAAACCCTGAAGCAGGCATCTGCTGCCCCTGCCTGAGCACCCAGCACCCTCTGCACCAGCTCTAGCTGTTCCCAGTGCCGAGGTTGATTTTCCAGCCCCAGGGCTCAGAGCCAGCCTTGCCTGCCTGGCAACAGCTCCAGGGAACAGTTTACAGGATCAGAAACCCCACGGGCAGCTGGCACTGTGTGTGCATCCTCAGGTGTACAGGGAGAATTGGGGTGCTGCACCCATGGTACACAGGGACTGGCCATGCCAGGAGGGGAAGCCACAATGTGCCAGGCACCTCTGCTCCTTGCAAACTGCTGGATCTCCCTGCTGGCTCCTGAATTGCCTGGCTGCTTTCTTCCTGACCTCCGAGTCACCTTGAACAGTGCCAGCTTCAGGTGTTTGTTCTGCTGTGGGATGCTGTGAATACTAAGGAGGCAGGAATTAAACTTCACCTCCATAGTGGGGCTGGATCAGCGTTGGTGCTGCCAGTGGGCACCAGGCAGCTGCAGCAGCCATGTGCACCCCAAAACTGGGCTGTGCTGCATGGGGGTGCACTGGAAGGGCCTGGAGGGACAGAGACCTGTCCACAGCCTTCCCAGTTCACTCGTATTCCTGCTTCCACTGCCTGCTTTGCTGGTCTGGGGTTCTGGTTTGCTGTCCCTCTCATCCCTATTTAATCATTTCAGCCGAGCAGCAGCAGGTCCCTATTCCCAGCAACCCTGTCCTCCCGCTCCTTTGCAATGCTCTGTCTCCCTCCCTTCCTCCTCTGTTTCCTTCCAAGCCCTCAGTCTCTCCCCTCCAGTGCTCCTGCAGATTCATTGTGCATTTTGGCAGTGCTATCTCTGACCTTGGCTGTCTCCCTCCTCTCTTTGCTCCTGCGCTGGCAGCACGAATCCTGGCTGTTTCCATCTCTCCTCCCCTTCCCTTGGTGCCAGTGCCCTGGGAAAGGAGTGGCCTTTGCCAGCCCCAGGTTAAGGAGCTCAGGGCCAGGCTAGAAGGCTTTTGGGCTGGCCACCCAAGGCCCTTCAGCCCTCCAAAGGCCCAATGCCATCTCTTAGCTCCCATCAGGCAAAGGCAGTGGGACCCAGAGGCAGCACAGTGAAAGCAGCAACACGTGCAGGATACATCCCTCCACTTCATCCATTACAGGCACCCTCTGGAGTGTGTCTGTGAGTTAGGGGTGCAAGAGCAGCCCCTCAGCCAGCACGGCACCCTGACCCCATGACAGAGTGCGGCATGGATCCAGCCGCCGCATTGGCTGCCTCCGTGCTCACAAGCTCATCCCCGTCTGTGTAAGAAGACAGGAGGAAACCACACCATGGGTGGCTCTACCTTTGCCCCCCAAATCCCCAGCCTTGGCACCCTGGGTGCATTGTCAGCCACAGGATTTGGGAGCCCCACGACGGAGAGGCTGACCTCAGCTCTGCTCAGGAGTGGACCAGCAGCATTTCTGTTTTTCCTGGGGAGTTAGGCAATGCTAGAGGCAGCAGTGCCCAGCACTGGAGCATTCTCCTCCCAGCCCCTCTCCTGCCTGCCTGTCAGTTTGCAGGGATGTGCCCGCCTGCTCCAGATCCATCTTTTCCTGCTGATTCGGGACAATCTGTGTCCCATGACCTACTTGTCTCCAAGCATCTTCTGCCTTCCCGCAGAGTGGGTTGGTACTAAAGCCTCTCTAAATGTGGTTAACGTGTCAGGATGCACTTACATTTATTTTTAATTCAGCTTCTTTCTTGGCCCAATTCTGGCTGTGTCCCTGGGGATGCTGTGTTGGGAAGCCTCTGCATTTCGACACAGCGCAATGAGAGGAGACGGGAGCGGCGAGCGGGTGGGTCGCAGCACGCACAATCACCACTGCAGACTTAAAAAATAATGAAATCATGTGAATCCCTGCCCCTGAGCTGGCCAGAGGCAATGGGACCTCAACCCACCCACGACTCCTGGCCCTGCTGCAGCTTGGGGACTAGCAGTGCCATGGGTTGGTCACTTTTTGGGTAGTTACCACACAACCCAGGAGAGCGCATTGCAGCGGAGAACCTGCAAACCCATTTGTCAAGCTGAACAAATAATTAAAATAGACAAAAAATCCTCCCCAGGGCACCTTGTTTTAACAGAAACATTGGAGTTTAATGAGGGAGATGTCCAAGGAAGGATAACGTTGTCACACATCATAACCTGCTGAGCAGCAGTGACACAAGCCAAGCTCGCCCTGCCAGGACGATTTCAGGTGGCAGGAGATTCCCATCTGCTGTCACCATGCAGGAAAATGCCCCAGCACTATGACTCATGTGAAGCCAATTGTGGCTGCAGCAGGACTCGCTGTGCAGGGGGACAAGGGCGCAGGGCCCCAGCCATGCATCCCTATGGCCCCAACCTTACATAGGATTATGGAATGGTTTGGGTTGGAAGGGACCTCAAAGCCCACCCAGTTCCAACCCTCTGCTGTGGGCAAGGACACCTCACACTGGACCAGGGTGCTCAAAGCCCCATCCAATCTGGCCTTGAACACCTCCAGAGAAGGGGCACCCATCCCTATGGCCCCTGCGCTGCGAATCCACCCAGCGCTGACATTGGCACATCATCTAACACGATCACAGATGAGCTTGTGAGAATGTTGGAAGCATGTGAACGTGCTGAAAGGAATGGCAATGTGATGGACAAATCTTCCCGGCAGCTTTCAGCAGCCCACCCGCTATCGCTCAGAATTTACATCCACAACCCCATCTCCAGGCACTGTTCCAAATGCGGAAATAGCACACGTCTCATTAACAAATGAGCTCAAAGTGTGCTGCCACCAACAGGTCACTGCTGGGGCTCAGGCTCAGGTCCAGTTTCAGGTCAGCAAGAAGTGGAGCACGGGTGCTAATACAAGTGTGCTGTGAGAAGTGGAATAAATAGTGCAGTGAGGGGGCGGGGGTGGAAGGGAGAGTTGTGCCACAGGACTGCGGTGGAATTGCAGGGCCCAGCCTAGCTGGGGGAATGACTCTGTGAGCACTGCCATAGGATCTTCTGTCCCAGGCTGGAGCATCTCATGGCCTGGGTCAAGCCCTGGACATTTCACTGGGGATTTGGGGGCAGGCTTGGCCTTTGCAGGTCTCCTAGTGGGCAACTGGTCAGGCTGGAGCTTTCCCTGCTGCGTACACGACTGGGAGCTGCGAGGACTTGGGATGTAATCCCAGTGTCTCCAGTCATGCTCTGATGGGGATGGCTGGTTGGGGGATGCCCCGCCAGTACCCCATGGCCACGTGCCCTGGTCGTATCCCATACTCTCCCAGTGTAAAACCCACTATCCACCCATGTGTACCCCTACCGCAGGGTGCCCAGAGAGGGTCCCAGTGCAGTTGGGTACGCACAGAGGGGTCCCCTTTGCAGGTGGATGTGCACAGACAGACTTGGTGTGCAACTGTGTGTGTGTGTGTTTCCTGGGACAGCCACAGGCATGTGCAAGGAGCTGTGCAGGGGTGTGTGTTTGCAGGTGTTTTTGTGTGTTTGTGTGTCTGTCTATGTGTGTTTCAGGTGTTTGCAGGTCTTTGTGTGGTTTTTGCAGGTCTTTGTGTGGTTTTTGCAGGTCTTTGTGTGGTTTTTGCAGGTCTTTGTGTGTTTGCAGGGCAAGAGGGGGTGTTTGCAGGTGTGTGTATTTGCAGGGTTCTGTGTGTGTGTGTGTGTGTGTGTGTGTTTGCAGGTGCGTTTTTGCGGGTCAGTGTCTGTTTGAGGAGCCGGCATCTCCGGGTACCCCCAGCCTGTCCCACTCGCCGCCGCACCTGCACCAGCCCGGGGAAGTGGGGGCCGGCGGGGGGGCAGCTCGGTGCGGGAATCGAGGGGTTTTGCTGCTCGGTGTGGGAAGCGGTGGAGAAGCACGAGCGGAGCTCGGCGTTAGGAGCTGTGCCCCAGCCCGGTGCCGGGAACCGGGGGAAGCAGGAGGGAAGCGCCTTGGTGCGGTGACCGGGGGAGGTGGGTACGGGGACTGGAGGGGGACTGGGTGGGGTGACCGGGGGGCTGGGTGCGGGGATCGGGGACCGAGGGACCGGAGGGGGGAGGGCAGCAGGGGAAGCGGCTCCGGGAGGGGCAGCCTGGCGAGGTCACAGGGACACCGGGTCCCCGCGGGGGTCAGCGCGGTGCCGGGAGGTGGGTGAGAGGTGGAAGCCCGGTTCGGGGAGAGGGAGACCCGGGAAACGCAGCCTGGTTCGAGAAGGGAGGCGCGGGGTGCAGGGAAAGGGGATCTGGAGAGTGGGTCTGGCAGCCCGGGTCGGGGAGTCGGCTCCCGGGAGGGGGCGCATCCCGGTGCGGGGACCCGGGGTTTGGGTCTGGCAGCCTGGTTCGGGGTGTCGGCTCCCGGGAGGGGGAGCATCCCGGTTCGGGGATCCGGTTCTGTGGAGTGTGAGCATCCCTAGTCCGGGGGGTCGGCACCGGGGAGGGGGAATATCCTCGGTACTGGGGAGGGGGCGCATCCCGGTGCAGGGACTTGGTTCTGGGGAGGGGGAGCATAGTATTCCAGGGGGTCGGCTCCGGGGAGGGCGAGCATCCTCATTCCGCGGAACTGGGGTTTGGGGCTGGCAGCCTGGTTCTGGGAAGCGGCTACGGGAAGGGGGAGCATCGCGGTCTGGGGACCCGGTTCTGGGGAAGGGAAGCATCCTATTCCAGGATCCCGGCTCCGGGGAGGGGGGAAGCATCCCGGTACCGGGGCCCGGTGCGAGGCAGCCTCCCGCCGGTCCCCGCTCACCTGTGTCCGCAGACCGGCGGGGCTCTCCATGGCTTCTCCCGTGGCGGCGGCGCGGAGCCCGGTGGCGGCGGGCGCGGGGCTGGCGCTGGCGCTGGGCTGCGCGCTGAGCGGGGCAGCCCTGGTGCTGCTGGCGGGCGCCGTTCCGAGGACGGCGAGACCCGACCCCGCGGTCCCGGCGAGGCAGATGGAGCGGCTGGAGGCGAGGGCGGCTCGGCTGCGCGCCCGCCTCGACCGCTGCACCGTGGCCGGGCTGGCTTTGCTGGCCCTGGGTGGGTTACTGCTCGCCGCCCTGCTGCTGGCCACCGTCGCCGCCCGCCGCCGCGCCCGGGACGCCCGCAGAACCGGGGGCACCTACGGCTCGGTGCGCCTGCGGATGCGCAGGGTGTCTGGTGAGGGGACACGGGCGCTGCTGGAGAGCCAGCTCAGCCCCCCCCCCCAGCCCCCAGAGGGGCCGGGCTCGTAGCCCCGTGCGCCACAGAGACCCCATGGCGCTGGCAGAAGTGGGACACCCCTCGCTGCATCCCAACACCAATGCTATCTGGTGAGGCTTTGCCCACACCCACCTGGCAGCTTTTGGCCTTCCTCACCTCCCTGGACCCTTCTTGGATGGGGCTCCCATCCAGTGACACTGGAGCAGCACAGCTTTGGGATGCCACACTGGACTGCATGGCCATGGGCTGTTCCCACCACTGGTATTGGTGGCAAGGCCTTCAAACGCCCGCTCACCTCCTCGGCACCTTCCTGGACAGAGTCCTGCCCACCAGCACTGGAGCGATTTGGCTTTGGGATGTCCCGCTGGCCTGCGCAACCATGGGCTGTTCCCACCACTGGCATTGGGACAGCATGGCCTTTGAATGCCTGCTTGCCTCCCTGGCACCTTCCTGGACAGGGTTCTGCCTGCCAGCATCAGGGCAGCATCCCCTTCAAGATGCCCATGGGATTGCTATGCCATGGTCGGTTGCAGCCTGGGCTGGACATAAGCTCCCTGCTGGCTCCTTCCCAGCAGCCCAGGCGTGGGGCTGGCTGCTCCCCTTTGGGATGGAACCGCTCACTTTCTGCCACAAGTGACCTTTTTTTTGGCAAGTTTCTTGTAAAACTCCTTGGCGTTGAGTTGGCACTTGCACCGCTCTGGGCAGAAGAGATGGGGACAACCAGCATGACCACTGGCCATGTGCGGGGTCAAGCCCCCCACCACCCCACAGCCCTTGCACCCCACCAGACCCACTCCAGAACTCTGGGACCCACACTGTGCCGAGCATCTCATTCCCACCAGCAACCCCAGAATATCCTCCTCAAACATTACGGTGCTTTCAAGGAGAGAGGACAATTCCCAAAGTCTGGAAACGCTGTGGTTCTTCTGTTGCTGTATTAGACTGGCAGCTCTGCCCACGCATGAGCCTCTGTGCTGACTGCAAGGGCCATTGTTCGCGGCATGAAGGTAAAATTGCATCTCTGGAATTAAACATGAAGCATCATTAAAGCATGATGTCCTATGGAAGGGAAAATCGGGATGAACAGGATGCTGAGGAAGGGAATCGTTATCCCATAGGAAAATAGACGCACAAAAGGTCGTATTTGTCATGAACTGCCACCAGTTTTTAATCCATCCCATAAATCACTTCAAATGTTTCCAGGTGGAGATAAATCTTTCCCAACAGCCTGACACAAAAGGAAAATTATTTTTACACACGGTGCCATTGCCTGGGCCAGGTTTTACAGTTCAGGGCTCCCAGTGTCTCCCTCAGGGATGGCCAAGAGGGAATGGCTCAGCACGCCTTTTCCAGTCCTGTATAACGGGGCTGCTTTGTCTTCCTGTCTCTGCAATACACATGGATTCCTCCCTCGCACTGTGGATGGGATCCCAGGGACAGAGCATCATCTGCAGGGTAATTAGTGCTGGGGGTTCTGCCTTGGGGAGCATGCGGGGCAGGTGTCACTGGGCTGGCAGATGGCCTGAAGGACTCTCTGGGGATCTCAAGCCATTACATCCAGTGCCTTTCTTCAAATGTGCCATGGAAGCACCTCACCAGTGCTGCGGCTGTGCCTGTGCCAGGGCTGCACACGCCAGCCCCAGCCGCTCTTCCCAGCCTCTCTGTAAAATTAACTCGAGGTGCATGGCTTGACGAACTCCCCTGCATGTTAATGCTTTCCAGTACTGATGTCAGCAGCAGCAGCCGTGCTGGGGACACATGGACAAGGGACTGGACCATTTCTCCTGCTGGCAGGAGACCCAGTCCTTGGAGTGGTACCAGTGGCAGCAGGGACAGCTGCTCCCAAACCGTGTGCAGGGAAAAGGGCTTGTGCCTGGCTGCTGGCCCTGTGGATGGACTGAGGAACATCCCTGGGAGCCATGCTCTAAGCAACTCCACAGCCACCCTTTAGTGTGAGCCAAGACAGACACAGGGATGGTCTCCTATCCCCACTATCCTTTGACCTGGAGAGGAGGCTCCTCATCTTTTTTTTACCAGTCCTCTCCGGATGGCAGAGCGCTGGGAGCCCCAAGACTCCACGTGAGCCTGCAGCAGGCACGGCTCAGTGCTGGGCACTGGCCCTCTTTGTATCTCCTCTCCTTCCCCACCTGCTCCCCCAGCTGCACAGCTCGACAGACCCGCTGGGGCTGAGCGCTGCAGACAAAAGCTTGTTTATCAGGACCCGCGCAGCCTCTCCCGGCGCTGCCTTGCTTTAATTAGCCCCATCAAAGCCGGCTGCGTCTCTCCCTCCTGAAAGGTTGCAGAACATGATTAATTCCGGCGCAGAAAGCAGCCGCCTCCCGCAGAGAGGGGCCTCTCCGATAAGGCCAAAGCCATTTCCCCATGCACCCCACGTCTCTCAGCCCTACTCAGCAAGGTTAGGGACTCCCTTCTCCTGGCACAAAGATACAGATCACAGGATCACAGAATCACCGAACCACTTGGGTTGGAAAAGACCTTTAACCTCGAGTCCAACCATAAACCCAACACTGACAAACCCTGTCCCTAAGCACCACATCCACTCAGCTTTTAAACCTCCAGGGCTGGGGACTCCACCACTGCCCTGGGCAGGCTCTGCCAGTAATAGGAACTAATATTTCCTACTATCCAGCCCCAGGAGCTGGAGGGGACAAGAGTGATGGCCTCACCAAGCCCTGGGTCTCTCTCTCCATCCCACTGTGCTGTGAGCACAGCCATTGTCTGCTCCGGTCACGCTGCCCATCAGTGGGTCTGCAATTGAGACTGCCTACTGAAATCCCCAGGGGCACATACGGGGATGGCACAGCTGGCTCATACCAGCTCTTGCTAACACAGGGCTGCATACTGAGGAAATGCAGGGGGATGCTCCAGCTGCCCCCCAGTGCCCAATTTCTATGGCTGGTCCTCCCCGCACCCACCTGCGTGCAGCCCAGGGCTGTAACTCAGCTTTATTACCTGCGTTTGGAGGCAATGGGGATTTAAAAGGAAAAAGCCTTTGGGGAGAAGAGATAGATGGGGGATCACCTCCCCCTCTTTATTTATGCCAGCATGGCTGTGTGCAGTGTTCAATACCCCGGAGAGGCAATTACTGCCACAGCACAGGCAGAGCCAAGGCTGGGCTGGTCTCCACTTCATTTTCTTAATACAGTCACATCGTCTTGGAAAAGCATTGCAGCTCAGAGCAGGGTACAAAGTGGGTTCCTAGCATGAATCCTCTGCTTCAGGGAGGGCAGAGCCTTGGGCTTCCCTTCTGGCTGGGGCAGGGGCAGGGGCAGCCCCCCCAGCAATCATCAACACAACACTATTGTTAAGTTTTTATTTCAACCTCCTTGAACATCCTTCCAAGAAATCAAACCACGAGGAGGAAAATATAGGATGAACCTCTAGGACAGATGAGCGGCAGCCCCAAAGTGAACTGACCTGGGGGAGCTGTGGGGAAGGAAAGAGGTTTCTGGAGGAGCTCCAGAGCCTGAGCCACGCAGATCTCACCCACCTGCCCCGAGTTCAGCCAGGCAGAGACACACCAGCCTCATGCAATGGGACTGATGGTAGGGAAGTATGTTCAATAAACCCCTTCCGGAAACCAAATCCCACAGCCAAGTGAGGCCCCCTATGCACATCCCTAAAAGGTGCCAAGCTCAGCTCCACTGTGCCTGAAGAGCCAAGGCTGGGCTTGGCAGGGCATGTGGCTACCAGGCACCCTCCCTCCTACCCCAGTCCCGTGAGGTGCCGACTGAGTTGCCCTCTCCACATGGCCTGTGGGGCTCTGCGTGCACCCCAGGAATGTAAAACACACAGCTGCAGGGGAGAGAGGGGACAAAGCGGAGCCAGGAATTCAATGCATGTCTCCTCTCATGCACATTAAAGGCTTTGCTGGTGCTGCTCTTTAACAGCCATGTGGAAGCTGATATCAGCCACCTATGGAGACCTCGTGGGTCAGGCTTTCTCACCCTTCATGCTGATCAGCCCCTCACCCAGACAAAGAACAAGAGAGAAACCATCTCTCCATCTCACTAGCACTGGAGCAGCAAGAAGCCAGCTCCCTCCTCAGCATCAACCCTTGCAGAACCCCAGCAGGAAAAGCGGTGCCACCTCAGAGAAGCAAAGCAGGAAACCCCACAGCACCTGGGTTACCGAAGCACCGTGCTGCACTCTGAGCTGCCACCTTGCGTGGGGCAGGACCACTTTCAGCTGGATGCAAACAGCCCTGCACCCGCAGAGGAACATGGAAAGAAAGGAATCTACTGCTTCCTCCTCTGTTCTGCATACAGCGAAACCTTTATAGCTGGTCTGAAACACAAGAATATGGCCCTGAGCAGGGAGAAGGAAAACACTGCTGAGAAGATCCAAGTCCACCAAACCAGGGAGCAAAGAGGATAAATTGCTCCTGCTTCCCAGGAGACTGTTCTGCTCACAGCCATCCAAGAAGCCACAGAATGACTCTTCACATGAACATGTCATCATAGCCTGGAGGGGGAAGGTGGTCAGGATCTGGCCTAGAAAGAAATTCAGAGCTGTCAAACCAGGAGCGAAAACTCAGTCCTGCAGTAACAGGGAGGAGATCCAGGAGCCTCCCAGAGAGCAGGCTGGGACACCAGGCACAGCAAACACCTACCCAGATCTACCAGCTCCTAATGGGCCAAAGGGGTCAAATCTGGCACCAGGTGGAACTGCTCCCAGAGGAAGCCGGCCTGGAATGCCTGATGATGGGTCAATGCCGGGCCGTGGACCGCCAGACCGGAGAGGATCCACGATCATTCCCCCACTCCGACCTCTGAGGAGAGGAAAAGCAGAGAAAGAGATGAAATGGGCACTGGTAAGAGAGTAGCAAAGTGTGTCCCTATGCTACAGGAATGCTGAACACAGGAACGTGGGGTTCAGCCAACACACCACACATGGAAGCGCCACCAACCCACTGCAATGGAGCCAAGGCAAGGCAGGTGAGCCCATGGCAGCAGGACTGAGTGCACTGGATGAGTGTGTGTGTAAGAGTGCCAGGACACAGCAGATCCTTGTCCCTCAGAGGCTGCTGTCTGCAGCAGGAGGGAACTGGAATGCATCACATTCCTGCTTCTGCCTGGGGTTATGGCAGCCATGCAGACCTGCCATCTCCTCCAACCAGGGATGCAAATCACGGCTCATCGTCATGCCAAGGTGGGAGTCTGCTGCTGCAGAGTGCATGCCCAAGGCCAGGCACCAGCAAACACCCAGGTCCCAGGTACCATCATGCCAGTATCCCCCAAAGCCGAGCTGGAGACAGGCACAAGGAAGCAACAGCTTTCGCCCACCTGCCTTCTCCAGAGCCAGTGCCAAAACAGACACTCAGAGCAGCCGAGAGCCAACTTCCCTCTTCCCCTTATTCTGGAATGGAGCCGTTAGGGCAGGGGTGTCAAACTCACGGCCCATGGGCCAAACCAGCCCTTCCACCTTGTTTTATCCAGCCCAGCACCTTGTTTCTACCTGGTGGTAGCACTGAGCTCCTTGCTCCTACGCTGCTCACGTGTGCAGCATGTGATGCATGTTACACTGCAGGAGCAGGAGAGCAGTGGGAGCTGTGAGCTTGACAACGCTGCGTTAGGGCATCAGCGTGGCTGGTAAATCCTGGTGGGCTGCTGACCATCCCTGGGGGAAGCGTCAGACCCACTGCCCTCGCTGCCCCCTCGTTCTTGCGCTCTGGGGCAAGCGGCACGTCCTGCCCTGCGCGGTGTCGCAAGAGCTCATGAACCCATCCAAGGCTCCTGCCAGCCTTTCCAAAGAGCTGCCTGGAAGTCATTTGCTGACCATGGCGGCTCCTCGGAGCTGCCCCACGCTGGGAGTGCCATTCCTCATGGGTGGCTTTGTGCAAACTCAGCTGGAGCCTCTGGACACTGCTGCCATCATACAAGTCATTAACAACTGTGCTAATGAGTTCCATTATACCCGGCCGGCTGCCCAAAGCGCCCAGGGACAGCCAGGGCCCACAAACATAAGCCTGGGAGTCTGGCAGGTGTCAGCACACAAATCTGCTGCCATTTGCCATCTTTTTTGTCCTTTATAGAGAAATTTCTGATGAAGGGCTGGAGGCAGTAAGATAAACAGGGTCCCCCCGGCAACTGAACCCCTCTCCTCACACTATCAGGTTTCCTTCCAGGCTCCAGGCCTCTCCCTCCAGCCGAGCAGGATGTTTCTAGCTGGCCCTTTTCTAGCCAAACCCACGGAGAACCAAGTCTTGCAAGAGGGGGGAAAACATGCCATCCCCACTGGAAAGCGGTTCCAAAGAGGACTCCCCTGGGCCTCAGGATGCGCTGCAATGGCTCCAAGAGCTGTTTTCTGTTTGACAATGTGCTTTTAACTGGAATGGAAGATGACTGGTTCTCCTTGCCCAACCAAACCAAAGGCCAAGATCAGTCAGTACTCAGACAGTACTACTTCCACCCAGGCTTTCTCTCCAATGTCTCCAACAGCCAGAGGCTCACAACTAGGACTTGAGTATCCATGGACTCAGCTTTAAGCCTTCCCTTCTCAGACTGCTGGGCTGTAGACACAGCAGCTGGTAACATTTTAAATTAAAGGCTTACATTCAGTTAACGATGTATTCAGCTTTGATTTACTGAAGGAATTACTGCATGTTAAATGAATACAAGCTGATTATTAAACAGATGCAGATTGCAGCCTATCATCTAGGCAAAAGATGGGATCTTATTATGATATTAGAACCATATTGAGGTCTAAGCAACTGTCAATTGGTCCCTTACAATTTGTCCCATTGCTGTCTACACTTGGAGATGCTTCACCAGACACCTGAGCCAGGTGACTCCAGCTGTTCCAGAGTAGGTCTCCAGCCATCCCCAAGGGCAGAGCAGGGGAGGCTCCTCAGGCACACAAAGCACGACCTCTCCCAGCCATACTCACCCAAAAGGGTCCAGGTCCTCCCCACCGACAGCAAAGGGGTTCACAGGGCTGAAACATAGCACAGAGCGAGACATTCAGTGAACAGGAGGCTGGCTGCACGGAGGCAACAGGAGCAAGCAAGAGGAAGAGCACTGTGGTTGCCAGTGCTGAGCTGTGGGTGCAGCACTCAGCGCTGCAGCACCCAAAGGGCTCTGGGACCCGTGGGACCCTGTGTGAGCAGGCTGGCACTATGACTATCCCTGCTCCAGGGTGCTGCTGGGTGTGAACACCGGTGTGCACCGCAGGCTTGCGGGAAGCTTGCTGAGATGAAAAGGCCCTGTGGTTCCCACAGCTCCAGGCTGGAGCTGTCTGTAGACACTGGGAGTTTCCATTCCAGAGGCTCTCTGAGCAGTGTCAGGCTAGGCCAGGCTCTCCAGCATGTCCCAGTTGGAGACACAATGACAGTCCCGCTTCCAGGAGAGCGAGGACAGCAGGGTGGGGAGTCTGCAGCCAGCTGTCACATCTCCTTGCCAATAATATGTGCCAACAACGTGGCTGCAGAGCCACACTCAGCTCCAGCACGTCTGTCCAGGCCTCCCCAGGGAGCACCTCGCACCCCAACAGACAGCGGCGGTGTTACAGAAGCAAGAGGTGACACACAAGGCAGAAGCCCTGGACAGTTCCCAAGCGACAGCAGAGCCACCGCAGCGTCTCAGACTTCCAGTCAAAGGAGATTACAGCTTAGCGGGGAGCTGTGCGGGGAGCCCAAGATGGCTGGGCACAGGGAGGAACGGTGGAGGAGGTGCCATGTGTCCTCTCTTCCCAGCTTTTCCAGCAAAGGGTTTCAAAGGTAAAACGGGGTCAGGAGAGCAAGAAGAGGTCTATTTTCCCCTCTACCAAGCCTGCAGCTTCGGGGCCTGGCCACAAGCCCTGGCGGGGTGCACTGTCTTCGGAGGGAAGCTCCAGCAGCCATAGAAGGCAGGAGGTTCAGGGGCAGCCCTGGCTCTGTGCCATGCAAAGGCAGAGCTCTGCACCCTCCACACACCCTCTTGCCTCTGCCATAAGCACAGATCCCAAGCCCAGCTGGAGCACACATCTCAATCCAACATCCAGCATTCCCAGAGGCAGCTCAGCCCAGTGATGGCACCATCCTTTCCACTGCCATCCCTGCTCTGCCAGCCCAGAGGGAGCCTGACACAGCACAGCACAAGCCCTCCCCCTTCCACCCCATATCTTCCCCCCAGCCCTGTATGTTGCCCTCTCCCTCCTGGGTCTGTAGCTCTACAGCCACACCTCAGCAATGCCAAAGGAGGGCCAAACCAGCACATGGCTGCAAAACAGTCTGGGAAGGGACCAGATCTCATCTGCTCCCTGTCCCACTTGCACAAGACAGGGTCCAGAGGAGAAGTCTGGAGAGGTGTGCTGGGACCAAGTCCCTTCTAGCAGGGGCCTTCACTCACCAGGGTGGTGCTCTCATGCCTGCAGGCTGCCGGGGAGGGATCCTGAGGGGGTCATAATCCTGGGACGACTCAGGATCCTTCTTCTCAGCCTCAGCCTCCTTTCTGGCCTTTTCTGCAGGGGCCCTGAGGGGAGCGATGATGCCTGAAGCAATCCTTGTCCTCAGTTCCTCCATGTTCTTGTACACCCTGCAGGGAGGACAGGTGAGGTGGTGGCTTGGGGAGCCCAGTAGACCTGGGTGCAAGATGCTGGGACAGGCTGCGAGCAAAGCGGCGAGGGGACAGGCTTGCCCAAAGCATCCAAGGCACAAAATGTGCCCCCAGCTGGCAGCACAGAGGGGATGGGAAGGGGTAACAACACACAGTGTCACCAACTGTGTTTCAGAGGGCAGAGGTGCCACCCAGCCCTGTGGCCATGACTGGACCAGTTCTGCAATGGAGGAAACCAGAGTACACACCAACAGCTTTCAGCAAGGACACAGGGGCTCTGGGCCATGGCTGAAGGTGTCCAGAAACTGCATCACCACTGGACAGTGTCCACCCAGCATGGAGAGGCACACAGTGCTCTAGAAACAGAAGGACTGGACAGGCCCATTTCCATGTGGGTCAGTGTTCTACAAACCAGGGCTACAATCCAGGCTCCCATCATCCCCTAAATCCCTCTTGCCTGCAGAGTAGGCAGCTCTGCCTGCATTTCAGGCTGGACTGCCCCCAAGACTGGTCCAAAGGAGGGGAACAGAGCTGGGGAAGGGTCTGTAGCACAAATCTTATGAGGAGCAGCTGAGGGACCTAGGACTGTTTAGCCTGAAAGAGGAGGCTGAGGGGAGACCTCATCGCTCTCTGCAGCTCCTGAAAGGAGGCTGTGGTGAGGTGGGTGCTGGGCTCTTCTCCCAGGTAACAAGCGATGGGACGAGAGGAAAGGGCCTTATGTTGCACCAGGGGAGTTTAGATTGGAAACTAGGGAAAATTTCTTTACTGAAAGAGTGGTGAAGCATTGGAACAGGATGCCCCACTGGTGCAGTCTCCAACTCTGGAAGTGTTCAAAGAAACATCTAGACGTGGCACTTCAGGACATGGTTTAGCAGGCACAGTGCTGTCGGCCTGACGGCTGGACTGGACGAGCTTAGAGGTGTTTCCAGCCTTAATGACTGTATGATTCTTTGGTACTGGGGAGGAGAGTCCTCCAGGCTCCTCCTAAACTGGTCTCTATCGCCATCCCCATGGCAGTGGGATATTTTCTCCTGTTCCAGGAAAATGCCAGGGAACTGAGATTACTTGTGGAAATCATGCAGGTTCTCTGGGTTGATGTAGTCAGCCACTGCCAAGGTCACATCTGCCACCTTCTGAGAACTGCGATCCTGGCAAAAGACAGGTGAAACATGGAGTAAGCAGCCTGGCAGAGCTGAGAATGAGGGAAGGAACAGGTACAACCAGAGCCAGGGGCTTGGGATACAAGGAATAGGCTTGCCTGCTTCCTGCCACAGCCTTGTGCTGTGCCTGAATGCCCAGGAGCAAATAAACTTCAGCATAGAGCAAGGCTCTCCCTGCTCACTCTTCCAATCAGGGCTGAAATGGGTGAAAGGAAAAACACCTGGGGCTGGTAATTGTGGAGGACAGGAGAAAACATCTGCAGAAATCCCTCCACTGGGAAGGGGACAGAAAAGGGGCAGTTCTTGGGCTAGAGCGTGCATGGCAAATGGCATTGCTGCCCCAATGCAGCAGGTGTTTGAGCAACTTCATACTGGGTCACAACTGCTGCTGCACAGGCAGGTCTGGAGCCCCAAACCTTCCTGGGTCTGCCCCATCCTGAGTGTCAAACATCGCTGCAAGGTAGGACCAGTAGCAGCAGGCATGCAAGAACTGGGCCTTGCTCTTCTTTGCACATTTTGGGCTGCAGCTCAAGGACCCCAAACCCTGCAGGGACCAGCCTGGGTGCTCACCATGACGTTGAGGATCATACTGTCCTCCACCATGATGGCCTTGAGCAGCAGTTCACGGGCATCATCCACAGACTTGTAGCGCAGCGTATACACCTCCTTGTTGGCTTCCCAGCCTGCTGGCAGCAGCTCCGACTCCCTCTCATCAGGACCTGGCTGCAATGGGACAGATGTGCTGCTGACAGGCTGCCCGCAAGCAAGAGATAGGGCTGGAAGGAACCATCCTGGCTGCACAGAGAGACCCAGGAGGGGGTCTGGGTCTCTGGGAGGGGGTCTGGGTCTCTGGGAGGGGATATCTCCGTGTCTTTTAGGTTGTGAATGCAGAACCAGAGGTTTATTTCGTTTGGCCAGGCCCTGCCTGCTTGCCAGCCTCCCACAGGGTCTCTGCACTGGAGCAGGAAATGCAACCACCCTTTGCTGAGCAGGAGGAAGCAATAATGACCCAGATCTGGAACTGATGCTCATCACCATCTGGCACCTCCTGCCCCCCCTCCCCCAGCCCAGCTCCTCACTGACCCCCCAGCACTGGGAGCCCCCTGACACCACATTTCTCCCTAAAAAATCTGCATTTAAAACCCATATTTTGGGAGGGGATTCCCCTCCCCACAGCTCCTTGCTGACCCCCTCCTTGGAGTGGAACCAGGGTCCCCAGCACTGAGAACCGCCCTGACACCACATTTACCCCCAAAACAGTGCCCTGAACTCTCACCTTTTTGTAGTGGGTTCCACCCCCTCCTTCCCAGCTCCACACTGAGCTCCCCTGCCCCACAGTGACCACCCAGCACTGGGATGCCCCCCAACACCACATTTACCCCTAAAAAACTGAACACTCACCTTTTGATAGCGGGTTCCCCCTCGGCTCCACACCGACCCCCTCAGCACTGGGCCCTTCCCTGACACACATTTTCCCTAAAAACCTGCATCGAGCCCCCACCTTTTAGCAAGGGATTTCCCTCCCCAGCCCCAGGCCCAGACTGATCCCCTCCCAGGTGTGGAACCAGGGTCTCCAGCACCGAGACCCCCTCCAACACCACCAACACCACATTTACCCCCAAATAAGTGCGTTGAACACTCACTTTCTGGTAGCCGGTTCCCCACACTGCCCCCCTTCCTGGAGTGGCACCTGGGTCCCCAGCACTGGGACCCCCCTACACACCACATTTACCTTTAAAAAACTGCACTGAGCACCCACCTTTCGGCAGTGGGTTCCCCCCCTTTTCCGCACTCCAACCTGCCCCTCCTCAACCCCCCTCCCCGGCCCTGTACCGATCCTCCCCCGTACAGCCACCGCCCCGGGCCGGGCGGGGCCGCGCGTTGCCGGGCGGCGGCGCCACGCAAGGCCGGGGATTCTCCGCGGCCTGGTGGGCCCGTGGGCGGGTGCTTTCCGGGCGGGCCGGCCGTACCTGCTCGCCCGCGCCCAGGCAGCGGTGGCCGTGCCGCACCAGCTCCCAGTGCAGCGCGCACAGCAGCGCGTCCTGCGGCCGCGACAGCGCGGCCCGGGCACAGGCGTGCAGCGCCTCCAGCCCCGCCATGGCCGCGCGGGGCGGCGAGACGGGCGCACAGCGCCCTGCGCGGGGCCGGGGCCGGGGCCGGGGCCGCGGGGGAAGCCGAGGGAGCTGCTGCTTCTGCCCCGAGGGGGGTCGTGCTACTCCACACAGCGAACGGGGCACCCGGCGCTCGGGGTGGGCCCTCCCCGACAGACTGCCCCTCCCCTTCCTCTTGCCTTTCCTTTTCTCGTCCCCTTCCTTTCCCTTTCTTTTTCTTTCCCTTTTTCTTTTTCTTTCTCTTTCCCTTTTTCATTTTCTTTTTATTTCTCTTTCCCTGTTTCTTTTTTCTTTTTCTTTCTCTTTTTCTTTCTCTTTCCCATTTTCTTTTTATTTCTCTTTCCCTTTTTCTTTTTCTTTCCCTTTTTCTTTTTCTTTCTCTTTCCCATTTTCTTTTTCTTTCCCTTTTTCTTTTTCTTTCTCTTTCCCATTTTCTTTTTCTTTCTCTTTCCCTTTTTCTTTTTCTTTCCCTTTTTCTTTCTCTTTCCCATTTTCTTTTTCTTTCCCTTTTTCTTTTTCTTTCTCTTTCCCATTTTCTTTTTCTTTCTCTTTCCCTTTTTCTTTTTCTTTCCCTTTTTCTTTTTCTTTCTTTCTCTTTCCCTTTTTCTTTTTCTTTCCCTTTTTCTTTTTCTTTCTCTTTCCCTTTTTCTTTTTCTTTCTCTTTCCCTTTTTCTTTTTCTTTCTCTTTCCCTTTTTATTTTTCTTTCCCTTTTTCTTTTTCTTTCCCTTTTTCTTTCCCTTTTTCTTTCCCTTTTTCTTTCTCTTTCCCTTTTTCTTTCCCTTTTTCTTTCTCTTTCTCTTTCCCTTTTTCTTTTTCTTTCCCTTTTTCTTTTTCTTTTTCTTTCCCTTTTTCTTTTTCTTGCTCTTTCCCTTTTTCTTTTTCTTGCTCTTTCCCTTTTTCTTTTTCTTTCTCTTTCCCTTTTTCATTTTCTTTCCCTTTTTCTTTTTCTTTCTCTTTCCCTTTTTCATTTTCTTTCCCTTTTTCTTTTTCTTTCTCTTTCCCTTTTTCATTTTCTTTTTCTTTCTCTTTCCCTTTTTCATTTTCTTTTTCTTTCTCTTTCCCTTTTTCATTTTCTTTCCCTTTTTCTTTTTCTTTCTCTTTCCCTTTTTCTTTCTCTTTCCCTTTCCCTTTTTCTTTCTCTTTCCCTTTTTCTTTCTCTTTCCCTTTCCCTTTTTCTTTTTCTTTCCCTTTTTCTTTCCCTTTTTCTTTCTCTTTCCCTTTTTCTTTCCCTTTTTCTTTTTCTTTCTCTTTCCCATTTTCTTTTTCTTTCTCTTTCCCTTTTTCTTTTTCTTTCCCTTTTTCTTTTTCTTTCTTTCTCTTTCCCTTTTTCTTTTTCTTTCCCTTTTTCTTTTTCTTTCTCTTTCCCTTTTTCTTTTTCTTTCTCTTTCCCTTTCCCTTTTTCTTTCTCTTTCCCTTTTTCTTTCTCTTTCCCTTTCCCTTTTTCTTTTTCTTTCCCTTTTTCTTTCCCTTTTTCTTTCTCTTTCCCTTTTTCTTTCCCTTTTTCTTTCTCTTTCTCTTTCCCTTTTTCTTTTTCTTTCCCTTTTTCTTTTTCTTTTTCTTTCCCTTTTTCTTTTTCTTGCTCTTTCCCTTTTTCTTTTTCTTTCTCTTTCCCTTTTTCATTTTCTTTTTCTTTCTCTTTCCCTTTTTCATTTTCTTTCCCTTTTTCTTTTTCTTTCTCTTTCCCTTTTTCTTTCTCTTTCCCTTTCCCTTTTTCTTTCTCTTTCCCTTTTTCTTTCTCTTTCCCTTTCCCTTTTTCTTTCTCTTTCCCTTTTTCTTTCTCTTTCCCTTTCCCTTTTTCTTTTTCTTTCCCTTTTTCTTTCCCTTTTTCTTTCTCTTTCCCTTTTTCTTTCCCTTTTTCTTTCTCTTTCCCTTTCCCTTTTTCTTTTTCTTTCCCTTTTTCTTTCCCTTTTTCTTTCTCTTTCCCTTTTTCTTTCCCTTTTTCTTTCTCTTTCTCTTTCCCTTTTTCTTTTTCTTTCCCTTTTTCTTTTTCTTTTTCTTTTTCTTTCCCTTTTTCTTTTTCTTGCTCTTTCCCTTTTTCTTTTTCTTTCTCTTTCCCTTTTTCATTTTCTTTTTCTTTCTCTTTCCCTTTTTCATTTTCTTTCCCTTTTTCTTTTTCTTTTTCTTTCTCTTTCCCTTTTTCATTTTCTTTTTCTTTCTCTTTCCCTTTTTCATTTTCTTTTTCTTTCTCTTTCCCTTTTTCATTTTCTTTCCCTTTTTCTTTTTCTTTCTCTTTCCCTTTTTCTTTCTCTTTCCCTTTCCCTTTTTCTTTCTCTTTCCCTTTTTCTTTCTCTTTCCCTTTCCCTTTTTCTTTTTCTTTCCCTTTTTCTTTTTCTTTCTCTTCCCCTTTTTATTTCCCTTTTTCTTTCTCTTTCCCTTTTTCTTTCCCTTTTTCTTTCTCTTTCCCTTTTTCTTTTTCTTTCCCTTTTTCTTTTTCTTTCTCTTTCCCTTTTTCTTTTTCTTTCCCTTTTTCTTTCTCTTTCCCTTTTTTTTCCCTTTCCCTTTTTCTTTTTCTTTCTCTTTCCCTTTTTCTTTCCCTTTCCCTTTTTCTTTTTCTTTCCCTTTCCCTTTTTCTTTTTCTTTTTCTTTCTCTTTCCCTTTTTCTTTTTCTTTCTCTTTCCCTTTTTCTTTCTCTTTCCCTTTTTCTTTCTCATTCCCTTTTTCTTTTTCTTTCCCTTTCCCTTTTTATTTCCCATTTTCTTTTTCTTTCCCTCTTTCTCTTTCTCTTTTTTCTTTCCCTCTTTCTTTCTTTTTTCTTTTTCTTTCTTTCCCTCTTTCTATTTCTTTTTTTCTTTTCCTTTCGCTCTTTTTTTCTCCTTTCTCTCTTTCTCTTTCTCTTTCTCTTTCTCTTTCTCTTTCTCTTTCTCTTTCTCTTTCTCTTTCTCTTTCTCTTTCTCTTTCTCTTTCTCTTTCCCTCTTTCTCTTTTTTCTTTTTCTTCCTCTTCCTTTTCTCCTTCTCCTCCTCATCCTTCTCATTCCCCTCTGCTTTCCCTTCCCCCTGCCCCTTTCCTTTCTCTTCCCCTGCCTCTTCCCTTTCTTTTACCATTCCCTTTCTTTTTCTCTTCATTTTCCCTTTCTCTTCCCTCTCCCTTTTTCTGCCCCTCTCCCCCCTTCCCTCCTTCCCCTGCCCTTGCCCCTTCCTGCCCTTGCCCCCTCCATTTCCTTCCCTGCCCCTTCCTCTCTCCCTTGCCACTTCCCTGCCCCTCACAACTTCCCTCTTTTCCCCTTCCCTTCACCTTCTCCTGCCCCCTTCCCCCTTCCTTCTCCCTGCCCCTTTCTTCTCCCTTCTCCATCCCCTTCCTCTTCCCTCTCCCTGCCCCTTCCCTCTTCGTTGCTCTCCCCTCCCTTGCTCCTTCCCTCTCCCTCTTTCCTTGCCCCCTCCCTTCCCTCTCCCTTGCCCCCTCCCCTCCTCAACACTGGTGAATAAAGCATTAGGGTCAATGGCAGGGTCTGTGTGGCCTTATCCCTGGGACCAAAGGGTCCAAAGCAACAAACAGCTATCAGCAGGTTTATTTCACTCCTTCCACAGCTCCTTTCTCTCGGCCACAGTGTTTGTAACCCCTAAATTCTGTGCAAGTTGCCACTGAAAGGCAGTCGGGGCTGTTTGTGCCCTTGGTGTGGCTTGGGCTCAGGATGGAGCTGCCCTGTGCCAGGGCACACCACTGTCTGCTGCTCCAGTTCCTTGGGGACACTCATCTTGACTTCATTATGCGTCAATTAATTAACTCGCCCTGTTCTCTCTTTCCATTTTCCTCTCAAGAATTCACTGAGGCTGAACAGCCGACCGCAGACTGCCTGCCCGGCAGCCCCCGCAGCTCGGCGCTGCCCGGTTGCAGGAACCATGGGCTCTGCAGACCAAGGAGCCGCCGCGCCTCCCGCTATTCCCTCTGCTAATCCCAGCTCCATGGAAAACGGCTGCCGCTTAAAAGCCGCGCCAGTCAGGGAAGCTACTGCTGATTTTCCACGGGGATGGGATTTCAGCACGGGAGCTTTTCGAGGGAGGCGTCGGATGGGGATGCCATGAGAAGAGCAGGAAATGCCTCAGCCGGAGTTTTTCCAGCGCTGGGCTTGTGATTCACAGGAGCAGGCAGTGTTTCCGCCCCGCAGCTCGCTCCCGGCAGGCAGCAGCCGCGGTTGCAGGCTTTGACGGCACCACGTTTCACTTTCCCAGCACAGTCCATCCCTGGGTGCACAAGGCAGGTACCAGTTGCTTCGTTCAGATGACCGCTGCTGAGGCAGGATTTGAAAGTGTGAGTCTTCCCACAAAAGCTTATCCTAAATCTCATATCCAAATGCCACTAACAGGCCTCCCCCACCTGCATGTGGACCTGCTGCAGGTGCAGGAGCACGTGGGTGTTTGGGATCAGCAACCACAGGAGCAGACAGGGCAAGAGGTGGCAGGAATTGCCCACAAGCTCTACTGAGTCCTTACCAAGTTTTGGTTTTCAATCCAACTTGCTGCCATCCCTATTCACCTGCTGTCTGCTGTCCATCCTCTCACCCATGACCATGTGCTCCTGGCCAGCCATCAGCTTGTCCTCCTGTGGCCTCATCTCCATGCCCATCATTAATTTATTCTCCTTTCTCCATGTTTCAAACTGAAAGAGGGGAGATTTAGGCTAGATATTATGAAGAATTATGTTACTGTGAGCATAGTTAGACCCTGGCACAGGTTGCCCAGAGAAGTTGTGGCTGCCCCATTCCAGGAGGTGTTCAAGGCCAGACTGGATGAAGTTTTGAGAACCCTGATCCAGTGGGAGGTGTCCCTGCCCATGGCAAGGGGATGGAACTAGATGGTCTTTGAGGTCTTTTCCTACCCAAACCATTCCATGATTCTGTTGTGCTGGCTGCCTCAGACCACACACAAGGGGTGACTTTTGGTGCTGAGGCACCCCCTGGCCCAGCACCCTCTGTGGGCACAGCGTCGGGTAGAGCAGGATACCTCCGTGGGTCCCCTCACCATGGGACCCTCCTCAGAGCTAGGGCCCTGCCGTACCTGAGCCCACGGCCCCAGGATTGGCTGCTGCTACATCAAAGCTGCCATTCCTCACCCACAGTGCCTCACTGCACTGGCCCACACCACCCGGCTTCCCGTCGGCTCCTTCCTCTGCTCCAGCGTCTCACTGGTTCTGTGGCTCGTTGATGATGAAAACCACTGGCCACATGAAAGTGGCTCCCCTGATGTGGGTTAGGGGCCTGAGAGCTGTGTGGGAGGCAGTGGGCAGCACAGCCCCAGCTGGGACCCAGCGGCCAAGTCAGTAACGAGGTGATGAGGATTGCAGATCCAGCTCATTAGTGCTGCAAGGCAAGTGCGTCACATTGGCTGCCAGGCACGCCGGTGCCTTCATCAGAGCAGCCACGTCCTCTTTGTGGGCTGTAGGAGCAAAGCCAGGAGCCAGAGCAATGCGAGAGTCAAGCAAAGTCCCCGGAGCAGCAAGCACCCCAGACACCTCATGTGTGTCCGTGAGGATTTGCGCCTGGCCCTTACACCAACCTTCTCCCCATAGAAAGGCAGGGGAAACTGCATGTGGCCGTTTTCCTCCTTCTTTTACCCAGGAACAGCATCTGTGGGGCTGAGCATCTCATGTAGAGCTGCTCCCTGCAGGAGCGAGACTCTGAGTGATATCCCAGGGGAGGTGGTGACTGGTGCCACCCTGGCAGGGCTGTGGTCCTCAGAACAGGTAGAAAGATGCATCAGCCGGGGTCACCTCCGTCACACAAACCACAGCCTCCACTGACCTTCATACTTTCCCACTGCCTCACTGCTCCCAGTGGATGCACCCACTGCCATGTCGTAACGAGCAGAAGAGAAAACAGATTTCCCAATCGCCCACCCTGCTGGCAGCCCGTGAGCCCTCTGTGCTGGGAATGGCAGCCGGCACGGCTGGGGCCAGAGGCTCACCCTCACACAGTGCTGCGTGCACCGAGTACGAGCCAGGGCCTGGCAGGAGAAGGCAGAGAGGGACTGGGTATTATCCCTGGCTGAGGTTCAGGTGTTGCAGGCTGCTGCTGTTTGAGAGCATTGTCCCTCCCTCAGGGTCAGATTGCTGTTGCTCCTTTCCCATGGATGGGAAAGCCCACACGCCGGAGGACGGCACCGCAGTGTTTCCTACTGGGCTGCCCCAGCACAGAGCTGGAGTGAAGGAAGGGATCCCCGCTGCAGAGCAGGGAGAGCCAGCAGCACCAGCTCCTCCACGCTCTGCTCAACTGCCTGGGGCTTACTGGCACGTAAAGAGCTACTTAAAAGTGACCAAAATCTCCATGTCAAGGGCCATCGGGTGGGACAGGGCATCAGTGTCTCCTTGAATGGCTTCACCTCTTGCTTTCATGGCTCTCCCATTGTTGCCCTTAGAGGGGAGGGAGTCACTCCATGAAAATTTGGCCTCCTCCTCATTTCCCCTAAATTCAACTCCAGAGAAAGATGACACCGAGGCAGGAGAAAGGGGGGTTTTCTCCAGGAAAGAAATTCAAACCACATGCAGGCGAGCTCACTGCAGGAGGAGGGACTGGGGCTGCGAGAGAGCAGGCTTTGGGCAGCGAGGCCAAACATAAAGTCAATTAGCACTTCCAGGACTCTGAATGTGTTTGAGCACTGTGCTTCAAGCAGGCGTAATACCCATTGGAAGGAGCTTGCCAATAGGGTTTGAAATTAATTAGAAAGCCCAGAGCCCCAGTGTTTCCCAGAAAAGCCTGTTAGCTCTGTGGTGGAAACCTTGCTTGCAGGGAGTGCGACGCACAAACAGAGTCATGACTCATCGACTGGATGGAGATGAACTCAATTTTTCGGAGGTCAACATGCTCAGGTCCTAATGAGCTGAACCCTCGGCAGGGCTCCTGCTCTCCCTTGGCCTGCCTTTGTTGAGGGGATATCCAGCATGCCAGAGAGCAATGGGATGGTTTCATTGGATGTGTGTGATCCAGAGATACCAATAGACGATGAGGAAACTGAGGCACAGAGTACTTGAACCACCTGAGACAGGTGGGCAGCAGCAACCTCAATCCTCTGACCTGGTACAAAGCCTGCACCCCGCCAGCTCCATCCCTGCAGCCTGTGTAGACACTACTTTCCACCCCCGCCCCGCTCTTGAGGAACCTTGGACATGAATCCAAACAGCCCAGGACAGCCTTGGAAGAACAAAACAAGACAATCAATCACCCTTGCTTCACTCCCGTCCCAGACTGCAGGCTGCGCCGGGTTGCATTGTGCGGAGCCGGAGGGACTCCACATCAAAGCGGGGAGCAGCTGGCTGCCGGCCGCCCCAGCGCCCAGACAGGCAGCGCCCAGCCCAGGAGCTCCTGTGCTGCCTGCACTGGCTTGGCCTCCGCTCGCTGCCTGGGGCCCGGCAGGAAAGCTGGGCTGCAAAACTGCTCAGGTACAGTGGGAAATGCCCAAGGCCACATCGGCTGCAGTGAGCATCAAAGGCAGGGGTGAGCAGATACTCCCGCAGGGCTGGGACTCCACTGCAGCATCCCAGGAGCATCTTCGCTCCGCAGGGATGATGAGGAGGCATTGCACATGGAGGAAGAGCCTGTCCTATCCTGACCTTGTCCTGGAGTTCTTCAGTGACTACGCGAAGCCTGGGGAGCTGCAGGGATGGCACAGCCTGCTCCCGCGGTGCAGCTCCCTCTATCCTCACAAGACCCTTTCCTTTGCAGTTCCTTCCATGACACATGGTGGTTGGTTCCCGCGGGCTGCTGCCCCGTTGCTGCTGCAGACAGTACATTCATTTTTGGTTGTCGTTCGCAGCTCCCCAGTGTTTCTCCCCGTCCCAGGCACGCACGGATGGTATGAGGCAATGTTCTTGGGGAGTATCAGCTTCCCGGCGCAGCGCTGTTGGGCAAGCACTCATCTTTCTTCTGAGGAGCTGGTGGTGAATATCCCCCACACCGAAAAGGGCCTGATGTGCTGAGGCTGGTGCTGGTAAGGGAGGTGGGGGGTCTGGTCATGGGGGGCCAGAGAGGTTTGGCATGGGGAAGGGAGAGCACCCAGATCCCCCTGTGTGTGGGTGCAGCAAAACCACAGCAATTTGGGTGCAAACCCTCAATTATCACCTATTTCCCCACTAGGAGAGGGTTGGGGTGGCTCTGTCCTGGGACCCACAGCCCAAGATGGAGTGGGGAGGACCACATCTCTGAGTGCAGGGAGCCAGTGTGAGCCCCAGCATCGATCATCCCTACCATGCACAGCCGTCTCCTGCCCCCAAAACAGGTTTGTACCCGGCTCTGGCCCAGCTCTTGAGCTTGACACAAGGCTGCTGATGCTGCATCACGGGTGCAGCCAGGTAAGAGCCACCATGGCACAGAGAGCAGAGACCTGCCAGTGGCACTGGCAGCCTGGGGATCCTGAGCACTGTCAAGGAGGGGACAGAGGCAACAAAATCCCATTGCAGGGTGGGTTTTATATCTGGGTTGAAGGTGGGGTGGTGTTGTAACCCATGTCTCTGGACATTTACCCTCCCCCAGTGCACGAGGACCATGTGTGCCATGCTGGGGGAGCACCTCCTGCCACTGCAGCCTGGGGGGCACACATGCCCATGGTGGGGTAACCATTGACATTTTTTCCAGTTTGCTCGTTAAGATACAAAATAAAAGTCACTAAAATGTGAGGCCAGGAGTTTAAAAGGAAAATTCTCCTCCAGGTGCCAGATTTATTAAGAGAAGGGGGAAAATACCAAGGGGGAGAGGCAGGGCCACAAGCTGGGCAAGGAACGTATGGGGAAAGTGATGCCTTTGTGGGGCAGGATGCTGTTGGGAGAGCAGTGAGGAGGGGGCTGCAGTGACATCCCATGTCCCTGTGCTGCCGAGCCCCCAGGGTGCCAGGTGAGCCCTGGGATGCTGTGCCCTGGGCATCGCTGCAAGATGTGAGATCCCCAGGTCACCTCACTTGCCCAAAGCATGCTCCAGCAGGGCTGACACCCCAGTTGGGCTGATCTACATCCTTCAAAAGTTTCCCCATTAACTGGTCTGAAACTGCCCCAAACTGGACAGGATCCGGGCTGGTCTCCCACCCCTCAGCCCTTGCCACCCACCTCCACCGGGTGCCTGCACACAGGCGCGGCGTCGGCACTTACAGATGTAAAGCATTAGGAATTGTTTAGCAGCCCTTTATTGTCATATTTTGTTCTTTATTTCCTACAAATTAAATTTGCTGAGGGATGTGTTCAGATTGTGAAATTATTTTGAAAATAGTTCCTCTGGGTTTTTTAATTTCCTTTGTATTAAATTTTACAGTGTTTAAAGGACTATGAGAAATGTTAAATAAAAAAAGAAGTAGGACAAAATTCCAAGGAGGGAAGCAGAAGAGGCCAAGAAGGTGCCCAGCCATGGGCTGGTGCTGGGACCAGCTGCTGCTGCCTCCATTAGTGCAAGCACCAATGGTCTTGTACAGATGCCCCCTCCTGCCCCCTCTCCATCCTGGCCCTGCCAGACACCAGGAACCAGGACTGGAAGAGATGTGAGCAGCTGCCCTGAGGCTGGTGCCAGAGCAGGACCTGCAGCCAAGGATCATAGAACCATGGAGTCATTACGGTTGGAAAAGACCTCTAAGATTATCCAGTCCAACCATTAACATAATACCAATGTTCCCGCTAAACCATGTCCTGAAGCACCACATTTACACACTTTTTGAACCTATCCAGGGATGGAGACTCCATCACTGCCTGGGCAGCCTCTGCCAGTGCTTCAACACTCTTTCAGTAAAGAAATTCTTCCTAATATCCAATCTAAACCTCTTCTGATGCAACTTGATGGCTTTTCCTCTCATCCCATCCATTGTCACTTGGAAGAATAGTCCAGCACCCACCTCACCACAGCCTCATTTCCAGGAGATGCAGAGGGTGATGAGATCTCCCATCAGCCTTCTCTTCTCTAGGCTAAACAGCCCCAGGTGTCTCAGCTGCTCCCAAACCTCTGGGCTCCAGCCCCTTCCCCTACTCTGTTCCTTTCTCTGGATGCGCTCCAACCCCTCACTGTCTTTCTTGCAGTGAGGGGCCCAAAACTGAACCCAGGATTCAAGATGTGGCCTCATCAGTGTCAAGTCCAGGGAGATGATCTCTTCCCTAATCCTGCTGGCCACACCATGGCTGATCCAAGTCTGGATACTGGTGGCTTCCTTGGACACCTGGGTTACTGCTGGCTCATGTTCAGAATGGGGTGGCTGTGGCAGTTCTCACCAGACACACAGCTCAGCCTTTCCCTTTCCTTTGCTCCCAGTGCTGGATGAGAGCAGGGATCCCTCACCAATCCACCTGCATTTCCAGCCCGCAGACAGGTTCTCTGAAGCCGCCCTCCTCTGCAAGCAATTGCCAGCTGCACCAGCTGCAGGAAGTCAAGCTGCCATCCATGAAGGGCTCTGAAGCATTAGGGACCCATTTCGCTGCTGGAGCGCGTGGCATTGCAGCGATGGCCAGCCAGGAGCTGCCCTCCCACCCCTCCATCCCCTGTGTTGGGTGTTTCCAGCTCATTAAAAACGCAGACACATTTTTAGTCTCTTCATTTCTACCACTGTCATCTTCATTGTCTCAACCTGGTGCAAATTGAGAACTGACGGTGCTGCTCTGCTCCACCCCACAGCCGCCCTGACCCCCAGGACACATGAGAGGGCCCTGCTCCAGGGATGGGGACAAGGATGACACCAGCCTCTTGCCATCACTCCCCCAGGGGCTTTTTGCACCCAGGTCATGGCACCAGCTGGCACAGGATCCCTGGCACACTACCTCCCACCTCTCTCCAATGAGGCTTCCCCTCCGCAGCCCCAAGGGGTAGGAGTGGTCTTGTGGTAACTGCAGGATTCTGCTCTGTTCCCAGGGTGTTCCGAGGGGTTGGTGGCACTGAGGATGGGGGTTGAAGGCAGCAGAAAAGCCAAAACCAGGGCAGCAGCATCCATGGGCTTGAATCACCTGGGACAAGGACTCCTCTTCCCCAGTCCCTGCAGTGCCAGGGTGACCATCCCTGAGTCAGGGGTCCCAGTTTGGATGCAGCCGTTGTGCCCCTTGTGCTGGTATGTGCAGGAGGGGCTGGTTTGTGCCTCTCTGGCACAGGGTGGCAGATGGGAGGGAGCAGTTGGGCTCCTCCCAGCTCCACAGGCCACTGGTGTGGAAAATAATTACACGACAGGATTTCTCCATTAATAACAAGGAAAATTAATAAATCAGTGAATGCATAACTTCAACTGAGAGCAAGAAGATGCAAAGGCTGTGCACAGGAAAGCTGTCCAGTGCAATAGGATGCTCCTGGAGAACCAGCAGCACCGTCCAGCTGGGAAGGATGACAGAAGGTGTTTGAATAATCTGGAAACAGCACAGTCTTCTAGGGCTCTGGGGAGGCAGGGATGCAGTGAAACAGACATGTGGAGGTGTGGGGATGTAGGGATGTGAGGAGGTAGGGATATGGGGTTCAGGGCTGCAGGGATATAGAGAGGCGGGGATGCAAAGATATGAGGGTGTGAGGATGCGAAGATTTGAGGATGCAGGGATTTCAGGCTGCATGGATGCAGAGCTGCAGGGATGTGAGGAGATAGGCATGTGGAGCTGCACAGGAGGATTTGAGGAGGCAGGGATGCAGATATCTAAGTCCTGGCCCGATAGTCCCTCTGACCACCATATCCCTCTGCCTGTGCAGACCCTCTCCCCAGCCCCAGGGCGGTGAGGCCTCCCCAGCTCCCCTCAGCTCAGCTCCTCTGGCCCCGCTGGGGAACTTGGCACAATGAAGGGAGAGGATTGCCGAGCAGAGCCCAGCTCTTGATCTGTTCTAGGAAAAGAGAGGCCACACCAAGAACTGTCTGAAATTCTTTCCCAGAGCCTTGGCTGGAAGCCGCCGCTCCTCTTTGCTGAGGCATTTCGACCCTGGCAGCACTGGGGCCCAAGCCCTGGCCCAGCTGTGCTGTCCTGCTCCTTCTCAGCACCCTGGTTTAGGGAGCTGGAGCCATTGCCATGGATGGGTGTCCACAACCCCTGCACCTTTGCAGGTGTCCAGACAGGGAGTCACCCCTGCCAGGCACCTCCTGGCCCCTCTTGGTTACTGGAGATGCAGAGTGGTGGCCAACAGACCCCCAGTATCACTATCCTGGCCGCGCGTTGGCGAATTCCTTTCGCGTGAATGGGAAATATGATTTTTCCTCTTCTTTTTTTCTCAGGAAAAAAATATGTAACAAGAAAAATCAAATCAAATCCTATTTGTTTGTGGTCTAAATGGTCTCCGGTTGTTTGGTTGAGTCTGGAATTCAATGTGACGCTTTTGGGATGGCTATTGAGTCTGTGTACCCTAAATCTGCTGCCAACCTGGGCGTACCCAGCCCTGCCATCAGCTGCATGAGCTGGGGGGACAGACAGACATCCCACTGAAACTGGGAGCAATGGAGCTGGAGCGGGTTTGGCTCATGGAGCTGGTGCTGGCCATGCTCCAGCCAGGAGAATGTCAGGGAGAGGTGGGAGGTGCAATGGGAGACTGCTGGAAGATCAGGGATTGCTGTGTGGTCTTCCAAGGGGGGCTCCAATTAGCAAAACAGCATTGTTAAAGAGCCCAAACCATCAGTAACCTCTCATTATCCCCTTTCCCCACAGGAGGAGGGATTTTACGCCCAGGGGAGGCTGTGCCACACATTACTCTTTCTCTGCAATACTCTGGTATTCTGCTCCAACACCAGTGATTGGAACCAGTTGAGCTCCTGTGGTGCAGCCCCACTCCTGGCCCTTGGCATGGGAGCGTCACTGTGCTCGGACCCCAGAGACCCCCACCCATGGGAAGCTCCACCACTGCCCTCACGGGATCCTCATTCTTAGAGAAGCCAAAATAAAGCAGCGTCCTGGGCATGGCCCAGCATAGAAGCATCCTTCTGTCTGCAAAGAGGTGACAGGAGTTTGGTCCCCATCCTCGAGGATGCAGCACCAGGTCTCTTGGGACCCGGTTCAGCCTCTTCTTCCCAGAGCATCCCTGGGCCAGGGCAGGGGGCATGCAGGAGGTCTCCAGAGCCAGCAGGAAGGTGCTGGAGTTTCACAGCTGCAATGAGTGCTCCGCACTATTGGGAAAAGCCAGGGAATAGCAAGGATTAAGATGGTCAAGACAAGGGTGCTGGGTGACAGCATCCCTCCCTGCCACTTCCCTTCTGAGAGCACACAGCGCTGTCACGCTGAGTGGAGAGCTCTACATAACCTGAAATGCCGTGGGGAGAAGAGCCGGCACGCTGAGAGCGTCCGGAGTGCGTGCGGGGTGGGGAGCAGGCTAAGGAAATTTGGAAATGTACTTTTTTTCTGCATACATTTTTCCTTCATTTAATCTTTTTTTTTGCTCAAATTCCCAAGTGAAGAATTCTTTCCACGAGCCGGAGCTTTGCCACAGCGGCTCTGCTCCCAGCTGTGAGTGTTGGGAGCCGGCTGGACCCTGTGCCCCCGCATCCATCCTCCAGCCCCAGATGCGCCGATGCTTCGGGGCCAGCGTGAGGATGTCGGGGCAGCCTTGGCCCCACTGGCACCTCTCTGGCCGTGCTTCAGCTCCACTCATCTGCCCTGGCCCCCTTTGCCTCTCACTCCTGTGGTTTGGTGCTTTTGAGGATGATGGAGAAGATGTGGCTCCCTGTGTGCTTCGAGAGGGAAGCTGCCCACAACCAAGAGTGTTTGAAACATCTCAGGCTTTGCTTGTTTCCAGCTCCTTAAAATTGAATTTGTTAGTGGCATAAACAGGATATAAAAGGCTGGGAAAAATGAAAAAAGGAGAGGGGAACATTTTTCTCCATGGCTTTGCTTGCAATGGAAGAAGCAACCTGTGACAACCACATTCCCTGGCGCTCCTGTGCCTCAGTAAAACTCCTTTCCTCACAGCGAACAGAGCCGGAACCCAGCTCCATCCAGTGTCCCGGGACAGCTCCTGACCCTTGGGGTTTGCCAACACAAAGGTCTGCCCTTCGCAATCTCTGCTCTTGCCTCCTTGTTTCCTTCATGGTGTTCTCCAAGATTCAGGGTGGTTTATGGTACTCTTTGACATCACTTGCCTGCCAGGTGGTAATAATTTTCCTGAATGTCGGCTAAATATAATTATCACTCTATTTTCACTTCGGAATATTAAAGTTTTTGTCCCTCCTGTTATTAATTCTGAGAAAAGCCTTCATAAGCCACCGTGACACATGTCTACCAGGTCTATACCCTGTGTCCCTGGGACTCTGGCAACCACTGCAGGGCCAGTGACCATGCTCCAGGCTGGCCTCAGCTGTGCCATTTCTCCAGGTTGTGCCAGAGGGCAAGGATGGGAGGCTTTGCCCAGGGGACAAGAAGGTTGCCCAGAGAGGTGGTGGAGGCCCCATCTCTGGAAACATTCAAAGCCAGGTTGGATGGCGCTCTGAGCAACCTGATCTGGTTGCAGATATCCCTTTAGGGAGTTTGGACTGGATGACCTTCATGATCTCTTCCAACCCAAACCAATTTATAATTCTATGTCAGCGGGGTGAGGATGGAGCCTGGGGCAATGAGGGTGAGGAGGACTCTATGTTAGACAACCCTTAGGACATGCTGTTTCCTTCTGGCTTGCTGGCCAAACATGAGCACATCTGTGCAGCTCTGGCTGGGCAGGAGCAGAGGAGCCATTGGCTTTAGTCATGGGACAAATCTGGCCCTGTTGCCAGCAGGTCTGCGAGGGTCAGGTTTCCTGTTCAGAATCCAATTGCAGGTGTGGCCAGCAGGACCCACGGTGGTGATAAAAGCTGACTCAAAGAGGCTGGATTTTAAGTAAACTTGTTTAAAACTAAGCATTGGCATAGACACACCCACAAAGCCTGTGGCAGCCGAGTCAGCTGGGCAATGCTGACACTGGGTTCTCAGCCCTGGCATGTGCTGGGATGCAGGTACAGCCACACACTTGGTACTTGCCTTCCCTGTGGGCACCCAGGTTGTTAGCCCAATGGGCTCCCTGCTTGCCAAAGGGCACTGCCAGCCTCTGCACTGCATCCCCTTGCCAGCAGCATGTGCACCGGGAGCTGCAGCTGCAGCAGGACGTGTGTGGGGTGAGCCTAGTGAGGAGCACGATGGTGCTGGAGCCCTGAGCACAGTGGCTGCCAGGGGGAATTTCCCCAGCCAGGACCAGGAGCTTGCCCAAAGCCTTTGTCTTCTGCTAAATTCCAGCTGGTGAGAGTCATCCAGCAGAGTCAGAGGATTTACCCTCCTGGGGGATTATGTGCAAGAGAGAATCATGTAGTCACATTAAAATTATTTGAAAATGGATGAGACTTCTGAGTACTGTCTCACGTGGAGCCAGGAACAGCCATCTGACTGATGCTTCCATCTGTCTTTCTCAACAGTTCCCTTAAATAACACAAATATTAAAAGAAATTCAGCTGGAAATTGGTGTAAACGGTTTGTAGGAGAATAGAAGAGGGCCAGCTACTAAAACACCACTGGCTTGATCCCATCAGCAATGAACACAGGTTTTTCACTGCTAGGAGAGCCAGAGGTTGCTGAGAGTTGTGCCCAATGGGCAGAAGGATGCTCCGTGGTCACTGATGCTTTGGCTTTACTGGGAGAGCCGCGTTGGCTGTGCCCCATAATCCCCAGCCAAGGGATGTGGGAGGCACAGTAACAGTACCCATCTTCTCTGGGGAATCTTGGCTCCTGGGCAGCAAAATAAGCTGCGGAAATACTGAAATTTCAGGTTTCCCAGCTGTCTGAAAGCCCAGTCCTGCTGCGGTGGCTCGTGGTATCCTAGGCTGCATCAGAAGATGTGTAACTAGCAGGTCGAGAGAGGTGTTTCTGCCCCTCTGCTCTGCTCCGGTGGGACCTGACCTGGAGCCCTGTGCTCGGTTCTGGAGTCCTCAGCAGAGGAAGGATATGGAGCTGTTGCAGTGAGTCCAGAGGAGGCCACAGAGATGATCCAAGGGCTGGACTGCCTCCCGTATGAGGACAGGCTGAGAGAGAGTTGGGGTTGTTCAACCTGGAGAAGAGAAGTCTCTGGGGAGACTTTACCTTCCTGTGAGGTTGGGGAGGCCCTGCCCAATCCCGGGAGATGTTCAAGGCCAGGCTGGATGGGGCTTTGAGCACCCTGATCCAGTGGGAGGTGTCCCTGCCCATGGCAAGGAGTTGGAACTGGAAGGGCTTTGAAGTCCGTTCAGATCCAAACTGTTCCATGTTTCTATGATTTTGTGATGATGTCCTGGGAGATCCCAAGTCGCAGACTCCCACCCCTGCACTGTGCCTTTTCTCAGAGGAACCTTCCCTGAGCTTCTGCCATGAACATCCTTGTGGAGGGGGTGGGGGTGGATAGCTGTGATGGCAGGAAGAGATTTACAAGTGATTTTTATGCCAAGTCTCAGTTCTCCGAAAACCTCCCCTGCCTTTTGCTTTCAGTTTTGCCTCCCATCATCTGTCCCTGGGAACCCTGTGGTGCTGTGGAGTAGGAAGTTAGTTTGTGACTGGGTTTGATGTGGGGGACTTTTCAGCATCGTGTTTGCTCTTGTTTTGTCTGGCCAGCTCAGTTACTTCTCAGTGGGCAAGTAGAGATGGCAGATTTGCAGTGACAGATGTAGGATGGAGATTGATGTTGGCTGAGAGGACGATGCTTTGTGTGAGCCCTCACCTTGGGGACGCTGCTCCAACACCCACCTGCTGCTGGGGAGGAGCTGAATTAAACCTTCAACAACCCACAATCTTCATATCCACCTCTTGAATACCTGGTGAATACCGACGTCTGAGCGAGATGGTTCCTGCAATGTGGGGGTGCATCCTCCTTCCTGAGGAGCTGAAGATGGATTTGAGGGTGTCTTTCATGGTCCCTTCCTAGACATTAGGAAGAAATTCTTCCTAATAAGGATGGTGAGGCCCTGGCACAGGTTGTCCAGGGAAGCTGTGCATGCACCCTCCCTGGAAGCGTTCAAGGCCAGGCTGGATGGGGTCTTGAGGAGCCTGGTCTGGTGGGAGGTGTCCCTGCCCATGTCAGGGGGTTGGAACTAGAAGATCTTTAAGGTCCCTTCCAACCCAAACCATTCTATGATTCCAATCCAAACCATTCTATGATTCCTCCAAGGGTTTATCCCACTCCACCATCTCTATCTCCCAGCTACCTGTGAGCTCTGCCCAAAGGCCACATCTCCCCAAGAACCCCCATCTCAGCCATAACCACCAGCCGCACCACAGCACACGAGCCCCAACACTGGGGTGATGCCCTTCCCACTGCCTATCACCAAGCCCGTTGGTGCTGGCCGGTGCCAAGCCCGTCCTACATGAGCTGCTGTGATGCTTTCCCTGCTCTGACAGCTGTACGGAAATTGGAAGGCGATGCTGACATGTGTCAACAATAACCAGCGAACAAGCGCCGGCGGCGGTGGCTGTCCCTACCACCTAGAGGAGGCTGGCCACCCTCGGCTGAAATCACCATGAACTGCGGCTGGGAAGCAAGAATATTGTTTCAATTATTTTCATTATATAAAGTCGAGCCATTTAATATATTCCGCCTCAAAGGAGCTCAACGAAAGAGATAAAATAAACACTGGAAATCTGCTCCGCTGTCACGGACGAGGAATTCGGTTTCAACACCAAACCTTCCCTCCCGCCTCGCCTCTCTCCTTCTCTTCCCTTCTCCCAGTTTCCTCTCCTCCTCCCACTGCCCCTCGGCCTTCGGCACCACTCAACACCAATTCTGTCTTCAGGATTTGCTTCTGTTTTGGCAGCCAGAGGACTCAGAGGCTGCGCAGCCGCACCAGCGCCTGAGGCCAGAGTGAAGCTGGAGGAGCCGCGCTGGCGGGAGGGGAGCGGGAGCTCCAGTGCTCTCTCCGGGATGAAGGAATTGATTTAAGGCCAACCTGAAGCCTCTAAGGGTGCCACATCTCCTCGAGAGCAGCTGGACTGGTTGGTGGCACAGAGCCTGGACTAGCTGGAGTGTGGCAGGAGGAGGAGACCAAGCAAGCCATGAGCGTGTCAAGGGCTGCTTGGCTGATGCCAGTGCTGGAGTCAGCCACTTTCACGCCATCCTCCCTGCTTGGGAGAGTATCCTGGCACTGAGGAGCCTCAGCAGCTCCATGTGCTGGTGAGAGGGCTCCCAGGCAGGCTGGAGCTGCCTCCCACCATGCAGAGCCCAGCTGCTCCTGCCAGCTCTGGCCAAGTGGGAGCTGCTTCCCATTATGCTCTCCGGAATTCTGCTCCCTTGGTGTGGCTGTGCCAGCCCAGGTGTTCCCAATATGCTGACACAGTGGGAGGAGTGCCCAGTCACACCAGGCTCCTGCCCGGACAGTAAATCTGCAGTGTGGCCTTTCCCAGTGGGTTTTCCTGCTGAGCTCCCTGCTCTGCATCCACCAAAATGGGGTTCATGGGCAGTGCCACCACCAGAGATGCAGGTGATGGAAGCAGCCGCGCCGAGGGATACCCAGCGAGGGCTGTGTTAGGTGGAGCCGGCATTTCATAAACACAGGGGAAAGGGAGTCTGCCGAGCTGGCGCGGGGAGTGGCTCTGACTTTCCATTCCTGTGGGAAGTGAGCTGCCACCGTCCAAGCATCTGGGCTTGTTATGATGGGAGAGGAATGCCAAATATTTTTCTTCCTTATCCACTACCATCCGCTGAAACCCTCCACTGATCAAACCCACATTCATTGCCTGGGATGCACGAGAGCCCCTGCTCTGGAGAAGATGTCTCTCCCAGTGGCTGCAGAAATCTCATTGCACCTGGGGAGAAAACCCTACCTTCGCATGGGGACTCCATCCATCCGTTGGCCCTTGCTCTCTCCTTCCCCTTCCACCAGCCAGCTCCAGCTATTTCACTTTCCCTGCCTTGCCCAGGAGCATTCTTGCACCAGCATCACTGAGCTGGCATCCCTGCACCGGTATTGCTGTGCCATTATCCTTGCACCAGCATCCCTGTGCTGCAGTCTCTGTGCCACCATCCTTGTACCAGCATTCTTGTGCCAGCATCCCTGCATCAGCATCCCTGCACCAGCATTTTTGCACCTACATTCCTGCACCAGCATCCCTGTGACACCATCTTTGCATTAACAGTTCTGCATCGGCATCCCTGCATCAGTATCCCAGTGCCAGCATCCCTGACTGACCTGCAGCCCTGGTAGGACCATGCTGTCCACTCTGGATCTGTGGGCATCTCGCAGACAGCCCTTGGAGTGTTGGCCTGGACACATGTCCTGGAGCACCAGCCCTGTGGGAAGCACGGTGCTGCCTTGGAGGGTCACCAAGATTTTTCCAGAGATGAAAGTGTGCTTGTGTCAAACAAACTTTCCAAATTATCTTCTTGGACACTTTCTCCCTAATGCTTTGGAAGACAGAGGAGGAACATTTCATTCCCTTCGTGCTGGCATGGAATGGGGATGCGTGAGGAAGCTGGGAGCTGCCAGCGGTGCCTGCAGGCTCAGCCTTGTTTCTCTCCGGCATCATCCGTGAGTCACTGCTGTTGCTGCCCCGGCACCGTCAGCCGAGCTGCCCACACTCCTCAGGCCCCCCAAACACCTCCTGGTAAAATGAAAGGGCAAAGGGCAGCTGATTACTCAGCAGACAGTGCATCATCCCTTCCCATTGCAGTGTTCAGAGAAACAGTCATAAACAGCCAAATTAAGGCAAATGAGAGGATTTCTCTCCTCCCCTGGGGACACCCGGCACCCACCAGTAGAGTCCCAGGCCTGGCAGGCCTGCTGTCCTTGGCAAAGCCTCCGTGCTATTGCACAGCCCAGCCACGAGTCCAGCAAATTGCCACGTGCTGTCCCTGAGGAGCCAGCGCTAATGAGAACCACCTAATTAGCACGTTCCTCTGAGAAGGACACTCACCCTGGCAGGGCTTGCTCCAACATCCGCTTGCTCATGCCAGCAGCCGGAGAGCATGACCGGGGATGAGGCTCTTCTCTGGCCCTTGCACAGCATTTTCCATCCAGGTCCGGACAATAATTCCCAGTCGGCCCCTGGAGAGTTGGGCTGGTGCTGCTGTGAGACAAGGAGCTGCCATGAGACCTGCCAGGATGCCACCCCACAACCATGGTCGCCTATCACTCGCAGTGCCTGTGAGGACCAGGGCAGCACCTGTAACCAAGCTTCGGAGATGCTCAAATATCCGCACCACCATTCTCATATCCATATTATTCTCAGCTCCTGTGCCAAGATGGTGTCACCCTGTCCACGCCCACTGGACCACGTCAGTCTACACAGATCTGCAGTGGCCATGCTGGGATGCAGGCTTGGCTGTTTGTCGTAGTATCACAGAATCATGCGGAGGTTTGTTTTGGAAGGGACCTCAAAGCCCATCCAGTTTCACTCCCCCGTCATGAGCAGGAACACTTCCCACTGGATCAGGGTGCTTAAAGCCCCATCCAACCTGGCCTTGAACACCTCCAGGGATGGGGCAGCCACAACTTCTGTGGGCAGATTGTGCCAGGGCGTCACCACCTTCACAGGAAAATACTTCTTCCTAAGATCTCATCTCAGTCTTCCCTCTTTCAGCTGAAAATTCTTCCCTCTCATCCTATCCCTGCACTCCCTGATCAAGAGCCCCTCCCCAGCTTTCCTGGAGCCCCTTTCAGTACTGGGAGGCTGCTCTAAGGTCTCCCTGGAGCCTTCTCTTCTCCAGACTGAACAACCCCAACCCTCCCAGCCTGTCCTCATACAGGAGGTACTCTAGCCCTCCCATGCAGGGACAGTTTATGAAAAGCAAGACTGAGCCAGATGCTGAAAACCTGCATTTTATTGGTAATTTTCCAATTTGTTTCATATTGGCATTAGAAAAATCCTAAAGCAATCCCAATTATTACTCCTGTTTTCCGATGGTGAGGTCCAAGGGGTCTGAAACGGCTCCTTTGTTGTCTGAATCATTAACTCGTTGGGAATGCAACTTTGTGATGTGGGAGGGGAGCAGCGGAAGAGATGGTCAGGGAGACTGGGAGGGAGAGGAGGAGCCAGAGAGAAAAATTCGAAGGGGTAGAGCAGAGAGTCACAGCGATGTGCGGTCCCTAGGCAGGGTTTGGTGCCCCAGGACATGGATGGACACACCCATTGCAGCCCCGTGGGTGGCCCTCCCCAGTGCAATGAGTTTGCTGGTGCTCAGTGGTCCCCAACCCATTTGTCCCTCCCAGGTAAAGCAGACCCAGAGCATCCCAGGTGGGAACAAGCTTGCTCTGGCTGGCCTCAGCCTTGCCTGCAGGAGCAAATCCCAGTAAAACCGTTGCACTCTGCAAGAGTGAAGCACACAGAAACTCTGCTTCGATTGACTGGAGGCCACCTGGAATGAGGTCTGCTGAGGTCCAGACCTCCCAGTGGAGCGAGCGGGGAGGCAGGATCCTGGCAGATCCGCCAGAGCACAGCTCAAGAAATGCTGGGGTTTCCCCCCAGATGACAGGAGCCAGTTCTTGGCCCTTCTATTTCCCTGTGCCCCACAGCTGGCTAGGGTGTGGGATGGGTGGGAGGGTCAGCATCTCTCCTGGGGGGACCTGGGGGGCAGTGGGGTCTGGTATGCCCAAAAGCCCCCTCTGTTCTCTCTGTGAAGGGAGGAGAGGGACATAATGTGCTGGTTTGCACTTGCTGATGCCGAGGAGTGGGTGTGCTGCTGGGGCCGTTGTCAGAGTTGTCACTGGTGGTCAGTGGCACTGCAGCCCTGGTCAGGGATATCACCAGGCTGCTGCAGGACGTGGCTCCTGGCGTGAGCCTGCATGGTGGTGTGAGCACGTGGAGTTCCCAGACCTGCAGCCCTTGCATGCGTGTCTCACCTGCGGGTACCTGGTAAGTGAGGTTTTACAGCCAAGCCCTTTCCTCCTCCTGTCCCCCACCCCCTTCTGGGCACATCAAGAGCCCCAAAGGTACATTTTGGGGAGCACTGCATAGGGTGAGGCGTGTGGGCAGCTGTCGGGGAGGAACAGCTCAATGCAGCTCAGCTCAGCCCAGCTGGGTTTAACACAGCTCAACTTAGCATGGCACGGCTTGGCACAGCTTGGCTCAGCACGGCACAGCTCAGCTTGGCTTGACACAACTTGGCTTGGCTCAGCACGGCTTGGCTTAACTCGGTACATCTCGGCTCGGCTCGACACAGCTTTGTTCAGCTCAACATAGCTCAGCTTGGCTTGGCTTGGTTCAGTGCATCTCATCTTAGTGTGGCATGATTCAGCTTAGTGTGGCATGATTCAGCTTAGCGTGGCACGGCTCAGCTCAGCACAGCTCGGTTCAGCTCAATTTGCCTCAGTGCAATTCCCGCAGCTCGGAGGGAGGTGAATTACGAAGTGCTCGGAAAATCAGAGTCAGCTGCAACCCTGGAGGACAGCGAGAGCAGATCCACCGCCGCCGGAGCTGCCGCACACCCACCGCAGTCCTTTCCGGCCTGCCTGGGGGTTCCCCGTGCCCTGGGGCTAGGGCAGCCCCCCCTAGCCCAGCCAGGGCAGCAGAAGCTGGGAGTGGGGGGCTGAGCTGGGGGGCTGGCGCAGCAACGTCACCAGCCTGGCTCCACCCTCCCCAAATCGCAGGGGGCTTCGTCGTGACCCCGGTGCTGGGATGGCAGCGGGACAGTCGGACAGCGGCCGGACAGCGGGACGGTTCCCAGCCGAGGTGGTGGCTGGAGCGCTCCGGCAGGGGAGACTCCAGCCAATTTATTTGCAAGTCATTTCGTTGCTGCTAGGGCATTTTTATTTTTATTTTTATTATTTTTATTTTGCAAAGGGGGGTGAGGAGGGGGAACCTGGTACCGGCTATAAAGGCAGAGCTCCCAGAGCAGCCGGCACTTCGCCATCACTATGAGCTCTCCCCTGTCCTGACAGCCCCTGCCTCTCTAGGGCTCGCTGGCTGATGCCACCTTAAAGCAGGGCTCGGTGCCTTTTTGGGGTGGGATGGTGTGAGCCCAGAGCCGCTCTCCTCCCTCTCACCGACCCTCGACTGGCTCTGGCAGGAGACGAGCCCACCAGCCGCTTGGATGATTTGATTTCTTCGCTGCCTGAAATTACTCCTGCCCAGATGCTGTGGATAATATTCATGTTGCAGTTCTTCATCAGCTCCGTGGAAATGCTCACACAGAACCGATGGAAGAAGCAAGGTATGGTGCACACAGCTGGCTCAGGTACGGCGGGGGGCAGCTCAGGGGCATGGGGCTGGTGGCCCCTGCCTCCCCTGCCAGTGTCAGAACCACTGGTGCTGCCTGCACGGAGCAGGCAGGAGGTGTGAAATGGGGCTGATCCACACCTGAGGCTGGAAGGAGCTGGGAACCAACATCTCCCAACCCTTTTGGAGATTGGCTATGTTCCCCTCTTGGTGCATGTCATGGGGCTGGCTGAGACGTGCGTGGAGAAGGCAATGCCCACCCCCATGGCACTGCCTACCTGTTGCTAGACCTGCCCTTGGGGCTGAAGAGGAACAAGGGGAATAGCTGGACAAATCCCAGGAGAGCCAAGGATGGTGCAGAATGGGCTGATTTTCCAATATTTGCCTTCTCCACTTAACACATGAAGTACATGGGGAGTAAATCTCCCTGGAAGGATGCTCACAGCCACTGCTGGCACTGCCTGGCCCCCTACCCTGTTCTTCCCCAAGCAGAGGCACCAGTCCAGGCGGTGCTCAGTGCCAGGGCACAGGTCAGAGTGTGCATCAGGCTGTGCCAAAGTAAATGCGCCCTTCCACTGGGCATTGGCTTGTGTCCCCTCACCGGGCAGTGCTGGGCAGTGCCCACTGTGGGGAGCGGGGCTGGGGCTGACGCTCTGCTCTAAACTGGGAGCAGATTGGTTTTCAGCAAATGCCAGGGTAGTGGCAGAACCTGGCAGGACCAGGGATCTCAGGAGAAAGAGCTGGAGCCCAGACTGCTTTCCCTGTGCCTGCCACGTGTTGAAAGTGTTCAGTGTTAGTGGGCACATATGATAAGGTGAGTGGCCAGGCTGGATGTGGAAAACACCCCTGATCTGGACCAGCCTGGCACCGAAAGGGGCTCAGGGTGCAGCGTTCCAGCTGTCAGCATTTGATGCTGAGCAGCCTGATGTGATGGGATGCACAGGGGCCTCAGGTCCTGGCAGTACCTAGGGGTCCTGGCTTGGCTCCCTGCCTTGAACATGTGTTGCCTTTCCCTGTATAACCACTGTGGCTGGCAAGGTCTCTGGAGGCTGCGAGGTGGGAGGGACACTGTGGCACCCCACAGCCAGCCCACTGCTGCCGAAAGGGATGATCCAGGCAGCCCAGTGTCCAGGAGCCTCATGGCACCTGCAGAGCCCATGGCAGTGGAGCTGGGCTCAAGGTGGGCAGCGATGGGTGATGCTGCATTGATGTCCAGCACAGCCCAGGCAGAGAGCACTCACCTGGGCACCCTGGTATCCCCTATGCCCCTCGTCTCAGCTCAGCCCAGAGTCTGGAATCACTGCTGGGAGGGGGAAGGTGAACCCATCATGTGTCCCTAATTTCCCTGGCCCCATGGTTTTGGGGTGAACCACGTCCTGTTGGGTGGCACAGCCCTCCATCAGCTCTATGGTCACTCCACAATGTTGTTCCCAGTGGCAGGGGCCCCTGCCCGCAGCCCCAAGGCTCACAGGGTGAAGTGAGACCTGGCTGGCCAAGCCTTCCTCCAGCATCACAGGGCTATTTTTAAAGCCAGCAACAGGAATGAGACCTTGGAACCTGCACAGGGCTCCCCACCTTCCCTGCCCCAGATGGGGGCTGGAGGGAGAGCGGCAAAAAAAAAAACCAAAACATGAAGAAGAATTAGGGAAGGGAAAGAGGCTCATAAATCCCTGGGTCTCCAGGGAAGCCACTCCAGCTGCAGCCAGGAACACAAATGTTGTCAGCGTTTGGTAAATATGTAACGGAGACCATAACAACTTAATGGATCCAAGGTGCTTCCTTAGCGCGCTCCCGGCAGACACAGCTGAGCAAAGCCTCTTGGCTGCACTGCACTGCCATCCAAAGCCTGTGCCCTCCATCCCAAGCCCTGTGCTCTCCTGTCCCAACCCCTGTGCCATCCAAACCCTGTGCCCTCCATCCCAAGCCCTGTGCTCTCCTGTCCCAACCCCTGTGCCATTCAAAGTCCTGTGCCCTCCCAAACCCTGTGCCATGCCAAGCTCTGTACCCTCCATCCCAAGCCCTGTGCCCCAGCAAGGGAATCAGGACGAGGCATTCTGGGGACAGCTACATGACACTGCTGCACCAGGGAAACTTGTGCCAGGGACAAGCACACAAGGCTGGGAGACACCATCTGCCAGCATCTCCTCTGGGTTCCTCAGCACCGACCCCTGATTTCCACCAGTCTCTCTGCCCTGGGCACTGATGTCTCTTCTGCCATCAGCTCCTAGGGCTCAGAGAGATTCAGTGCCGAGAATCGCTCCGAGGGCTGAAACTTGTGCCCATTCAGAGCTGCCCCAGGGCATCAGACTCCAGGGTCTGCAACAACCCCTGCATGTGCCAGCCAGGGGTGTTGGGCTATGCTCTGCCCAGGGCAGCCACCTCCTTGGACCTTCACTAAGTGCAAAAGACATCCTAAAGCTCTGAGATCTGCATGCTGGAGCCTGGGTCCAAGCATGGAAGACCGTGCTGGCACTATCACTGCTGCACAACGTGAGCCTTCACTCAGGAAAGCTCAGGAGAGCTTGCAGTGGAAGAGCTGAGCAAACCCTTCCCAGCGCAGCCAGGCACAAAAAGGGCATCAACTACCTCTGTGCAGGAGCTTGGTGGCCCCTTATAGAGATGCCCATTCTAGGGGTGTAAGAAGACACCGAGTGTGGGTGACTCCCAGCACTCGGGGCTCAGCTACCAGGCTCCCAAAGTGTCCCTGGGTTGGGAGCATCTCTCCAGGCTGAATATCACCATGATTCAGGGAGCCAACTTGGGGAAGAAGAGCTGTCAGCAAGGTCTCTGTAGGCCCTGCTGGGGCCTGAGGGCTAGCAGGGGCTGGCATCCCATCCTTGTTGCTGAGAGCAGAGCCCACCTTGGAGCCAGCCACTGTCCCACAGGTCCTGAGCACAGCAAAGGCAGCCAGGGAGGCTCTTGAACAACCAGACAGATCCTTATCTTGGCTTCTCTTGATCATTGCCAAAATGCCCTTTATCCTCTGTCACTTAACAGGCATCAACTAATTAACCCAGGTCAGAGCAGATTTCTACCCTGCTGACAAAGCCACAGCTCATATTCAGATGTCTCTTCTTGGGACAGGCATGGCTGGTGCAGGGATAGGGCTCAGGCTGGGCAACCCCCCACATGTGGATCTTGGAGGGATGGAGGTGGCAATACCCAAGCTGAGTGCAGTGGGGAGCAATGGCTCTGTGTGCCCCTGAGCTGCCAGAGACGGGGAATCTGGGGGGAAGAGGGGGATCTGAGGAGCAGAGGGAGGAATTTAGAGAGTGGAGGTAGGTGGGAAGGTGTCTACAGGGAGGTGAGACAGGGTTCTAGAGGGGCTATCATGAGGCTGGGACCCTCCCCAGAGCCTTGGCCATGCCATGCACGTGTGCCACAGCTGTGCCACAGCCCCTCTGCCTTGTTTGTCCCTGCAGTGAGCACCGGCCTGCTGGAGAACTGCACGGGCTGTGTCCTGTGCTCGGAGGACAATGGCTGCATCACTTGCCACCACCGCCTCTTCCTGCTCATCTGGAGGGATGGCATCCGCCAGTACGGGATGTGTGTCCACACATGCCCCCCCGGCTACTTCGGAGTGCGGGGACTGGAGGTCAACAGATGCACAAGTACGTCCCGTGCTAGCCTGGGACCCCCACTCCTCCCAGTGTCCCCATGTCCCCTCACCACCCAGTGCCACAGGAAGGGCCATGGCTGCATTTCCCGCAGCATCCCTGGCAGCACAGAGCCAGGAACAGTGGTGAGAGCCAAGGGCAGCTGGATCATGGGTTTTCCTCCCCTTTTCCCGTGCTCAGAACTGCAACCTGGACCCTGCAAAGGGCTTTGTGTCACACTGTGGCTACCGGGGCTGCCAGCTCTGGGCTCACTGTTTGCTGGCCCTGGGTCTTGGCTGATAAGCCCTCCTTCCTGGCAGAGTGCAGGTCACCCAGCTGCGAGAGCTGCTTCAGCAGAGACTTCTGCATGAAATGCAAAGAGAAGTTTTACTTGCACAAGGGCCAGTGCTTTCGACAGTGCCCCCCCAGCACCATGGCACTGCCCGGCACCCGCGAGTGCCAAGGTAAGCGGCAACCACACCCTGTGTCTCTGCTCCCTGGGGATGTGTGTGGTGCTGTGTGGTCCCCATCCTGCATCCCTGTCCCCCGCAGAGACGTGCGAGCCAGGGCCCTGGAGCGAGTGGAGCACCTGCACCCACGAGGGCCGGACTTGTGGGTGCAAATGGGGTGTGGAGACGCGGGTCCGGGAGGTTTCGGGGGCCACCCACGAGGAGGGGGTCACCTGCCCCGTGCTGCAGGAGACGAGGAGGTGCCGCATGAGGAAGCACTGCCCGGGAGGTGAGCATCACACCGCCTGCCCCGTGGCCCCAGAGAGCCCCGAGACGTGCTGAGGGTGGGGGAGGGGCCATGGCAGTGGTCCAGCAGTGGCCGCCAAGCCTGGTTGTCATCTCCCAGGCATCCCAAGGCCGGTGGCTGTAACCATGTAGTTCTGGAGAAAGCTGCTGTCTCAGGCACATGTGCTGAGCAGCCCCAGCGCTGGCACTGGCGCTGGCTGTGGGGATGGTGGGGAACCCTGTGGGCAGCGCCCGCCTGGCTGCTCCCACCCTGCAGCCACCGAGACTGCCGGAGACCGGCCGGTGTCCTCATCCAGCACTGGGCTGGGACTGGTGCTGACGTGAGCCACCATGGCGGGATGAGGCTGCCGCGCTCCGGCTCCCATCCTGCCACATTCGCAAGGGGAGAACCATGGCCAGGGCTTTCTGCCTCCCGGTTGTGAATAACAAGGGTTGAGACACACAGGGGTGATTCTTGCAAAGCTTCTGAGCCCCCAGTGCTCATGGAGCTGGAGGCCATCACCCAGGGGATCTCTGATGGCCAAAGCTTAGGGGCACACCCCCATGGTAGGTTTCTCCTTCACAGCTCACCCAGCCAGCTGTTCACCTCTGCTTCCACCCCTCCTCCCACCGTGGCAGCACCACGCTCCCTGGGCTGGGGACTCCCTGACAAAGGCTTCCCAGCACGGGGCTCCCCATCACCTTTCATATCACCCAGCCGTGGCGAGGGGTCGGAGTGGGTGCTGCTAACGCGGATGCGTGACTGGCAATGGGAACCAGGAGGCTGATGTCATTTTTGGATGCAGCCGGCTGGACCAATGTTCTTCTAATAAATCTCTACTTAATAACTGGCAGAAAGGGAGATTGCATGAGATACCGATCTGTAGGGCCTGGAAGGAGATCTGAGCCGCCGGCCCCAGGAGTGCAGAGGTTTGCGGCTCGGAGCTGTGGCTCACTGTGTGCCATGGGATGCAAGCACAGCAGACACTGAGAGCAGCAGGGAAAGGACTGTGAGGGGTAATAGAGAAAGGATGGAGAACAGGGGCAATAACAGAAGACATGCGTGCTGGGGCCATGGAGCCAGGCAAGTGGCTTCATCTCATCACCATCACTCAGAAATAATATTTTCCTGCTGACAGCAAGGAGGAACCAATTTCCCTCCCTGCCTGGGCCCCCGCTCGCAGCTTCGGGGCGCCAGGTGGCATCGATTTTGGGGATGGTCCCCTCCCTGTCAGCTGCGCCGGCTCCGGACTCAGGGAGCTGGTGACAGTTTGATGTGGCAAGTTTGGCACAGGAGGACAGGCTGCTCTGGAGCGCGGTGTCCCGTGGCGTGGCGCCGGGCGGCTGTCTGCGGCACAGTGCCTGCGCCCAGCCCTCCCTGGCACAAGGCGGGTGCTGGCAGCGGGCACCGCATGCCGGCGCTTTGGAGATGCCCTGTCTTGTAGGGTGGCCGGGAAAGCAATGGCACCCTGCTAAGCACTTGGCACCTGGGCACCGACTCCTGCACGCCAGGAGGTGTGAGGCCACGGTGATGGGCTCAGGGAATGGCATAGCTCCTTCCTCAAAGCTGCCAGCTGGGATCAGCTCCAGAGCTGGGTCTGGCCTGGAGGAGGCAGAGGGAAATCCCTTCAGTGTCCGGCGAGAAGTGCCTGCTGCCTGGGTTGGGCAGGAAGGAGAGGGAAACTCCGTGTCGAGCAGCCTGGTGTCCCCATCATGGTGATCGTGCATCTGCCCTCGCTCCCGGGCTCCTGCCAGCCCAGCCAAGTGCTGGGTTATGGGACCCAGATGCTGGAGGGAGGACAGTGAGTTCACTTGATGCAGCCGAGACACTTCCAGCCCAGGCAAGCTGGGAAAGGCAGTGAGACCCGACTGTGTGATGAGAGATTTGTGCCACCACTTCTGAGCTGTCCCCAGGCAGCTGGAAGGGAGAAGCATCCGAGGTTGGCTGAGGCACAAACCCCCTCATGCCGCTGTAAATCTGCCTTGAGTGTCTGCCGCGCTGTCCAGATGCTTGGTGTTCGTGCTGTGCCCTCTCCTTTGTGGGTGGCAACTGTCTGGGAGATCAGAGCTGAAAAATAGAGCCGAGCAGGAAAAGAGCTGGAGCCATCAGAAAGGATCGGCCACAGCAGCGCTGTGTCGGTTGTGGTCCCTGTGTCCCTCACACTGGGGCTGTTGCCTAGATCGGGGTCAGGAGAGCACAAAGTGGTTGCATGGGCAGAAGTGGAGGTGAAGCTGCCTGGCTTTTGGGCAGCTGCCCTGTTCGCCAGCATGAGCTCCTCTCATCATCAGAGCTCATGACATGGTGGGATATATCTTGCATTCCTGTTTGGTGCCTTGGCACTGGCCCTTGCCAGCCAAGCCAGGAGCTGGAAGGTGCTTGGGGATCTGCCTGGACAAGGAGCATCCACACAGGGAGAGCATTCACACATATGTATGGATGCACCCTGAGGTCACCCAGCTTCATAGAGTGCCCAAATCCTCCTGGGGGCCAGATGGGTCCTGTGTAAGCCCATGGCAGTGGTCAGAACTTTTCTACCTTCCTCTCTAGAGTGGAGGCACAACCCTGCACCGTGGCAGCAAAAGGCATGGCCATGTCATCACTGTGGGGTGTTGATGCCACCTCCATCCTGCTCCGACATCTCCAGTGCTCATTTGGGGTCTCTTGGTTGAGTCTGGTTGAGGTGGCCGTATCCATTCCTGGAGACTTTGTGGGTACCAGGATTTCGACTTCTGCTGTGGAAACTGGGGCAGCAACTCATCTGTGTCCCTCTGCCCATGCTGTCGGCACAATCAGGCACCCATGTTGATGTTTGGTGACTTGGAGAGGGCTCTGGGGTCCCCCAGGTTGGGAAGAGAGTCATGTGCTACCACCCAAGGGAGGATACAGGATGGGGCTTGGGCTGGATCCTGCTACCCAGCCACCAAGCAAGCCCTCCTTTTCTCCTTCTTTTTTCTGTTCCAGAGAAAACTGAACCCAAAACTAAAGGCAAGAAGCGACAGAAGAAGCCAAAGACAGAACCGCAGACGGGTACCTAGCGGCACTGGCATGGGAGTCAGGGCACTGCGGTGGGAGCTGCTTGGCACTTCTCCATGCCAGCGGCCGGCGGTTGGAGAGTTCCTGACCAGCTCCCACCACATTGCCCCGGCCATGTTTCCCCTGTTTTTCCATCCACAAAAAAAATTGCACAATTTTCTTCCCCCTCCCCACTCCCATTTTCTTTTGAGACAATTTATGGCCTGTAAAACATTTCCTTTTCAGAAAATCTAATTTGGAATGTCCAAAGCAATACCCTGAGGCTCGGGGAGGGGGTGGCTCCTTTCTTTTTTCTGTTCTTTCCCCTCTTCCCCAGCCTACTCAGTCCCTTTCTTCGATCCAGCCGGGTGGGATGGGGTTGGATAGCACTGATGAAGGTGATGCCTGCCTGGGTACCGTCCCCCAAGGCTGGGAAATGCCATGTGGCCACGGTGACTCCCACAGGAGTGCTGGGGTGCACATGGCATCACCGAGGTGCTCTGGGTGCTGAGCAGGGTCACCTCATCCCCACCCACCAGCACAGAGAGCAGGGAGATCCGCAGACCGGGACCCTGCTGGGGACCATGCAGCCGCTCATGACAGCGCTGCCTGGTGCTCAGCATCACCATGGGCCGACTCCTGCCATCCTCGCAGTCACAGCCTGCAGAGAGCTAGAGGAGCTCCTCTCTCTGGCTGGATTTAGGTGCAGAAATTTAGGGTGACCATGGCCATGTTTGGCCTGGGATAGGGGCACACATCATGCAACTGCAGCTCTCAGAGCAAGCCCAGGCATGAGATGCTGCTGCCTCCTGCATCCCCAGCTGGGATGCACTGGAAGCAGCCACCACAGCCCATTCCCAAACATCACCTGGGGCACAACCCAGGGGTGCTGAACCTGGCTATGCCAGTCTGCCCTGCTGAGCCGGCTGCTGCGCTCGCGCCGCCTGCAGAAGGTGTGTGTCAGTGAGATGAGGCAGGGATGGCTGTGTTGGTATATTTAATGTGTTTTGCTCAAATTCCTGCCCCAGGCACAGGCATCTCCCTGGGGGTTTGCCGGGGTCACAGCCCCCATCCCTGCTCTGAGCAGGGTCTGGCAGGCTGCGAGGGACGTGCAGACCCTTCAGGATGAGAGCGCTGGGTGTCAGCATCGAGCTGGCCCCAGCTGCCACCGCAGCTCCTCTGTTTGCTTAATGTTAAATAAATGTATTAAACCTCCAGCATCTCTCTTGCGTTCTTGCATTCCTCATTTCCACAAGGTGCTGTTGCATGGGGGCAGGGATGTGGCTGTGGCCACAGCATTCCCTCTGCATCCCCCTGCTCTGCTGCGGTGGACACAGGGCCCAGCTCAGCCCCAGCTCACAGTGCTGCCAGCGGTGCAGGAGCAGCTGTTCCCCTGCTCCATTCCCCTCCTGCACACGACTGAACCCAGACCCTGAAATAGAGGGGAAAGGCAGCCACCAGCATCGGACCCTGCTGTCCTGCAACCTGCAGGCTGAATGATTCTGGGGCAGGGACCCCACTACCGGGGCAGGTGGGGGAAGTGTTTTATGTTAAAGTCCTTATTTAAAGCATCACCAGTACCGCTCAGTGCCCAAGCCAGCGGCCGGAGCAAGCAGCAAGCAGTGTCACCAGCACTGCTGCTCTGCAGGGATTCCAGGCTCAGCTCTGCTGCCACGATGCACCAAGTGGCTTATCCAGCCAGTTGCTGATTGCAGTGGGAGCACTGATCTTGCAGCAATGACTGGGCCCAGCTGCATGATCCAGTGACTGCGGAGGCATGAGTTCAGCCCTGGTGCTCCCCTCGGGGAGATGGAGCCTCCTCTCACCGGGCACTGCATCTCCCTGCTGCACAGGGTGCTCCCAGCAGCCGCTCCCTGCAGTGACCGGGACAGCAGCAGGGTCCCCTCCATGGCCCCACATCTGTGCCAGCAGCTCAGGGTGTGGGGACAGCCCTGTGCCCCCTCTGCTGCGAGAAATTCACCCTCCCTTGAGACACATAAGCATCTTCATGCCCTGGGAAGATTCCTCTGCCATGCCAACCTGACCCCACTGCCCCAGTTGTTCTTTCCAACGGAACCCAGAACAGAACAAACCGATCACAGAACTAACCCAGCACAGAACTAATCCATCACGGAACTAACCCAGCACAAAACTAACCCAGCACAAAACTAACCCAGCACAGAACTAACCCAGCACAGAATTAACCCAGCACAGAACTAACCCAGCACAGAACTAACTAGCCCAACACACAGGCTGGCAGCCATAGTGTCCCTGGCTGCTGGTCCACAGCCATCGCAGCCCCTGTGGACCCCCAACCCAGGAGCTGAGCGCCCCAAGCCCTGTGTGGGGTCCATCCAGGTTCTGCCAAGCTCCGCCTGGACACAGCCCCCATCCTGGTCCCCATGGGCTCATCCTGCAGCTGCAGCAGCCAAATCCAGGCCTGGCTCCTTCCGCGTTATAAATAGCTGGGATGCAGGGAGGGAGCTCTGCTGCCCAGGGCAGGGGTGTCCTGAGGGCAGGGGGTCCCAGTGGGTGCTGACTGGGGGGACTCACTGGGTGCTGGGGATGCAGGAGGGCTTGGTGCTGGTTCAAGCATCTCAGACACGCTGCTAGAGGTACTGCCTGGCCTGGGAGCTGCAATGAGCTGCGCAGAGAACGGCTGGGGTGGCGGGTGTGTGCGGCCGGGGGAGGGACGGGGGGCTGCGTGTGCAAGTGTGTGTGTGTGTGTGTGTGTGTGTGACATTTATAGATCACGTGTGAAACTTGATCTCCCTGTAGTGGGCTCGGAGGAGAGAAAAAAGATAGAAGTATTGTTTTTAAACAGATTTTTTCCTTTGTTTTTCTTCCCCCCCCCGCCTCCCCCTGCGAAGGGTTGTGGCTGCCTGGCGATAAAAGGCTGGGGCGGCCGGAGCTGGCTCAGAAGGAGGAAATGCTGAAATCGCAGCGTTTTGACTTGGCGACGAGCACCCACTGACCCACCCCAGCAAAGAGCGGCGTCCCAGGCACCCAGGAAGCCCACATCCCTGGTTGCAGCCCCCTGCTCTCACCCAGCACGGTGCTGCAGGGACCCTTGTGCCATGCAGGCGCTCAGCCTCGGCCTCGTGGCCCTGACTTGTGCCACGACGGCGCTGTGTGTGGCCGCAGCGCAGCGCCGCGCGCTGGAGGGGGTTACCCGCCGGCGTGCCCACCGGGTGCAGCACGGCCACTGCAGCTACACCTTCGTGCTGCCCGAGGCCAACCCGCCGCCCTGCCCGCCTTCGCCCGCTGCCCCCCGCCTTGCCAACGCACTGCTGCAGCGCGACTCGCCCGCTGGCACTGCGCACGCCGGCCACGGGGCTGCCCAGCGCCTGCGGCACCTCGAGAGGATCCTGGAGAACAGCACCCAGTGGCTGCTGAAGGTAGGGTGCTGGGGGATGGGTGGTGGGTGTGGGTCTGCATCCAGCACCCAAGGGTGCAGCATCGCAGTACCAGCACCAGCTCCCTTTCTGCGTCAGCTCCCTGCCTGCTCCAGCTCCCTGTTTGCTTCAGCTCCTGCCTGCTCCTGTGCCCTGCCTGCTGCTGTGCCCTGCCTGCTCCTGTGCCCTGCCTGCTCCAGCTCTCTGCCTGCTCCTGTTCCCTACCTGCTCCAGCTCCCTGCCTGCTCCTGTTCCCTACCTGCTCCAGCTCCTGCCTGCTCCAGCTCCCTGCCTGCTCCTGTTCCCTGCCTACTCCTGTTTCCTGCCTGCTCCAGTTCCTGCCTGCTCCAGCTCCTGCCTGCTCCAGCTCCTGCCTGCTCCAGGCTGCTGGAGGCAAAGCTGGGTGCACAGAGGTTCTGTGCCCACCCAAGTAGCAGCGCTGCAGCCAGTTCAGCACCTCCCCTGCAGGTTTGCAGCCTGGGCCTGATCCTGGCCCATTTGCACAGAGCAAATACATGCTGTGGATGCTGCAGCTCGTGGGTGCTGCAGCTTACCAGTGATTGCTGCTGCATCTCTGTCCTGCTGACATCCCTGCAACAGCTCCTCGTGGTTCCAGCTCGGCTGGCTGTGCCAGGCATTCCTCAGCGCTCAGCGCTCCCCGTTCTGGGTCAGGATACAGGCCTGCTGGAAAGCTCCTGGGAAGGATTTTGGCAGGCGACAGAGCAAGGGAACTAAGGGCAGGGGCCTCTCCAGCTTCAGCATTTTCCCACTTATGGACTTTTGCAAACACTCCTGGCACTTGGTGAGACTTTGAGCAGGACCCGTGGCTCCCAGGCTGTCCTGTGACGTGAGGGCGGGTTGGAGGGGGGCAGAGGGGTGCTGCATCAGAGGGGCTGTATGCCCACAGGGGTGCCCCCACTTCACCACAGCTCACCCCATCCCCAACACCCGCTGCAGGAAGTGGCGTTTCCTTCCCAAGGGCTCCTGAGCACTGATGGAGCTCCCATCTGCTGAGCCTGCGTCAGACCCAGGAATAGCTCATCCCAAGGGACACCTCCCTGGGGAGCTGTAAATTCTGCACCCTGGTGAGACAGTGGCAGCAGGACCCTATGTCAGTGGCTTGACTCCAGCCACCGCTGACCCTCCAGCCGAGCAGCACCATCAGCACAGCCACATCTCCTTCCTGGCAGTGTCCCACTGGGGCGCAAGGGGAGTTGCGTGCCTCTGCACCCCAGTTTCCTGGATGATGTCCCTGACTGAGCAGGGCCAGCAGCACTGTAAGATGGTTCTGAGCCCCAACAGTGCTCGAGGCTGGGGCCAAATGCACGGAGCAGGGGACCCGGGGGTGGTCTGTGCCAGCCACGTTGATTGGGAAGCCTTTCCTGACCATGGGAGCTGGGGCAGGGGGGGCAGCAGGGACATGCAGGGCTGTCCCCTGTCACCTCCATCATCCTAGATGACAAATTCCTCAAAAGCTGGGAAAATACTGAGCTGCAGCTCTACTGAAAGCCAGCCTGGGGTGTCACAGAGGGACCAGCAAAGCCACCCCTGGGGTGCCTGCACTACAGTGTCTCTTCCCTGGTGTCCCTGCACCCTGGGGTGCCTCCATCCTGGGGTCCCTGTCCTGGGTTCCATGCCCTGGGGACTCTGCACCCTGTCTTCCATGCACCCTGGGATCCCTGCCTGCTGGGGTCCCTTCCATGGGGTCCATGTGCTCTGGGAGCCCTGTACCCTGGGTCCCTGTGCCCTAGGTGCCCAGGCCAGTCCCAAACCTCTCTCAGGATGAGGGCAGCCTTTGGACACGGCTGAGGAAGACGAGGGCCAGGGGTCTGACTGCAGGTGCACATAGCCCAGTCCCAGAGCAGGCAGCCACAGGCAAAGAGGGGCTGCACATCTAGGCAGTTGTGAGCAGGAATGCCCCACACTGCAACCCTAACAAACACGAGGCAGTGGGGCTCTGAGTAGCTGGTAACCCATCCTATCCCACCCCATTGCACCCCACCACATCCCACAGCGTGGCCTCTCCGTTTAGAGGCAGCTTGCAGCTCTTTTTTTTCCTGTTGTTCCTTGGCTTTCCTAATTTAAGCAGGGCTGCCCAGGGAGGCTTGTTTTGGTCGGACTCCAGGCCTGAACAAACAAACCAGGGCTCCAAGGAGGCATCGGGTTCGGGGACAGATTGCAAACAGCATCGCATCCCCGTCTGCTGTGGCTTGTTCCAGGATCCTTGCATGGGGCTGGGGTTCTGGGGGCATTGGCAGGGCCTCTGGTACCCAGCAGAGCTCCCTGGGCACCCCCAGCACCCAGTTTCCTCCAGGGAACCCATCTGCAGCACTGGGGTGCCAAGCCACCCTCCCATCCCAGCCAGGTGAAGCCCCAACCAAGGCCAGGAGGGACAAGGATGTGGCAAGGACCCCATCCATGGGGACACATGGCTTCTGCTCACTGTCCCACCAGCTGTTCCCATCTCAGGAGGAATTCATTGCCGTTCAAACACAAACATTTGATGGAGCCACTGGGTCTGGGAAGGGGGCTCAGGGTGGAGTGGGGCCCCCCACGGAGTAGTGGCAGGCTGGCAGCTCTGGGGCTGGTGCTGCTCACCTTGGCTGGGGCACAGGGGTGAGGGCATTGGGAGGGGTTTTCCTCCCACCTCTGGCCTGGAGACCCCACCCTCACCCTCAGATGGTGCTTGTGGGATGCTTAGAAATGCCAGGGCAGGATGGGGATGTGGACAGGGACAGACAAGAAGGCAGTAAAAGAGCCAGCCATGGGTTCCAGCACCAGAATAGGGTTTCTCCTACTCCAGGGCAGCGTTTGGGGGTGGCTGGCAGCACCATGGTCCCCCCAGCTACTCTGTGCCTCCTGGGGAGCACTGAGATCGGTGGGACCACTTTGAGCCCAGGCGAGCCCTGCTCATGTCAGCGCCCATGGGCCAAAAGGAGCACAATCCCAGGTTCCCAGGCCTGGGTACAGACCCTACCCCCTTGGGTCCCCTCTGCCACCCGAGACCAAGTTTGCTGTGCCCCCCTCCAGCCCACACCACTCCCAGTGAGCTGCTGGGGCCCTTTCTCTGCTGTGCTCAGCCTTCCCCGTGCCAGCCTGACCTTTTCCACGGGTCTATATCGCCCTCAGGCTCCAAGATATGTTTATTTATTAAAAAAAGGCAAGATTGAGAGGGGAAAAAAAGGCCTCCCTGAGCCCTGTGGGGCTGCAAGATTAACGACGTGATTAAAGGGAAACTCTCCAGCAATCACTCAGCTCGGGGAAATGTTTTCCAGACATGACTCTCCGACCTTTCCCCACTTCCTCCCTGTGAGTGCATTCCCATGAGGGCAAATCCCTGGGGATGCTGGATGCAGGCAGCACTGGCAGGGGTGCTCAGCCCTGGGACCCTCCTGTACCCCATGGGTGCTTGCAATGGGGTGATGAGTTTGCTACTGCCTGGTTCTGTGGAGAAGGGATGAGAGGGGAGGAGGGAACAGGACCCTGCTGCTGCCAGCGGGATTTCATCATGCGCAAACAAGTGCACAGAGGAGCCCTGGGCCCTGTCCTGCTCCCAGGTGGATCATCCCAGCCCCACTACCAGCACACCACACCACCCAGAGAGCCCCATCCCACCCCAGCCAGTCTTGTCTGGTCCACAACCTCGCGGGATGCACGAGGGTGCAGGCAACAGCCCTGGGTGCAAGGTCAGGCAAGGAGCAGGACCGGGATGGCACAGGGACAGCGGAATCTGTAGGGTGGAGGGAGCAGAGCAGCCCCTGGCCCCTCGCTCTGTCCAGCACAGGGCTGCTTTCCCAGCGTGGGCAGCAGAGCAGCCCCTTCCGCTCCCCATGGCCCCCGACGAGGGACAGTGGCCCTGGGGAGGGCCCGAATGGGAACCTCATGGTGGGGCTGCCAGAAATAGCAAAGCCTTTGGGAAAGGCGGCTTCCCTGCAGGCTGGGAAAGCGGAAGCGACATCTCAGCTGTGTCTGCAGCTACTTCTTCCCAGCCTGGAGTGCTTCCCCATCATAGAGCAGCACTGAGTGCTGGACACCCACCTCCTCCAGCTGATGGTGGCCCCCATCCTCTATTTCCCTGGCCCTGGGCAACCAGAGGCTGGCAGCCTAGCTGATGCTGATGCCAACACTGATGCTGGTCACTCCCTGCCTGGCTGCTCAGCACAGGACACCCCAGATGGGCAGCAGTCCCAGCTTGCCAACAGAACTGGCTGCACACAAAACTATGCCAGGTCTCAGCACCTGGAATACGAGCCCTGGAATCTTGGCAGCTGGTGCCCAAGGGTGCTCCCCAGTGGCAGCTTGCTCTGTTGTCCTGATAAGAAGCATAGAATCATGGAATGGGTTGGGTTGGAAGGGACTATAAAGCCCACCTTGTTCCAGCTTCCCTGCCATGGGCAGGGACACCCCCCATTAGACCAGGCTGCTCAAGACCCAACCCAACCTGAGCTGGAACATCTCCAGGGATGGAGCAGCCACGTCTTTGGGCAGCCTGTGCCAGGGCCTTGCTACCCTCATCATGAAGAATTTCTTCCTAACGCCTAATCTGAATCTTCCTCCTTTCAGTTTAAAGCTGTTCCCCCTCATCCTATCACTACAAGCCCTTGTAGAAAGCCCCAAGATCATAGGATCATAGAATTGCTTGTCTGGAAAAGACTTTTGAGATCATCAAGTCCTACCATAGCTGAGGTTGTGGAATGCTGGAACGCTCCCATGGATGTGCCTGGGGGCTGTGCCAACACCGCCAGGCTCGCCCAGGCAGAACCCAGCGAGCTCCCCGAATGACCTATGGCATCCCCACTCCCCTCTGCAGCTGGAGAGCTACATCCAGAGCAGCATGAAGCCCGAGATGGCGCAGCTGCGGCAGACGGCGGTGCAGAACCAGACGGCCACCATGCTGGAGATCGGCAGCACCCTGCTCAACCAGAGCGCTGAGCAGAGCCGCAAGCTCACAGACGTGGAGACGCAGGTAAGGGCTGGGTGGGGCACATGACACGTGTGTCCCCTCATCCTCATCATTCCCGGGACCGTGGTGGGTGACGTGCTGATTCCCCAAGGTGATGCACGGTTTATCACAAGGGTTGTGTGAAGCATCACAAGGGTTGTGTGCCAGGGAGATGCCAGTCTGATGACACCAAGGGCGTGGTGTGGCCCTGGCTGCTCACGCGGACGATCCCCTCCACTCCTGGGGCAGGTGCTGAACCAGACATTGCGCATCGAGATGCAGCTGCAGGAGAACTCCCTGTCCACCACCAAGCTGGAGAAACAGCTGCTGCTGCAGACCAATGAGATCCACAAGCTGCAGAACATGAACAAGTAGGGCCCAGGGTGACCTGGGGACCCCCACAGCCCCTGGATCCTGGGAGGAGGATGGTATCTCCTGCCTCAGGAGCGCAACTGCACTCTGGGGGGGCTTGAACCCCTCCAGGGGTTGACTGGGATCCCTGGGGGGATTGCACAGCTTTGGTTCCTCCTAGCCCAGCATGTCCCAGAGGTGCCAAGCAAGGTGCAATTCAGGGGGTGTGACAGGGGACAGGGACAGCTCTGGGTCCCTGGCAGACATGCTGGGGCACCACAGCCAGGACTGGGACCACTGTACCACCCACTCCCAGCCTGGCTGCTCAATACAGGCACAGGTTCCTATCACCTCTGCCTCCCCCTTTCAGCATCCTGGAGGTGCGAGTGCTGGAGATGGAGACAAAGCACCAGGCGGAGCTGGCAGGGGCCCGCTCGGAGAAGGAGAAGCTGCAACACCTGCTAAGCCGGCAGAGTGGCACCATTGAGGAGTTGGAGAAGGCTCTGCTGGCTGCCAGTGCCAACACCAGCCTGCTCCAGAGCCAGCAGCTCCAGCTCCTCGAGTCGGTGCAGAGCCTGGTGCGCCTCATCTCGCAAGGCAGAGGTGAGCCGGGGCACGCAGGCAGGGTGCAGGCAGTAGGAGAGCTCCTCACACTCCCATGAAGGTGTTCAGCTCAGGCCTGGATGACTGCCCCACAAACGAGCGCTGGATTGATCCCAGGAGCAGCTCCAAGCCCCCAAGGGAGGGTTCACATCCCAAATCTGCCCCCAGCTGCAGCAAATCCCCAGGCTCAGGCTGGCGGTGGCCCCGTTGCATCACTGCTGCCTCACTCAGCCCCAGGGAGATGATGCAGAAGAAAAATACTCCATGGGCACAAAAGCATCCACAGGGAGTGAGAAAAGCAACGGAACCAGGCAGGGCTGCAGCACCGGCGGGGTTTCTGCCATCTCACCCCCCCTCTGCTACAGCCACGTTGCCTGGGCAGGAGCAGCGCTTCCAGGACTGTGCCGAGGTGCGCCGGGCGGGCATCCGTGCCAGCGGGGTCTACACCCTCCACATCACCAACCTCAGCGAGCCCAAAAAGGTGAGCGCAGCCCAGAGAGAGGCCCCCACCACAGCACCCTGAGCACTGCTGACCCCAGAGCCACCCAGTGCACACTGGCCCCGTACCACAGCGGGCATCTCTGAAAGGTGGGCACATCCCAGGCCCTCCTGCTAGGGCAGTGGCTCCCCACCCCGTCTGCCCATGGGGGCTGAGGAGCCTCAGGGGCTGCAGAGGGAGCAAAGGCAAGGAGGATAAAATTGATTTTAAAGTCAGCCCCACAGCCCACCCCTGCCCATCGTGCCCGATCTATGGTCACAGAGGGAAAAGAGACCCCTGCAACTTGGCACTGGGCTTGACACATGCTCAGCAGCCCCTCAGCAAGCTCCAGCACCCCTTTAGCACTCGTGCTGAGCTGCTCAGCCCAGGGGAGGATGAACCTGGCTGCCAGCCCTCAATGCCCCACTCCGCACCCCCATCTCTCCCCACTGCAGGCGTTCTGTGACATGGAGATGGATAGAGGTGGCTGGACTGTCATCCAGCTCCGTGCCAATGGCAGCCTCAGCTTCCAGAGGAACTGGAGGGAGTACAAGCAGGTTTGTACCTACCCGGGGTGGGGGGCACCCTAAACATACCCCACACTCACCCACCCTGCTGCTCCTCCAGGGCTTCGGGGATGCAGCAGGTGAATACTGGCTGGGGAACGAGGCTGTGCACCTCCTGACAAGCCAGGCACCCTATGCCCTGCGCATCGAGCTGCGGGACTGGGAGGGTGACCAGGTCTATGCCCACTACGGGAAGTTCCAGCTGGGGAGCGAGCGGCAGCTTTACAGGTAGGACAGAGGCACAGAGTGGGCATTCACCCAGCTCTCCCTGTCTCTGGATGTCCCTAAGCCCTGTGGGCAGTGGTGGCAGCAGGCGGTGGTGACCAGGGAGGTGCAGGGCTCTGGCAAGGTGTGGGATCCCAGGGGGCTTCACTGGGATTTCCCAGCAGGATTACGGCTCCACAGAGCTCCTCCTCAAGTACCCAGGGACATTGATGTGTCACCCACTCCTTCTTCTTTCCACGGGCTTCTGAGAACCCAAAGTAGATCTCAATACATGAAATTGCATCATGATTTCCTATCCCCTTCGGTACCCATGGTGCTTGCACCACGACTCAGTGCTTGGGGGTGACAGAGCCACTGCTGCCAGGCATTCCCAGGCATGAAGAGCATCCCCAGGCTTCTACATCCATGTCCAGGGAGGGATGTTGTGCTCCTGCTGCAGGCTCCTGAGGACGGTGTGTACTTCCAGGAGCATCAGCCTGGCCGTGGGCAGGAGCGGTGGCAGGCAGTGGGTGCTTTGGTGTTGGGCTGGAAATCATAGAATGGGTTGGGTTGGAAGTAACCTCAAAACTCATCAGTTCCAACCCCCTGCCATGGGGAGGGACACCTTCCGCTGGATTAGGGTGCTCAAAGACCCATCCAGCCTGGTCTTGAACACCTCCAGGGATGGGGCAGCCACAACTTCCTTGGGCAACCTGGGCCAGGGCCTCCCTGCCCTCGTCATGAGAAATTTCTTCCTAGTGTCTAATCTAAATCCTCCCTCTTCCAATTTAAAGCTGTTCCCCCTCATCCTGTCACTGCAGGCCTTTGTAAAAAGCCCCTCCCTAGTTTTCTTGCAGCCCCCTTCAGGTAATGGAAGATGGGATCAGACCCTGGAGATCCCCATCACCATGTGTCCTGTGCATGCAAAGAGGCACAGCGTGACCTCCACCCTCGGGACACCCAGGACAGGCAGATCCTGGCCAAACTGGAGCTGCAGGATCTCTGCCTGCATCCTTCCATAGCAGCACTTGCTCAGCTCATGGCATCCCATGGCCTTCAAGCCCTCCGAGCGGGGCTGAAGGGCTTTGTGACCCCCCCACTGAGGGTGGCCATGCCATGCTGTGCCATGCTGGGCACAGGCTGTCACTGCAGGACTACAGCGGCACGGCCGGGCAGCAGAGCGGCCTGGCGCTGCAGGGCACCCGCTTCAGCACCCGCGATGCCGACAACGACAACTGCCTCTGCAAGTGTGCCCAGATGCTGTCAGGAGGTGAGCAGGGAGGTTGGGACACCCACGTAGCACCCATGGGTGCCCACCCAGGATGCCACCCTTCCACCATACTTTCTCACAGGCTGGTGGTTCGATGCCTGTGGCCTCTCCAACTTGAACGGCGTCTACTACCCAGCCCGGCATAACATCCGCAAGCTCAACGGCATCCGCTGGCACCACTTCCAGGGGCCCAGCTACTCCCTGCAGGGCACCCGCATGCTGATCCGACCCACCAGCTTCTAGCACATCAGTGACCAGCACGGCGCCACAGCTGGTGCCCACCTGGCATGGAGGTGGGAGAAGGGATGGCTGGGAGAGTCTGAGCCCGCCCGCCTGCTGCAGGGAAGTTTTCCCCCAGTTATTTTTTGTTACTCTTTTTTTATCCCATCCCTGCTCATCACTGAGGGGGCTCTGGGCCTCCAGCTCCCCACGTCATCTCCATCACCCAGGGATAGGGGTCCAGGCTCCCTCTGGGACCCTGTGCATGCTCAGCCCGGCTCCAAGGCCCAGTGGGGCTTTGTCTTTTCTGTATGATTTAGGGCATCACAGAGCCCCCTCCATCCTGCTTTTCCCATGGGATGGGGGTCCCTGTGAGTTCAAGTGGACAGTGCCATCCCTCCTTCCCAGCTATGCAGGGGGACATGGGATGTCCCCTCTTGTGTGTGTGGCCCAGGCCACTGTCCCCACACATGCAGCTCCCACACTGCTCCTTGCAGGATGGGGCTGAGCATTTCCAGCCCTTGGGGGTGGGTGAGAAGAGAAGGGAGAGCCACTGAGGACCCTGGAGGGACTGTGCCCAGGCTGAGATTGTTGGCAGCCCCAAGCTTGGAGTAGAGGGCCTCGACGGCAGGATCCAGGGATGGAAAGGATGGGGCTGGGGGGTTCATGAGTGGGGAGGGTCTGAGGTTTGAGATGGGGCTGGGGGTCAGGATGTGATGGGAAGGGTCCTGGGGGTGGCATATGGGGAGGTCTGAGCTGGGGCAAGAGAGGGAGATGAGGTTGCAGGAAAGTGAAGTCGTTGCATTGAGAGGCAAACCCACCCTGAGGGCACTTTGGGGAGCAGCCTGGGAAAAGCGGGGTGCAGAGCAACTGGGTCTCCAGTCGGCATCACAGGGTGCTGCGCCCACCCCGCCTCAAGCTGCCACACGCTGGGCTGGAGGCACTTTTATTTTTGTACCAAGAGATATTTATTTTTCAAGCATTGTTGGGGCAGGAGCAGGTGGGGGGTCCCTGCACCCCAACACCCCGGGGCAGCACCCTTCCCTCCTGCTTCAGTACTGGGACAGAAGGGTGGGCAGACAGACTGTGGGACAGGGCAGGACAGATGGACCCCGGGCATTGCCAGGGGACGCTGAGCCTTGGGCAGCTCAGTGCATGGGTGAGCCCATGAAAGGGCACCTGGTCACAGCCCATCCCTGTCACCCCTCTGCAGGTGTTGCTGTCCCCCTGCAGCCTTGTAGCATCTCCCTGCAACACCCTCACCTCTGGGGGACAGTGGTACCCCACTGGGTCTCCATGTCACCTGTGCCACTGGGTGCCAGGAAGCCCTGAGGACACACTTGAGCGGTGGCAGCTACCAGGGACCCTCTGTGACACCCAGGTGTCCCTTTCCCAAATGCAGGTCCAGGCAAGGGTATGTTGCCACCCAACCCCCTCAGAAGCTCCTGGGGGACAGGGCCCTTGCCCCGACATGGGGCAAGGGATGCAGGGATGTGACGTCCTCCCCACGGGGGCGGTGGGACCCACTGGCAGGGTGCTGGCACCTCACCGCCTGCACATGCATCAGTGAGGAGGCTCCTGATACCCTGCCCTCAACGCTGTCTCGAGGCATTCACTAATTAACAGTGATTAAAGCACGTGAGGCAGTTGGCACTTCCCAAAGATGCTTGTCTGTGGGGCTGTGCAGAATAATTACTAAATGAAAAACACAGGATGGGGGCGGGGGGGGGGCTGCTCAAGAGCCTCGCCCTGCGAGCAGCGAGCAGCAACCATCCTGGCATGGCTGCAGGCCCCAGCTCCCCAGGTCCCCCAAAACCCCACAGACCCCCTACACCACAGCACGGCTGCACCTTGGCTGGGGGGCTGTGTGCCAGGCAGGGGGGGCCCACCCTGGGGTGCTGAGCCTGGCTCTCCACCCCCAGGTGCTGCCGGTTTTCTCGCTCTCACAGCACCTCCTGCACATGGGAGACCACGGTGAGGGCAATGGACACCCTTCCCATCCATCCCTGCTCCCTAGGGATAACAGACAGGCCCAGCTGCTGCTCCCACTGAAACCGGAGGCGCCGAGAAGCAGCTGCTGGGGAAAGTGATAGGGAACACTGGGGCCATCCCGCTGTGCCCCGCACAGACACGCAAAGGGGGGGCATTCCCAGGGGGACATGTGTCACCTCAACGCATCCGGGCCAGGGTTTTGTGCAGGGAGTCCTGCGGGTGTAGGGTCAGATGGAGTCTCCTGCCTCAGGAACACAGCTCCTCCTGTCCGTGCAACTGCGTGCACACACACCAGCACATGGACACGCACACACATGAACACACGAGCACACAAACACAGGTGCACGCGAGCACAGGAACATGCATGCACACAAACTGTGTGCACAGAAACACGGGTACCTGCAAGTGTGCATGCACAGGAGCATGCATAGGCACATGGACATCCATGCACAGGAAGATTCATGCACACAAGGACATGCATGTACAGGAACGTGCAGAGACACCTGGACATGCATGCACAGGAACATGCAGGCATCACTGGACATGCATGCACACAAACACACATGCACACAAATATATGTACATTCAAGCATGCATGCACATATGGACATGCGTGCACAGGAACATGCATGCATATCTTGACTTCTATGTACCCAGGCATGCCTGCACACACATGTACACAAGCATGCATGCACATACAACACCCACACAGCCATGCAGGTCCCAACCACGTGGGGTTGCAGGATGCCAGGACCAAGCCAAGGGCTGGCAATGCCTGGAGGGGCACAGTGGCTGCTGGGCCCCTGCCCAGGGAACTGGTGGCCCCACGACTCCTTGGCGAGGGCAGCAAATTTAGCCCAAGCCCTGGCCACGCCGGGCTGAGGAATCCACGGCACAGCCGGTCACAGCCACCATGGCTCGGGCGCTGGCCAACAGCAGGGATCCAGTTGCAGTAAAGTTTTTCTCGAGGGTGAAGCCTGTCCCTGAGCAGGTGCCTGGGGCCCCTGTCACCTCCTTGGTTTCCAGCTCCTCAGGAGGCACCCGGTGCCCCATGTGCTGTCATTAAGGATCCCTTGGCTTCATTAAGGATCCTGTGGTTTCCTCTCCAGCCTGCTTGGTCAGCCTGACTCGGTCAGCCTGACTCATGGGCCGGACATGTCCCCAAGCCCTGCCTGTCACATCCCCATCAGCCAGACCTGCTGTTGCCCAGCACGTGGCTCCTGCACCCTGGGAAGTGGCTCTGGGTGAGCATGCATGTTGCAGGAGACAGGTTGGTGGTGGAAATTCTTTATCCCCATGAGGGCTTTTTGAGGACCTCAAGTATTGGATGGAAGCATCAGCCAAGGTGCATCAATCCTGCTGCCCTGGCCAGCGGCTGCCAAGCTTGGACTGAGCCAGAGGGAAGCACTGAGTGGGGCAGCATAGGGTGGCAGCAGCTCTGGCCCCTTCAAAAATTAAACCTGCAGGCCGGAGCAGGTGACTGGACCTTGTCCCCAGCCTGTCACCGCCACCACACACATCACATTGGCCAAGTGGCACCCATGCTGGGCAGGTTGGCTCCCTGCACACATGGAGCTGTTTGCAGCCATAGTCCCAACACCATGGAGCCACGGGGAGATAGCGGCAGGGCTGGTGTCCTGGGTGATCCAGAGTCCTCTTGGTGCAGGCACTGGTGGCTTTGGTGTCATTTTCTCCAGCAGCCACGTGCCCACATAGGATGCATCGGCATGACAAGGAGCAAGGAGACCTCACCAGTGCAGGCAGCGCCTGCAGTCCTGGGAGCGCCGGTGCTGCAAGAGGCTGCCTGGGGATAACACACCGGCACTTTTCATCTTCAAAGCGCTCTCTGCACTAACTTTCATCCCCAAAGTGCCTCTCCAGCCCACCTGGGAGGTCTCCCACAATCCCGGAGCAGGGGACTCGGCCAAGTTCAGCGGCACTTTGCTGGGGCGCGGTGAGGAGGTAGTTAGGGCTGTGTTGTTGGCACGGTGCTGGTCAGGGCTCTGCCAGGACCTGCCAGACCCACCCATAAGCCCTGCTGTGCCCCCCGGGCCCCGCGCTGGCACGCCACGGCATGGCATCCATTACACCCACCCAGCATCGCACCCCAAGGGTCCCTGCCCTCTCCTGACCTCCACCGCCTTGAGACACAGCACTGCACACAGCCTACAAACACAGAGATTTAATAAAACCAGCTGCCTTATTATTACTATTTACAGATCAAACAGAAAAACAGTACAAATGATGAAAAGACTAACAACCGTTGTCTTCATAAATACCAGAGCCCGGCATGACTGGGGCTGTGCACCCCCTGGCACCCAGGAGGGGATGCAGCACTTGCAAATATTCACACACCCCCAGCCCTGGGTTGCTCGAAGCAAGAGGTCAGCTTTGCCCCTGCCACAAAGCAGCCAGCGTCTCCCAGACCATCAGTATTAAGACAGGGACCAGCAGATTATGGCCCCCACCCTGGACAGTGTGGCTGCCCCTGGAACTGTGTCCTTGCTCCATGTAGGAGGGACCTAGACCCTCACCCCCCACCCATGGGTGGTGGCAAGCAGCAGGGTAAGAAGAAGCTTCCAGCAGGCTGACCACACATAGGCTACTGCACATAGAGGTGAGGAGAAGGTATTAGGGACCAACATGGTGACAGGTGTCCTCTGTCCTCCTGCAGATTTGTGGGTCTTGTCACTGCTGAGAGGTCCCCGCTCCTCCTGGGGCACAGCCTGCGTCTCCACAGGCTGGGCCAGCATTTGCCCCCAGTCCAGCACTGCCTGCACACAGCTTGTCCCCAGAGTCCACCACCACAACCACCGCTACACATTGGAGACCTGCTGAGGCTCCCTGGCCTGGCGCAGCCCGTACAGCCACTTGATGACGCGGGCATTACGCTCGATGATGGAGATGCCGTAGGGGACACGCTCAGCCGGCCGCCCCTCTGGTGTGGCGGTGCTGGGCGGTGAGCGGCCACCCTCCGAGCTGGCCGTGCTCACACTGTGAAACTTGAGGGACACAATGTCAGAGCTGGCACGGGCGAAGCGCTCAGCGCCCATGTCCTGCACCTCTTCAGGGTCGAGGCCGCAATAGTTGAAGAAGCGCTCCAGGTCGGCGGTGGCCCGCGAGAGTCGGTCGCTCAGGTCTGACTTGGAGCGGTGCAGCAGCGGCTGCCGGCGGGCACTCTCGGGGCGAGCGGGTGAGCTCCGTGCTGGGGTCACAGGCAGCCCGCCCGCAATGGGAGATGCCGGCACTGGTGTCACCTGGCCCCGTGGAGCCCCACACGGATGGACGTCCACTCTCCGCACAGCCACACTGCCAGGCAGCTTCGTAGCAGCAGGGTTTTCCAGCGGCTTGGTGACAGTGGGGCTCTCCGGCAGATTCCCAGCACCCAGCCTCACGGGTGTCTCCACCCTCCACTTGCACTCCTGGCCCAGCGAGTTCTCTGCCTTGGGGAACGGGCTGTCGCAGAGGTTGATGAGGTTGTTGAGGATCTCTAGGTCGAGGGAGGTCTTCGAGCTGCTGGCCTCGGTGTGGCGCAGCCCCGGGGGTGCCCTGCGGCTGGGGGTGAGCGCAGCGCGGCGCATCCCGGGTGTGAAGAGGGGCTGCTTGAGCAGTGGTGGCTTCACGGGCTCCTGCTTGGTGCTGGCGACCCGCTGGCTCTTCACGTACTTGGCCTTGTCGGCCTCCAGCCGCTCCACAGCGCTGGGCTTGGTGGTGCCTGGCTCAGCACGCCGGCGGAAATAGGCAGGACCCTTGCGGAGGATACGGATGGGCATGGCTGAGGTGAAGGGCACCGTCACCGTCACTCCCTTCATGGCATCTCCAGCATGCAGTGCTTCGACGGGCATCCTCTGCGCTGGGGTGTGGGCTGGGTGGCCGCCACGGGCAGCAAAGGGCTCACGCACTGTCGGCTGCAAAGAGGGACCGGAGTGAGGGGTGGCACTGGGGACCGGTGGGTGGTGCGTGGTTCCTGCCCTGATGGCAGACAAAGGCTGCGTGGGGTGTGCGTTGCCGCACTGTCTGCGCTGCCTGAGCCCAGCATCCTATTTGAAGGCAGGGACCACGCCTCCACCCACCGCCGAGGCCTCCCTGAGACGATCCCCAGCCAATCGGCGCAGCAAGCCTGCTTCAAACCACTGCCGGGCCAATGGGGCCAGCGGGGAGGGCAACCCAGCAAGGGGCACCCCGGGCAGCGAGGTTGGGGGGGCGGTGTTCGGCCCAGCATCCCTTGTTGATGCTCTGCCCACATCACCTTCATCCAGGGGTGCATCGCCCACTCCTAGGGGTGCATCGTCTGCATCCAGGGGTGCATCGCCCACATCCAGGAGAGCACCATTTACATGCAGAGGTGTTTCACCTGTATCCAAAGGTGCACTGCCCACTCCCAGGGGTGCATTACCCACTCCCAGGGGTGCATCCCCATGCTCAGGGGTGCACCAGCCACCCCACTCACCCGTCACCTTACCAGGCTGAGGGATTCCGGGCTGCACTCCCTACCTCTCCCTTGGTGTTCAGCCCTCTCGCAGCATCTGGGGCTGCTCCCGGTCTCCCTGCTCCCACCCTTGAGCCCGTTGGAAAACACCGATGGGAGTTTCCCTCTGTGCTTTCCCAGCCGAGGTGTGTCAGCAGCCACGCTGGGTGCCCGCGCACCCTGTGTCCTTGGGTCCCCGCCAACCCCAACAAGCACAGGCGCCCGCCCCAACGGTCGCGCAGAGGCACCAGCCCGCCCACAGCAAAGGTGAGGGGGGCAAACCAGCCCTGCACCCCTCTGCAACCCCCTGCCCAGGAGTCAGCACAGCCAGAGAGGTTCAAGCGGGGCACATGGGAGGGCGTGCAGGGTCAAACCTGCCCCCACCCACCCCTCCCTCCCCATCCCCTTTGCTGAGCTGCTCTGAGTGAACCACCCTGAGGGTCCCCATTTCCGGGAACAGGTGAGCCCCAGGAAGCTAACAGCAAGTCCCAGCACTCACCAGTGTAGTAATGAGCACGCTGGGGGTCAGGGTGCCCCAGCCCTGCTCCCTCCCACGGCAGCCGCCACCGTCACCATCAGCCGCTCACCCGCCTGCACAACTTCCTGGGTGCGACCCAGGGCCCGTCCCAGCATCAGCCACAGGCACCCACAGCACCGCGCCGTGGCCACGCTGAGCTTCAGCTGCTGCATTCGCAACCCCACGTGTGCCAGCGTGTGAGCCCCAGCCCCCCGCAATCCGTACCCCAACCGCGCAGCAGCCGCCTCAGCACACGGCGCATCTGCCTGATGAGCTCTGACGGGCGAGCAGCCTGGGGGAGCCTGACTGTCCCTGTCCCGGTTCCCTTGCCGGGAGGGACACGTTGCCTTCTGACCTGGAACGAGTCCACGGGGGGCTGGCCAGGAGCGGGGACAGCTGGGAACGGTCCCAGTGCCACGACAGACCCCCCTGCCCTGCTCCCTGAGGGCGGATTTCTACAGCCCTCTGTGGGGAGTCCAGCGCGACGGAGACTTGGGGACACGGCCAGCCGTCTGGGGTGGCAGTGTCCTTGCTGGGCAAGGACAGGGACAGGCAGGGCAGGCAGGTGTCCCCAGACAGAGCTGTGCTTACAGTTCCCCTGGGAAGCACGGCCGGGCTGTGCTCGGTGCTGCACAAATGCATGGGTTGAGCTGGGTGCTGCAGCCCAACTGGTGCCAGAGTCTGGGGGCAGCTCGTCGAGACCCTTGCTCACCCAGTACCAGGCAGTTGCCGGGGTGGTGGTGGATGCCAAATGTTCGTTGGGTGCCCGTGCAGTAACACCCCTCGCTTCCAGCACTGCCCAGACCCCACACCCTGACAGCTGGTCCTGCAGCCCTTGCACCCTGTGCCAGGCTCAGGGAGGGCTCCCCAGCTTGACACAGGGATGCAAACGTGCTCCCCTGGGCAAGGTAAAGTGTCAGGCACTGGAATGCAGCTTGGTGCCAGAGACTCAGCCCCAGAGCCGAGCCATAGAGGAGGACAACTGTTGGGGTGCAGGGACGAGGACACAGGGCCCCCCAGCACAGCCACCTGTGGCTGGCATGGGCTCCCCTCCCTGCCTGGCTGACAAGGACAGCACGGCCAGGCACAACCTGCTGCTCCACATTCCTGTGGTGCCGAGCCACCTGCCCTGGCGTGGCCATGCTGAGCCAGGCTGCACCATGCTGAGCCACCCTCTGAACAGCTCCCAAAGCACAGCAACGTTATCACATGTCCCAAGCTCGCCAGAGCACAGGGATTCAAGTGCCAGGGCTGACAGCCCCACTCATGGTAGCAATGCCTGGCCATAGCCCCAGCTCCTCTCCCTCCCCGTCTGGGCATCCCAACTGGGCTTTGGCGTACCGGATCGCCTCCTGCCTGGAAGCAGCCTCTCCAGCAACTGTGCAGTTGTGCTTCCTCCTCACCAGCTGATCCAGCCCAATGCTGATGGCACGGAACCAGCATGGAACCAGTATGAAATCAGCATGGGACCAGCACCATCTCCACAACCTACCTGACTTGGCCCTGTGATGTTGGAGACTCTTCAGCACAGCTCAGCCGCCACAGTTCTTCTCCCTGTGCTCGTCCTGGGGGTGTCCTGGTGACCCCACACCTCCTTCCCAGGCACGTCCTCTGCTTCTCCCCACGGACCTGCAGCTGGAGGGTGCTGGAGCAGTTCTGTGCTGTGGCTGTTCCCACTGAGTCAGCGCCAGGCGAGGACGCCCTCCGAGACAACTCAGTGCTCACATGGGATCAAAACCACAGGGCATTCTTCCATGCCAGGCTGCGTCACGCAGCGTGATGGTAACCAGTGACGTCCTGTGCCGGCTCAGCCTGTGGTGCTGGTTGGTGTAGCGCAGATGTACATCCTGAGATGCTCACACTGCCAAAGCCAAAACGCCTCTGGAAATGCCCCGCCTGCTGTGGGCAGAGGGATCTGATGCTCTTCAAAGGTTTCAGGGAAAGGGGAAAATTACCAGCCTCTCCATGGGCAGGGAGTCGCTACTCAGCTCCCCGTGTGTCCATGGCACGGCGAGCCAACAGGGCCTTCTCTGCTTTGGAAAGCTCTCCTTGTTTCTCCTTGTATCCAGCATCAAACAACACCAAAATGCAGCAAAATAACCCAGATAACACCAAAGGAGGGGACAGACCAGAGCAGGGTCACCAGGTCTTCAGCCACAAGGACCTGCTGGCCTGAACACTGCACCAGGGTGGTTCTGGAGGCTGCTGGCCCCATGATACCGGCATCTCCCATGGGAAGGTGGAGGGGACACATGGCATGGAGGTCTATTACAGCCGTGCATCTTTCAAACTGCTCTTGGAAGCAAGGCAAGCAGCTGACAGAGAGAGAAGAGCTGAGTGAAGCCCATGGAAAACAACTGTCTGGGTGCCGCAGGGCTGCCCCGCGCCTGGGCAATGGCAATGGTGGATCCGCTCAACAAGCTCGGCTGGAAAAACCCTGCCTGGCAAGGGCAGAGCCTGCAGGTGCCTGCCCAGCCCCGGCTGCTCACCCAGGCACGTTGGGGCAGCTGGGTGCCTGTGCGGCCTCGCCCTTGCTGCGAGCACCCCAGAACAGGTTTCAGGAGGGCAGCCCACAGCAGGAGAGCTCCTTGACAGCCAACTCAGCACCTCTGCCTCGGGGACACAGGTACAGGGCAGGGATTGAGGAATGGTGCTTGGAGACAGGGACAGGCGGGTGCTGGCACTGGTTTTGCTCTCACCTACAGAGGCTCAGGGCTGGGCACTTCTTGTGCAGCTTCCAGGACCTCCTGTGTAGTAAATCCAGACCCCAACGAGTGAAAAACATGCTCAGAGGCTAGATCCTCCCTAAAGTGCTGGGTGGAGGTGGTTGCGGGTGCCTGGCAGGGCCCCAGAGCAGCAAAACCAGGGCTTGGTGCAGCTTGAGCAGCCCCAGGCAGAGTTGTTCTTGGGACCAAGAGCCCCCCAACTCCCTCATCTTGGTGGGTGCTAACCCCTGGTGTTTAATTACAAACCTGGGCTGCACCCAGCTTTACAGCAGGGGAATCTCCCCTGTGCCACCTGGCCTGAGCCAGGACAAGCCACTGCCTGCTCCTGCCTCAGTTTCCCCAGCAGCAGGCTTTGCAGAGGCAGCTTCCAATGGGACTCGGGGGCTCCATGGGGAAGGTTTCGCTGGGCAGACGGAAGGATGCTGCCTGCACCCAGATCTCCCCACACATCTCCTCAGCTCAGGGCCAAGAGCTGGAGAGGTGACAGATGGGGACATGCCAGGCGCGAGGCCTTTGTGTGCGCAGCAGCAATGGTGCGCGGCGACACAGCCCCGCAGATGGCGGCTGCCGGCGGGGCCAGGGCCACAGCCCGCGGCCAGGCGAGAGTGTTGGGCCCTGGGGATCCAGTCCTTTTGTCCAGGTCTCACCTCCAGCAGCAGCCCCTTCCCTCTGCCCCCCACCAGCCTTTCAACTTTCAACTTGACCTGCTCCTTTCACATGGAAATGGGATGCAAATGCGGCTGGCAGGGGCCAGGCTGTGACCTGCCAGTGGGTCCCCAGACTCACATCTGGGGTTCATACCCACCCACCTTGGGCGAGGGGGGTCCCCTTGCTCCCTGGCAATGGGGCAGGAGCCTTCCCCTGCCCTGGAAAACCATCCCCGCTGCTCTCAGCTGGAAGTAGATATTAGGGGATGGGTCAAGGATGGACCCCCATTCTCCTGGCCTGCCAACCCCCCTGTGTTTTCCCACTGTCCAAGCACCCCATGGTGTGGGGTGCCCCGCTGACCCCCCTGCCCTGCTGCAGCTGTGGATGAGTCCCTAGCTCTGGCCATGCAAGGAGGGTGCTTCCCGGCTGGCCGGTCTTTGGAGCCTAGCAAAGACCACTTGGCTACCAAATGTTGCCATCTGGCTCAGGGTCCTTGGCTCGCATCTGCTGGGGATGCGAGGGGCTGGGGGATCGGGGACTCAGCTGCAGCACAGGGAGGGGTGCAGGAGGCCCAGCGTATCACCCCATGCAGGCCAGGCAGGCAGCACGTGTCGGTGGGTCTGGGTGAGGATCGTGAAGCGGTGGTGTGGGGGTCCCGCACACAGCACCCCTCCAGGTTCCCTTGCCATTCACCTTTGGGAAAGGTCTCACCATTCTTTGTGCTGCCAAATTAAACACAGAACAATTGTCATCCCATCCCCTCCCTGTCCTCATCCCCACCCCCAGGGACCCCAGCTGCCCTGGGGCCAGCCCAAGTGCCCCACACCTGATTTCTCCTAGCATGTTGTACCTGCTGTCCCCCTCCCAGGAACCACCTGTACTGATTTTGGCTGGGATAAGGTTAATTTTCTCTGTAGGAGCTGGTACAGGGCTATTCTGGATTTATATTTAGAACAGTGTTGATAACCCAGAGATAGTTTAGTTATTGCTGAGCAGTGCTTACACAGTGTAAAGACCTTTGGTGCTCCTCATCCCACCAGCGAGCAGGTTTGGGAGTGCAAATGGAGCTGGGAGGGGACATAAATGGGACCCCACTGACCAATCCCATCCACAGGACAACCTACTCAGCACTAGAACTTGAGGAAGAAGAAGGAAGAGGGGATATTCAGAGTGATGGCATTTGCCTCCTCAAGTCACCATCAGGATATGGGAGCCCTGCTGTCCTGGGGGTGGCAGAATCCCTCCCTGCCATGGGCAGTGGTCAGGAAACATCTGATTTTGCTTTGCTTGAGCGCACAGCTTTTGCTTTGTCTGTTAAACTCTCTTTATCTCAACCCACCAGCTTTCTCCTATTCTCTCCCCTGTCCCACAGCAGGGGCTGAGTAAGCAGCCAGGTGCTGCTGAGCTGCCTGCTGGGGTTAAACCATGGAAGTACCTGAAACCATGCCCCACTGCAGTCACTCAGCCGTGCCAGCACCCTCCCTGCAGCTCCAGGGGCACATGGACACCGTGTCCCCCAGCCTCCAGGGATCCCAGCTGCCCTGTGGCTGGGGCAGGGATGGAGCCAGGAGCAGGCCAGGGTGAAAGGTCCATCATCAGCCCCTGCAATGTGCAGGCAGGGTGCAGGCAAGGTGCAGGCAGGGTGCAGGCAAGGTGCAGGAAGAGTGCAGGCAGTGTGCAGACAGGGCTGGAGAAGGCAGTCCCAGGTTGGGCAGGGCTGCAGCCCTCTCTCCCAGTGACACCCGGTGGGTGCTGCAGGAGGAGCTTCCACGAAGCATCCTGGGGTGTTGGGTGCTGGGATGGGGGGGGGGGGGGGGGGTGTGATTCTGGAGGTGACCTGGCCTCTGTCTCCTCACCCGTGTCACCTGTCAGCTGCTGCAAGCGGCTCAACTGCCAGCTCACAGCCCAGCTGATCTAGCTCACAGCTCACAGCTCAGCTGATCTCCCATCTCACAGACACGGGATTAGAAGTGCCCAGCCCTGCAACGCACCCGAGGTGGTATAGCCACCATGCTTGGGGGTCCCCAGGAGCCCCAATCCAGCCTGTGACCCTGCAGAGATCCCCAGTGTCACCAGGTGACAATCACACCTGCAAGAAGCATCCTGAAATAGGTGAGAGACAGTTCAGCCAGGGACAAGTGCAAAGTCGAGGACACTGCCAAGAATAATCCCTGGCTCCTGGCCAAGCTGGGGCTCACGAGGCCAGTGGTGACGCTGAGGCAAGTACCCCACGCTGGGCCGGCAGCAGTGGTACGTGGGGATGGAGGGCAGTGAGGACACCAGGGCAGAGGAGGGGCTGTCCCCGGGCTGGCAGGGAGAGCACAGGAGGTGGCTAGAAGCTGGAGATGGCACAGTTGGACTTTGGCCATCAGGATAAGGTTTGGAGATGAAAGGCTGCAGCTGGCATGTGGGGTTGAGCTATGTGGTGCAAGTTGCGGGGAGAGGGGAGTGGGACCCCACGGCCAGCCCTGCACCTACCTGGGGGCGGGGGCTGCACCGGCAAAAGCTGGGGATGCATTGAGAGGGGAGGCATGAGCAAGGGGATCCTGACCCCCTGCCCCTTCCATTTGTGTCCCCGTCCCTGGGCTGATCCCGGCCCCATGGAGGGGACGGTTGGGACCGGAGTTGGTCCCTCTGGCTCAAAGGCACTCGTCCCTCCAGCCTCAGGAGTCCCCCCAGGAGTGCTCATCCCTCCAAGGACATCAAAGCTTTTCCTTGTGCTTCCTTATCGCTTTGATCTCACCACACCCCGCGCTGGCAGCTGACCATCCCTGAGGCTCCTGTGTCCCCACGGGACATACCCAAGATCCTCCCATCCAGGGCAAGTGCCCTGAAACGCATTGCTGGCCCCCACTGCTGAGCGTGGGCTCTGAGGGCGCGGGTTTCCCCGTGGCCGCTGCCTGACCCAGGACGCGGAGCAGCGCAGGGCCAAGCCGCCAGCCGTCTGCATCCGGAGGCCGTGACGCGCTGCCTCACGTCACCGCCCCGGCAGCAGGACTCGCTGCCACCCGCGTGCTGCGGCCGCGGCCCCAAAGCACAGTGAGTGTCCCCCCCGTGGGAACTGCCCAGGGACCAGTCAGACTGGGAGCCCGCTTCCTTCCCAGCTCCTGCTCCATCGCGGAGCCCCTGACGCCTCCCCACGGAGCTGGGAGCGCGGGTGGGTGGTTGCACCCATCAGGCTCAGCTGCAGGAGACGTGAGTTTCCTCCGCCAAGCTCGGCGCTGCTGCAGAGGCTCAGAGCCAGCTCTGCTGGGCTGCAGGGACGTGGGGACCCCCACGCCCCGGAGTGGGACGGGAGCGGTGTCCAGGGGATGCAGCCGGATCCTGGCTGACTCAGCGCGCTGGTATGAGCCGAGGCTGGTTTGCAGGTGGGGTTGCCAGGGCCTTCTCCCTGCGGGTGCCAGAGCCTGCCGGGATCACAGGGAGCCAGCTGGGAGGAGACGGGCACTGCTTTGCCCTGCCCGGCAGATGCACTGGGAGGCATGAGGCCGCCATTCCCAGCAGAACGGCTGCCCAGGCCTCTCGGCCCCCAGGTGAGAGCCATCTTCGCCCCATGCCACTCTGTGCCAGGCTGTGCCGTGCCTTTATGCTGTGCCAGGCTGTGCTGATCTGTGCCAGATTGAGTTGAGCTGTGCCATGCCATGCCTTTATGCCATACCAGTCTTAGCCGAGCTGTGCTATGCCTTTATGCTGTGCCAGGCTTTGCTGAGCTGTGCCCAGCTTTGCCAGGCTGTGTTGTGTTGTGCCATGCCCTTATGCCATGCCAGGTCCGGTGCCAGCTGTGTGCTCGGTGCTGCTGAACCCCAGCTCCCTGGGACAGGGCCCTGGTGGAGCCAAGCAGGTCCCACATGCAAGACAGGAGGACACAGTAGCATCATCTGTGGGGAGCCAGGGGTTCCCAGTGCTCCCAGGGGGTAAAAGGGGGGCTGGGATGGGCTAGGACGAGGCCTCTGTGCCTGCCAGAGGGGGAACACAGGAGGCCAAGGTTGGGATCCAGGGGGGTTGGGTCTCACCTCACCACTGACCAACGGCTCTCCCCCCAGCACGGCAGCATCGCCTCAGTGCCCAGGCCCCCAGCCCTGAGCCATGGCGCTGCTCACCCATCTCCTCGCCTGCGCCTTTGGCACAGGCTCCTGGGTGGCCATCAACGGGCTGTGGGTTGAGCTGCCACTGCTGGTGACGGTGCTGCCGGAGCAGTGGGACCTGCCTTCCTACATCACCATCATCATCCAGATGGCCAATGTGGGGCCACTCTTCATCACACTCATGCACCGCTTTCGACCTGGCTTCCTGAAGGAGGTGGCTGTTATCTACGTGATCGTGTCTGTGGGGGTCGTGGCCTGTTTGCTGCTAGCCTTCCTCTGGAACTACACATCCCCCATTGCCGGGAGGCCCCACAGCACCGCCTTCCTCATTCTCACCTTCTTCCTGGCACTGGTGGACTGCACCTCCTCCGTCACCTTCCTGCCCTTCATGATGCAGCTGCAGCCCCAGTACCTGACCACCTACTTCATTGGCGAAGGGTTCAGCGGGCTGATCCCTGCTCTCATCACCCTGGGCCAGGGCTCTGGCATCTCTAGGTGTGTCAACAAGACCTATGTGGTCAACAACACCAATGGCAATGAGACTGTGGAGAGCACTGGCTTCCAGCTGGAGACCGACTACCTCCCAGCCAACTTCTCCACCTTCTTTTTCTTCCTTCTCATGACTGTAATGATGCTGGCCTGCTTGCTGTCCTTCTTCTTCCTCACCAGGCAGCCCAAGGTGTGGGAGCTCTCCCAGCAACAACTCTTTCCCAGCAACATTGTGCTGAGCTCATTTGACCAAATCTCTGACGAGGCAGCTGATTCACAGTTGAGTGGAGGCTGCCCATCCCCAAAGGATGCCAAGGGACCCAGGAACCTCCTGCCAGAGAAGGTCTCCTACCCCCTGGCTAAGTTCACCTTCATCTACCTCCTCATCACTTGGGTGAGCGCTCTGACAAATGGGGTCCTGCCATCCGTGCAGTCCTACTCCTGTCTTCCCTACGGCAACACCGCCTACCACCTCGCAGCCACGCTCAGCTCCATGGCCAACCCCCTTGCCTGTGTCGTGGCCACGGTCCTGCCTGGCAGGTGAGTAGTGGGGTGCTTGGGGCCATAATGTGGTGCACTCTGGGGCCAGGAATGGCCTGCACTTTGCAATGGCAGGGAGAGAGAAGGCCCTGGGTGGGAGAGGGTCCATGGGATGCCTGTGCATTGGTAACAGAGACACCCTGGGAAAGGAGGATGGAACCAGCATGGAGTTGGTCAGTGAGGTTTGTGCCCCTCATTGGGGATGGGCTGGCAGTATGACCTGGTGTCACACGTGTTTCCCCTGCAGGTCCCTGATGCTGCTGGGCACCCTCACCATGGCAGGGACGGGGTTTGGTGCCTACAACATGGCCATGGCGGTGATGAGTCCCTGCCCGCTCCTCCAGCAGTCCCATTGGGGTGATGCCACCATCGTAAGTCATGGGGCCCCTCTTGACTGGGGAGGTCTTCAGGGCCACCCTCTGCTCTGGCCTCACCACAACGTTCCCTGTCGCCATGGTGGGGAACCTCCAGCACCTCTAACTGCTCTTTTCCCCCAGGTCCTCTCCTGGGTGCTCTTCACTGGGACGCTCTCCTACGTGAAGGTGATGGCCGGGGTGATCCTACGGAGCCGCAGCCGCAGTGCGCTGGTGTGGTACGGGGCGGTGGAGCAGCTGGGCTCCCTCCTGGGGGCCATGCTCATGTTCCCCCTCGTTAACGTCTACGACTTCTTCAAATCCGCTGACTACTGCAGCCTGCATTGCCCGGTGTGAGCGGGATGGGCACCCCAAAACCAGCAAGGGCAAGAGGCGGGGAAGCAGCTTTGGAACTGGGGCAGCTGCAGGCACGTCTCTGCTGGGTTTCCATGTGGGAACAGCTCTGTGGCTTTGTCCCCGGGGACACGGGGTGTCCACGTCACATTGAAAGCAATAGAAGGTGTTTGCTCAGCCCTCAGCCTCTGTGCTGCCCGTGGCCCCCATGCCTGGTACCCCCAGCCTGGGTACCCTTGGCTGGGGTCACATCCCATCCCTTCTCTTGGGGGGTCTGGAGCTGTTGGCACCGTGCCCCAAAGCCCCCTCCCCGAACCTCATGGGTGGGCACGGCTCCAGTGGCATTCCCGGCCCTGTGCTGCGGCACAGGCAGAAGCTGCCGCTGGCATCAGTGGGTTTGCCGGCAGCTGCGGGGAGTGGGGACAAAGGTGGATTGGGCAGGGCTGTGCTGGAGCCTGCCCTGCCCTGGCTGTGGGGACAGGCACTGCAGGGGGGACACGGGGCAGGGGGCTTTTACAAGGGCCCCAGTAGCAGCTGGGGAAACTGAGGCATGGTGGGAGGGGATCTGCTTGGTGTTTGCCATCCTCTACTGTGGCTCCAGCCAACGTTTTCTGCTTCCTCCCCACAGCCCTGTGCCCCACTGCGCCCCGTACCTGCTGCACCCTGAGATGGGCAGCACTGGGAGGCAGAGCTGGGGAAGGTCCACAGCTCAGCCTTGCACCCAGAGCAGTGCTGGCCATGGTACTGGGCAGGGAGGATGGCACAGGACCTGAGCCAGGGCTGTGCCACCTGGTACCCAACTGTGCTGTGGCTGTGCCAGCCAGGGTGGGGGACGGGGGGGCAGTGAGGCATGGCAGACAGCCCTACATCACCTGGGATGCTGGGAATGCATTGGGATGCTGGGGCTGATAAGGGATGCTGGGGCTGATAAGGGATGCTGTGGGATGCTGAGAGATGCTGGGGGATGCTGTGGGATGAAGGGGATGCGGAGGATGCTGTGGGATGCTGGGGATATGGGGGATGCTGTGGGATATGGGGGATGCTGTAGGATACTGAGAGATGTGGGGGTTGTGGGTGACATAGGATGCTGCATGGGGACTGGGGCAGCACCCGCGCCCCGCACGCGCCTGCGCCCCTTCCCCGGGGCATGAGGCAGCCGGGCCTTTGTCCCCAGCCCTTTGTCTGGCAATCTGCTTCCCGAGCTGGCGGCAGCACCAGGCCGGTGCCTGGCGTGCCTCAAAGCCACGGATTCAAGCCACTTCGGGGCTCCGGCTGCAGCCGGGAAGGACGTGGCTGGAATAGCTAATGGCCAGCAGCCCCCTGAGTCAGTGGCCAAGGCAGCGAAGAGGGCAGGAGTGAGGGCAGAGGGTTCTGCCCCTCCAGAGCCATCGAGCATCCCCCCCCGACAGCTCCCAGCTGACTACACAGCTCCACGGGTCCAGGATCCAGCCCTGCAGGGGACAAAGGGCAGGAGGAGGGGATTGAGGGATATCGAGGCACCACAGCGTGACATCCCAGGAGCAGGATGCATCCCACGACCTTCACGGGGAGGCCGAACCCTCTCCCCCTGCCCCCCCCCGCAGAGAATGCTCTTGCCCTTGGGAGCCCCCAGAGCCCCTCGCCCACCGAATCCCCATCGCCCCCTCCCTCTCGCCAGGAAAACAATCGCCTCCAGTGGGAATTATTTCCATACAGCTGCTCAGGAAGGCACGAATTCAGCCACAGTGGAGGAGAAAGGCTGAGCCTTTCTTCTGACGTTCCCCTCCCTCCGTGCCGAGGTGGGGGCAGGTTTTGGGGGGGCCAGGCGCTGCAGTCAGCAATATTAGCACAGCTCGGCAGGACTGATTGCAGGTTATTAACATACATTATCTCAGTCCCCTGCCTCTGAAAGGAGCCGGGTTCCTATTCCCCCTTTCCGAGCCCTCCCTCCCCCTGTCTTTTACACTTAATTACCTCCCTTATTACACCACAGCCTGGAGAGAGACAAAATCCCAGGGCAGCGGGCAGGCAGGCAGCCCTGGCCCAACTAGGGCGTAAGTAATCGCCCGCTCTGCAGTCGTGCCTTCAAGGAGAGAAACGGCACACGCGCGGATAAATAAATCAGGGAGTGGTGCCCGGTGTGCGGGGGGGGGGATGCCGGGAGCAGCCCAGCAGGCGATGTCCCCCCCAGGGCCACAGCCCACTGGGAGAGGTGACCTTGAACTTCTCAGAGCCCTGACGTCAGGGCCGTGCTGCAGGGCCAGATGGGATGCGTGTCACTGTCTGCACGCGAGCGCCCACGGCACGAGGGGGGAACAGGGACCCCAGCCCATGTGGGGAGCGGCCCTGAGACCCCCCAGCCCCGGGAGGGGGCCTGACAGGGTGGGCTGCGGGGTGCCATGGAATTGCAGTTGTGCGATGTCCTAGGATCTGGGATGCTGATGGATTTGTGATCCTGGGGGATGTGGGATGCAGTAGGGTCTGGGATGCTGAGGGTTGTGGGATGGCGCGATGCGATGCAGGGATGGCCCCAGCCCTGGCTCCGAGCATGGCTGAAGGAGCAGACACGCTGGCAGCAGGCAGGCCTGGGTACCAGCTGCTGGGGTGTTCCTTTCGGCCCCCTGCCCTGATGCCACGTGCCTGGCCAAAGGGGCTGGTGCCCCAGAGGCTGGGGGTGCCCAGGGCTGCTCTGCGGTGGCCGTGCCAGTGCTCTGCCTGCGGTGACAGATGAGGGACTGTCCTTAGTTAAGTGCTGCAATGCTCTCAACATAGCACAGGGCTCAGGGAGAGCACGGCCTGCTGCCAGCCAGGTCCCAGTGTCACCCGTCAGCCCCGGGCTGGCTCAGCCCCAGGGAGAACCAGCCTGCAGGACCAGGGCCTCATCCTGCTCCAGGAAGGGAAGCAGCGGAATGAGGGGAGGCGGGGGAACGGGGGCTCCAGCAGGGAACAATGCACCACCACGAGCCCCGCTATTATTGCAGGCAGCGGAGGTCATGGTGATTCCCCGGGGACAGGGATGGGGACAGGGAAGAGGAATGTGGAGTGGGAAAGGGACAGTGGGCAGGGATGGGGACAGGACAGAGGTGAAACAGGGATTAGGGCAGGGAAAAGGGAACAGGGATGGGGACAGAGAACAAGGGACAGAGGAAAGGACAAGGGAAAGGCATCCCTGGAAAGGAACAGGGGACAGAGATGAGGACAGGGAAGAAGGAATAGTGATGGGGACAGAGAACAAGGGACAGGGACAAGGGAAAGGGGTCAGTGGAAAGGCATGGGACAGAGATGAGGACAGGGAAGATGGAGAGGGATGGAGACAGGGTATAGGGATAGGAATGAGGAGCAAGGACAGGTAACAGGGATGGAAACGGGACAGGATAGAGAGCAAGGACGGGGCAGGGATGGAACACGGAACAAAGGACAGGGATAGGGACAAGGGAGCAAGGACAGGGACAAGGGAGCAAGGATAGGAACAGGGAGCAAGGACAGGGATAGGGAGCAAAGGCAGGGGTGGAAATAAGGGACAAGGGACAAAGGACAGGGATAGGGACAGGGAAAAAGGAAGGGGATAGGGACCAGGGATGGGGACCGGAGGATGAACAGGGATGGGGACCCTCTCCCCTCAGACCCCTCCTTCGCAGCCCTGGGGGCTGGCGGCAGAGAGACAAAGGCGGTGGGAGGCAGTGGTCCCCCCTTAACCCCCCCATCCCCACGTGTGCCCATTGTCCACGGCCGGGGGGAGGGACCGGGGGGAGGGAGGGACCGGGGACCCGAGCTGCCGGGATGCCCGGGGCGCCTCGGGAGGCTCCGGGGGGGCGGTGCAACCCCCTCCCCCCTGGCTCCTGCCTTCCTCCCCTCCTCCTCCTCCTCTTCCCCTCCTCCTCCTCCTCCTCCCCTCCCGCCGCTCCCCGCCCCTCGCACTCGGCTCCCCGCGCCTCTCCGCCCGCACCGCCGGGGCCGGGCCGGGGGCCGAGCCGGTACCGGAGCTCCCCGGGGCGGAGGGGGCCGGCCCGGCCCCGCCATGCCCCGCTCCTTCCTTGTGAAGAAGCTGAAGGCGGAGGCGTTCCCCGCCGCCGGGGCCCCCGCGCCCCCCTACGCCCCCCTGGAACCCCCCTACGCGCTGCCCGGACCCGCTGCGGGTGATGGTTAGTGCGGGGCTGGGGGCTCCGGGGGGATGGGGCGGGGGACGACTCCCGTCAGTATTTTGTGGGGGAAATGCGGGGGGATGTGGGGAGTGCGGGAGATGCGAGGGATGCAGGAGATGCGGGGGATGCGAGGGATGCGGGGATGCGGGGAAAGGGAGGGATGCAGGGGGATGCGACGCAGGACAACGTGGGGGTCCCCATCGTTGTGTCCCGCAGGCGGGGCATCGCGCGGGGCTGGGGACTTCGTATGGGACCCCCTCGCCGCTATTGTGTGTGAGCACCGCGGGGGGATGCGGGGGACGCGGGGGTGAGGAGGATGCAAGGGCAGCACGGGGTGGAGGTCCCCAGCGTTGTGTCCCGCAGGCGGGGGCGTCCTGAAGGGCTGGGGACTTCGTATGGGACCCCCTCGCCGCTATTGTGTGTTGGCGCCGCGGGGGGGATGAGAGGGATGCGGGGGATGCGAGGGACGCGAGGGATGCGGAGATGCAGGAATGCGAGGGATACGGGGATGCAGGGCAGCACGGGGTGGAGGTCCCCGGCGTTGTGTCCTGCAGCCGGGGGCATCGTGCGGGAATGGGGACTCTGAATGGGACGACCCTGCCGCTATTGTGTGTTGGCACCGCGGGGTGATGCGAGGGATGTGGGACAGGACAAGGTTAGGGTCCTCAGCTTTGTGTCCCACAGCCGGGGGCATCGCGTGGGAATCGGGGGTCCAGATAGGACCTCCCCCGCCGCTATTGTGTGTGGGCACCAGGAGGATGCGAGGGATGCGGGAGATGCGGAGAAGGACGAGGTGAGGGTCCCCAGTTTTGTGTCCCGCAGCTGGGGGCATAGTGCAGCTGTTGGGGGTCACCCCTTCTTGCCTCGTCCCTGCTCCAGGACCACCGGTCAAAGTTGGACCTTGGGGAAGCGTTCCCTGCGTGACAGGGACAGCCCCCCGTGGGCAGCCCCCGCTTCCCGGCCAGCCCTGCTCCCCCCAAAACCGAGGTGCAGAGGAGTGGACTCCTTCCCATGGCAAGTTTTGGGGGGCACGAAGCAGGCGGGTGGCAGGGGGAGCAGCAGCCTCGCCCGTGCCGCCTGGTTTCATTGTTTGCAGCAGTGCCCCCAGCCCCCGCGGGAGCGCAGAGGGGGCTGTTGCCTCTTTGGGGTGCAGGTAGCAGGAGAGGGGCAGGCAGCCCCCTTCCTGCAACGAGAGCAGTGCAGACAGCTGGGCTTGGGGTGGCAGAGGTCCCTGGAGCCCTGTCCTGCCAGGGGACAGTGGAGTGCATGCCAGGAGTCACGGGGCTCGGCAGAGACCCCCAGTGGGGCAATCCGGGGTCCTGCCCTGGAAGAGAGGACTGGGGTGGGAAGCTCATCCTGTGCCATGGCTTTGGGGGTCCTGGGTGCTTAGGAACTGGGATGCTGAGCGGGATGCAGGAATGGGCCTGATCCAGCCATGCACCAGCCAACATTGCCCAACTGCTGCGTTAGCTGTCCCCCCCTTTTCCACTCCTCACCTCTCCCTTGCCTTTGGTGGGCTTTGCCTGCTTGGGGCACGGGTGCTAAGCCCCTTCTGTCCTGAGGGGGTCCTTTTCTTCCCCCCCTCATTGGGAGCCAAGAACCGGTGGGGGAGGGATGTGCTGCAGCTGGGCAGAAGCTGCCGACGCTGCTCTCCTGGAAATAACCTTGCTGCATGCTCAGAGGCAGCGTGAGAAATTGCTGAGCAGAGCGTTTCTGCACAGCCCGCGCGCTGTCAGCACAGCACACGGAGATGGGGGGGTGAGCTCTGCCCTTGCCATGCAGCCCCCTCCCCACTGCAGGCATCCCCAACCTCCATAGAACAAATGCTCTCAGCAGAGTCAGCAGGGAATCTGGCATGGGGGGCCCCATGGGCAGGGGTGGCCAGAATTTAGGGGTTGCTCAGCTGCAGCTGGGGTGGGGATTTCTGTGCTGCCCTGCTGGCACACATGGGTGAGCCTGGCTGTGCACCCATCCTGGGACCCCTACAGCTCCCATTGTCTCCAACAGCAGGGACATGTCCTCTGAAGCGGCTGGCAAGGGCCAGTGTGTTTGAGACGGGAGACCACCAGGATCAGTTTGGGGGACCCAGGGTGGCTGTGTGTCCCATGGAGTTGCTGGCCCAGCAGGGAGAGAGCTGCACTGCTTCTCCTGCAGTGACCTTCAAGTGTCAACACGGAGGGACGGGGATGTCGGCACAGTGCCTGCTCTGCTGTGGGTCAGCAGTCCTTACCCTGCAATGGGCCATGAGCAGACCTGTACTAATGTCACACAGGGGTGACACTACTGGAGCAGCACCTGAGACCTGGGGGCCTGTGGGTCCCTCACCTCAGCAGAAGCCCAGGGCCTTGGTGCTGCTGGCCTCCAGGGAGATGGGGGACAGTCGAGGGGCCCTTTCACAGCCCCTCTGCGCTCGCCTCCCCACTCTTACCCTAGGTTTTTAGAGGTGAGGATGTCGATGGTGCAGAGCTCGTCGGTGCGCCTGCCCTGTGAACAATGGGGCTCTTGCACCCACAGCTGCCTGGCAGTGAGGGGCTCACGGAGGCTGCCAAGCTGGGGCAGAGGGGTGGCACTGGGGTGGGCACAACCAGACATCCCGCAGCCCCATCCCTGGTTCCCACCACTGCAGTCCCACTGGATGGGACCCATCCAGATGTAGACAGGAGCTTGGGCAGACTCACTCCCTGTCCAGATGAGGCAGCTCCAGTGCCCAGGGGTGGGGGTTGGGGACAGGGACCAGTGACAGGGAGGATAGCCCCAGTTCTGCACCCCAGTAGTCATTACTCATGGCTTTTCCCATCCCTGGTGGGGCTAACCTGAAAGTGAGCCCTCTGTGTTATCCTCACAGGGTACCTCCAGCACTGCCTGGCGCCAGCCGGCTATGACACTGACAAGAAGCAAGGTCTGCCACCGCCACCACCAGACCCAGCCTATGCGCCCGGCCATGAGGAATACAGCGACCCTGAGAGTCCCCAGTCCAGCTTTTCCGCCCGCTACTTCAACGGGGAGGCAGCGGTGACGGACAGCTATTCCATGGACGCCTTCTTCATCACGGACGGGCGGTCGCGCCGGCGCAGCGAGAGCCAGCGCCGCGGCAGCCACCGTCACTCCTGCCCCGAGTGCGGTAAGACCTACGCCACCTCCTCCAATCTCAGCCGGCACAAGCAGACCCACCGCAGCCTGGACAGCAAGATGGCGAGGAAATGTCCCACCTGCGGCAAGGCTTACGTCTCCATGCCCGCCCTGGCCATGCACGTCCTCACCCACAACCTCAAGCACAAGTGCGACGTGTGCGGCAAAGCCTTCAGCCGGCCCTGGCTGCTGCAGGGCCACATGCGCTCGCACACGGGGGAGAAACCTTTCGGCTGCTCCCACTGCGGCAAAGCCTTCGCTGACCGCTCCAACCTGCGCGCCCACATGCAGACCCACTCCGCCTTCAAGCACTACAAGTGCAAGCAGTGCGAGAAGACCTTCGCCCTCAAGTCGTACCTCAACAAGCACTACGAGTCCGCCTGCTTCAAGGGCTCCGAACACAGCTGTGCAATAGGGAATTAGCCCCCCCCAGCCCCTTGTGGTGCATCCCTATCCCCATCCCCATTCCCATTACATCCCCATCCTCATCCCCATCCCTACCCGTATCTCCACCCCCATTCCTAGCCCCATCTTCATCCCCTCCCCTATCCCCATCCCCATCCTAGTCCTGGTCCCTGCACCAACACTCCTGCGGCCGCAGCCGGCCAGTTTGTGGCTGTGCCGTGGCTGGAGTCCACATCCCCATAGACTCACTTCCCCCCCTGGGAGGAGGGGGCCCCAGTGCTCCCCAGGAAGGGCCGGATCTGGCCAGGCTCCTCGCCCGCAGGTCCCTGAGCCCCCCCGCAGCCAGGCAGGTCTCTCTGCGGGGGTCTCAATTGGGGATCTCTTCCAGACCCAGGAGACTCTTACCCCCCCTCAAGCTCGTGACTTTCACCTCTATTTATTTAATTTATTACTATTATTTATTTAGAGCTGCTGCTTCTCCTCCCGGGGGATCCCAGTGGAGAAAAGACACTTTTGTGCTCCACCTCAGGAGCAAAACCTCACCTTGACCCAAACACTGATGGGACCATGGGCTGGCACTACTGACGGCTCAGTGGTACTGATGGACACTGCAGCTGCTGGGAGGGCAGGGCTGCCAGTTGCCCGTGGAGGCTGGGGTTCCTGCAGCCCCCAACCCTGGCCCTGGGGCACCCTGATCCCCCCCGTGTCCAGCACAATCCCATGAGACATGGCCCCAGAGCACCACACTCATCCTGGCCCTGCAGCTCCACAGTCTCAGAGGCAGGGGAAGAGTGGGGGGCACCCAGCAGAGAACCATGGGACATGTTCCCTGCCAGCTCCCATTTTGGCCGGGCTTGTTTGGCCCCTGCCGTGGTAATGGGTTGTGGAACAGCCCCACCAGGCAAGAGCAGCCCCCCTTGTGGTGCAAACAGCCAGGCTGGCAGCTGGGCTGGAGGCCAAACCCCCAGCTGCCCCCGAAATACCCCAGCCTATGCCCGGACCCCTTCCCGGCCAGGTCCCGGCTCCATCACCATCGCCCCCGCCTGCACTCAGGAGGAGGGGGTCAGTGTAGCCGTAAGGTTTGGGTGAGTCTATTTAATTGTTCTTATTTATATTATTTATAACCTATGCTTTTCACTATTTATTTGCCAAGCCTGGCTGTGTCGTGCCAGTGCTGGCTTGCAGGAGGTGGCAGAGCTGCAGCAGAGCCGCCGTGCCCAGGACACAACCACGGTGACACAAGATCCCGAGAGCAGACCGTGCGGTGGGCACGGAGGCAGGAGGGCACAAGCTGGCCCAGCAGCCCAGGCTCTGTGCCCTGCAAGCCTCCCCCAAAGGCCAAGCCCTTCTCCTTTGTCTTCCTCGCTGCCACAGGCTTCTGCTCTGCTCCCTGCTCTGCACCGGCCCAGCGGGGACAAACCAGCCATTCTATGCAACCTCCCGGTGGAGCATCCACGCACCGAGCGCCGTACGTGCAGCATCCTGGAGCGGGGCTCAACCCACGCCTCCGCTTCCTACCTCGGGCCACGAGCTGCCACGGCCCCATCACCCCATGCCGGTCCCTGACACCTTTGGGGTTCAGCCTGGCACTTGAGGGGCCGTGCTCGTGAACCCCCACACAGTCTTCCTGCGCCGTCTTCCTCTCTACACCGTCTTCCTCCCACCACCTCGGTGTCCATGCTGCCACGGCCGTGGCTCACGGGCTCGACACCTCCCGGGGATGTCCCTGTCACGGTCCTCACTGCCATGGCTTGGTGGCCTCACGCAGGAGAAAAGCATTGCCCCGGTTGCACAGCCACCCCACCAGCGAGCACGCAGTGGCTCCGGCTTCCCCTGAGATGCCGGTGCCTTCCCATGTAGCTCCCCGCGTCCCTCGGGCAGGCAGGGACAGGCACTGCGCCTCTGCCCTCTCTGTACTGTATATAGCAGGTACTACAGCAATAATTTTCCGTGCATGATAGATTTTTTTTCTGCCAGGTTTTGTACTCGACAGCCCCCCAGTAGGACAGGTCTACTGAGAACCGGCCGCCCGCAGTATTACTTGTAATGCAATTCAGGGATATAAAAGGGATTTCTGCCACTAACTGTGTGTCTCGGGGGATTTGTACAGGCGGTGGTGGGTGGTGGCACACAACGTGCAGCGTGCTCGACCCATGGTGCCTGGGCAGCCTTGGGCAGGAGCATCACAGAGAAAACATCTGCCCCAAACTGAGGAGTGGAGATGCCCCAGCAGCCAGCTGGGAGTGGGGTGACTGATGGACCCAGAGCATCCAGCACTGCCTGCTTTGCCTTGCCAGCAGCCAGATAAACCCCTGCCGTGGTGAGCACTGGGTTTGTAATGCCACCCTGCTTGCAAAAGTGCTGGGAAGGATGCGAGCATTGACCTGGAAGGAAAGCACCATGTGAAATCCCAGCAATGGGGTGGAGAACCCATGGGCAACCAGGGGTGCTCAGCGATGCTCACGCACCCCCAGCCTTACCCCCAGGGCTTGGCTGCATCAGATATCAAGGATAAAGCCAATCCTGTTTTGGCTGCTATCACAGAACCTGGCAGAGCCCTCGCTCTGCCCTCTTACCCTCACTTTTTTCCTACCACCTGGATGCCAAAGGGGGAGGGCAAAGAGCATGCAGTCTCCAGCTCCTCAGCAAAGCCCTCACTGAGCCCTGTGCTCCCAGTGACATTTGTGCTGCCCCACAAGGATTCACCTGCAAAGTCAGCCCCGGATTCACTCTGCAAAATGCTCATCCCAAACCCTCCCAAACCCATCCCCATCCGTCACAGTCACCAGCCCTCACACAGGACTGTGAGTCACCCAGCATGTTGCTGAGTCAGCACTGGGGCTGGGGACCCCCTGTGCCCCAACAGGAGTCAGGGCACTGGGGGCTGTGAGCTGTCACCTGCAGTGCTATAGCCCTGCTGTGGATCCAGAATGCCCCAGTTCCAGCACCTGTGGGTGGGAGACCCAGTTCTTGCTGGGAGCATCTGTGGCATTTGGGACATTGGTCTGGAGGAACGACCTAGAAAGACTGGGGGCTGGATCACCGCGGTGGCTGCCCGGCCACAGAGCATCCATGCTTCGCTGCTCAGTTTCAGGGCTGTTTCATGGTTCTTCTTCCTCACCACGGACCCCCCAGGCACCATCGCATCAGGGAGGGGCCTCTGGGTGAGGACGTGGTCTTGGCACACCCAGGCAGGTGGGGGGACATCCCAGCTCCCAGCTGAGATGCTGCAAATTGATGTTTAGTGCTCTGGCACTACCAGGCTGGAGCAGAGGCCCCCTGGGCAGCCCCAGAGTGAGTGGGCAGGATGGGACCCAGTCGGTGGGTCAGTCACTGCATGTCCCACTTGGATGGGGGCCCGAGGGCACCCTCAACTGTAGCCTCGCCGGGACGGAGAGGAGAAGGCAGCAGGCCAGCTGGCACCGATCCCAGCAGCCTGCCCTGCCCCTTCACTGTGACTCTGCAGAAAGTTGGGGCGGTGGCAGTGACGATAGCAATGGCCAGGCCAGGAGGAAGCAGAGGGGCCCGGTTGGGTGCTGTGCTTCTCGGGGCGGAGCGGCAGGCTCGGATGGGTAAGCAAGAGGAAGGACGAGGCCAGTTGCCGGTGGCGACCATGGCCGAGGGCGAGGACCGGAGTATCCACACGCAGCACATCTCAGCCGTGCACAACGTGCCCATGCACGTCCTCATCCGACCCATCCCCGCGGAGCTGGACCCGGGCAAGGTGCAGAGCCTGGTGGAGACTCTGCAGGTAAGCATGGCCCCTGTGTCTCCCTACGCAGCCACCCCGGCATCAACCTGTGACACCCTGGGTGGCACTGCCAGGGAAGCTCGCAGCACCAAGACATCGGCACGGGCAGCTCAGGGGGTGCTGGGGCATCTGTTACTCTCGGGGGTCTCCCTCTTCCCAGGAGGACCCCGAGCGGGTGCCCCCCATCGATGTGCTCTGGATCAAGGGCAGCCAGGGTGGGGATTACTTCTACTCCTTCGGGGGCTGCCATCGCTTCGCCGCCCACCGGGCGCTCAACCGGGACACCATCCCTGCCAAGATCATCCCGTCCACCCTCAGCGACCTCCGCACCTATCTGGGCTCCTCCACGCCCCACCTGCGCTAGCCCCGTACCCCGGAGGATGCACAGCCCCCCAGGCCGTCCCAGAGAATGCACAGCCCCCCGCAGCCCCCTGCTCCATCCCCATGGGATGAGCTGAGCCTGATCTGGGGGCTCCGTGAGCCTTCGATGCGGATGGAGTCAGGGCCTCCATGGATACCGCGGCACGGCCGGCAGGGGGCGCGGTTGAGCCGCGCTGCTAACGCCGAGCGGCCCGGGAATGGGATGGACAAAAATGGGTAAACTGGGATGAGATGGGAAAATGGGCATGGCATGGCATGGGACAGGACAAACTGGGATGGACCAGGGCAGGATAAACCAGGATGGAGTAGGAAAAAATGGGATAAACCAGGACAGGACAGACTGGGATGGGCTGGGATGGTATTAACTGGGACAGGATGAACTGGGACAGGATGAACCAGGATGGGTTGAAATGGGATAAACTGGGACAAGACAGACTGGGACAGGATGAGATGAACCAGGACAGGATGAACTAGGATGGAATGAACCAGAATGGGATGGACCAGTACAGACCAAAACAGGATAAACCAGGACAGGGTAAACAAGGATGGGGTAAACTGGGATGGGACAGGACAAACTACAATGAACTGGGATGGGATGAACCAGGATGGGATGAACTGGGGCACAATTCATCTGGGAGTGGCTGAACCAGAAGGGGACAGGCCGAACAGGCATATGGTTCAATCAGGAATGGCTGAACCAGGATGGGCAGAACCAGGGCACACTGGAACTGGGCCAGGTCACAGCTGAACCAGGAAGGGACAGAGGCAAACTGAGACATAGCTGAATCAGGACAGTGCCATACCAGGGCACAGCTGAACTGGGCACAGCCAATCCCTAAATTCCCCCTCAATGACTCTGGGCTCACCCTGTGCCCAGATCAGGTGGGCTCTGGGCTGTTCCTGCCCTGAAACCATTTTCCACCATCCCTGTACACAACCTGTGGTCCCCTTCTCCATGAGGAACATCTCTGGGATGGAGCACTGGGGATAGTGGCTGCTGCACCCGGAATAAAGGTGATGAAAGTAACATGGCTCTGGGTCCTGATGCTGAGGCAGGCTGGGTCAGGAGCAGGCATGCAACAACACGGCATGGTGTGGAGTCCTGGCACCTGCAAGAGAGGGTGGCTGTGGGCACAGGGGCCAGGGATGGATGCTTGGACAGAGCAGTGTCCCTCTGCAAAGGGACACATGCTTTGCTGGGGGATGGATTCTGCGCAAGGGGATGGATGCTCTGCGATGGAATGGATGCTGTGCTGGGGGACAGATGCTGTGCTGGGGGATGGATGTTGGAATGGGGGATGGATGCTGTGCCAGGCATGGATGTTGGGAAGGTGGATGGATGCTGTGCTGGGAATGGATGCTGCGCCAGGGACAGATGCTCTGCCAAACTACGCTGGCATGCAGCAGAAGTCAGGGTCAGCTCTGGCAGGCTGTGGGAGCACATGTAGTCCTGCCTCGCTGGGATGCTCTCATTTCTGCAAATGCCACGTCTTCACCCCATGTGCAGGCTGGAAAAAACAGCCCGAGCATCCCTTGGGTATCTCAGCATCCCTCTGAGCTGGGAACCTCTGTCCAGGGAGGGGAAAGGCCACTGACTCACCCCTCCACGCTGTGAGTCAGCAGCCGGACTGGGACAGGAACCACAGCCGGACACTTCTACCCTCACTCTGCCCCCTCAGCCACGCTCCTCCCCGGATGGATCCTGTGCTCCCAGGGCTGAGGAGAGGGTTTGAGAGGTGAGCACAGCGCCCCAGGGCAGCATCTCTGCAGGGCAACATGCATGGCAGGGGCTGGCAGTGCTGCCAGGGCAGGCTCTGCAGCTGCCCGGTAGCGTGGCATTTCCACAGGAGCCGCTGAGGAGGAAGGGCAGGGTGGGCTGGGGGCTGCTGCACCAGAGCCTTCCCTCCATCCTCTTCCCTCATGGAGGTGAGACTCAGGCATGGCAGAGCTGCATGTGCCTCATCAAAGCTGCTCTCCGCCGGGAGGAAGCCCTGCAAGCGTTCACGGCGAGAGCAGCCCTGGCCCACAGCTCCCTGATGGGCCATAAATTTCTCGGAAGAATTGTGGCGTGCTAAAAAGTTTCCTCTTGTTAGAGAGTGGGGAGGGCGAAAGGGAGGAGGTGGCAGCTCCTGCAGCAGCGCAGAACCCTCAAATGGGTGTCCCATGGCAAGAACTGTTTTTTGCCCAGGCCCTGGGCTGTGCCCCAGTGCAGGGCATCTCCCCTGAGCTCTGCTTGACCCTCTCTCCCTGGGTTTGTGCCCTTTACGAAAGGAGATACACATGAGGCAGCTCAGTAGAGCTGCAGCCCCTCAAGTGGGAATGAACTGAGGCTGACCAAATCCTGCACCTTGCTCTCCCTTCACCCCATGCGAGCTTATTCCAACTGGAAGACTGGTTGCAGGATCCTCTCTTCCAGCGTCCAATCCCCTGCAAACAGTGCCAGGACATCCCTGTCAGACACATGGATGCTCCATGATGCCACTCCCAGGGCTCGGTGGCACCAGCTGGGAGCCAGGATGGGGGGCTGCAGCCAAGGGGCTGTGTGAGCATCTCCTGGGCTGACTGGCACATCCATGGGGCTGATACAATTCAGGTAGCATGAGCTGGTCCCCAGCCCCAGCCAGTGCTGCCAGTGCCAAAATTGCCCGTCTGGCACAGGAGCGGGTCTTGCCAGAGCCGGCGATCTCTGCATTGGCTCCATCCCTCCGTTCTTCTGTTCCTCCCTCCCTCCCTCCCTCTGTCCCTTCGTCCCTCCATCCCTCCATCTCTCTGTCCCTCCACCTGTCCCCCTTCCCCCTGTGTGACCCGTGGGCTCTTCGGTGTCGCCGGCTGACAGCCGATCCCGGCTGCCTCCAATCCATTCGTTCCAGGGCAGGAACAAAGGGTCTTTGTGGGCTCCCCCCCAGCCCGTGCTGGCTAGGGGGGTCTGGGCTCCGGAACTGGGACAGACTTCCCCACGTGACAGGCGTGTAATGCCTTCCAGACACGCAGCCCCAGCCCACAGGTACAGCCTGAGGGGGCAGAGGGGTGCAGGGGCTCCCCACACTGCCCTGGGACCCACCGGCAGTCCCCACCACAACCCCAGTCCTGGGAAAGGGACCTCTTCTGGGTCAGGGGCTGCTCTCATGGGCAAACACTCTTGTTCCACATATGGTTTCATTGAGTGGTCCCCTTGAGCCCATCACGCTGCTTCTCCCCACCCAGGGGGTCCCCAGAGGATTCCTGCTTCACCAGCTGTGGTCTTCCTGTGGGAGCAGGCACAGACAAGACCCTGTCCCAGCAGGAAGAAGTAGCTGGGCTCGAATGCTGCCCTTCTGACTAGGGCACAGCTTCCCAAGATCACTTGCAGCCAGGCACCACCTGAAACACCCAGGCCGTGCCCCAAAATCAGAAATAGTCCTGGCCATTCCATTCTCAGGGATCTGGTTTAGTGGCGGGCAGGTACAGTTGGAACAGATGATCTCAAAGGTCTTTTCCAACCAGGTGATTCGATGATTCCCAGGGGCTGTGGGTGAGCATGGGCCTGGCAGTGCCTCAAGGGTTTCGGTGTGATGGGATGAAACAGGATGAAACAGGATGGAATGGGATGGAATGGGATGGAATGAGATGTGATATGCTGGGATGAGGTGGGATGGGACAGGTCGGGTCAGCCCTCTCTGAGGCTCAGCAGGGTCAGCCCTGTGTCCTGGCGGCCACATGTGCTGGCATTGCCGCGGGTCTGGAATCCATTTGCCTCGCCGCCAGCGGTGTTTTCCCAGCAGGGCTGGAGCAGCCCCGCAGGGCTGGGGGCAGGCCTGGCCCCCTGGCCCATCTGCTCCCTGTTTATTTTCTTACACTTAAGTATCACCTTGCGGATAAACACTCCCTGGAGCAGGGGGCAGGGGGCATTTCCCTGCCAGTGGAGGCACCCCTCAGGGTGCCCAGCACCCCAACCCCAGGGCTCCCCCTTCACTGTCCAGCCTGCACCTGGGGGTGCCTGGTGGGTTGGGCTGAGGCCGTGGCTGCGTCCCCATGCTCAGACTATGTCCCTTCCATGCTCCATGTCCCACACAGGATCCCATCCACCCCCTACCCAACCATGCATGCCCACCCCACCACCCAGTGCTGCTGGATCAGCTGGGAGAGCCAGGATGCTGAACACAAGTGTATCCTGGCACCCACTCAAGTTGAGTTTGCGATGCCACAGTCCCCAGCTGTGCCTCGTGCTGCCTGGCTGAGTCAGAGCCAAAGGCACTCAGTATCAGGGAGGACTGAGAGGTCCTGGGACACACGTCCTGTCCCACACGCCCACTGGGCAGTGCAGGAAAACCCGGCTGCTGCCGTGCGTCCTCCTGGCCCAGCAGCAACAGCATCGGCAGGCAGCTGGCGGCTGCAAGGGCAGGGAGCCCGCGGAGTGTCCTTGCTTCCTGGGGCTCCCATTGTGCTCCTGACCAGGACCACAGGCTTGTTATGTCCGTCTGCGTGTAGGATCTGATGGGGTGGTGGTCGCACACACAGCTGTGCTTCATGCACCAGCACACACACGCCTGCACAAGCTCATACTCACACCCGAGTGCATCTGCGTACATACACACACACCCTGTACTCACATATAGAATCACAGAATCATAGAATGGTTTGGGTTGGAAGGGACCTCAAAGCCCATACAGTTCCACACCCCTGCCATGGGCAGGGACACCTCCCACCAGACCAGGATGCCGTGGTGTCGAGCTGGAAATCGTAGAATGGGTTGGAAGTGACCTCAAAACCCATAAGTTCCAACGCTCCTGCCATGGGCAGGGACACCTCCCATTGGATTAGGGTGCTCAAAGCTCCATCCAACCTGGCCTTGAACACCTCCAGGGATGGGGCAGCCACAACCTCCCTGGGCAACCTGGGCCAGGACCTCCCGACCCTTATTGTGAAGAATTTCTTTCTCATTTCTAATCTAAATCTTTCCCCTTCCAATTTAAAGCCATTCCCCCTTGTCTTATCAATACAAGCGCTTGTAAAAAGACCCTCCCCAGCTTTCCTGGAGCCCCTTTCAGTATTGGAAGGCTGCTCTAAGGTCTCCCTGGTGTCTTCTCTTTTCCAGGCTGAACAACCCCAACTCTCCCAGCCTGTCCTCATAGCAGAGGTGCTCCAGCCCTCTGATCATCTCAGTGGCCCCCTCTAGAACCACTCCAACAATTCCATATCCTTCTTATGTTGGGGATTCCAGAACTGGACGCAGGACTCCAGGTGGGGTCTCACTAGAGTGGAGCAGAGGGGCAGAATCCCCTCCCTTGCCCTGTTGCCCACGCTGCTTTGGATGCAGCCCAGGACATGGTTGGCCGTCTGGGTTGCGAGTGCACATTGCTGGGTCATGTCAAGCTTCTCAACAATCAGCACCCCAAATTCTTCTCCACGCATGGATACACACATCCATGCACACATGCCCATACGTGCATGATGCACATATGTCCAGCTGCACATTCATACACACATCTGCACACACACACAAACATGCAGGCACACATGCGCACCCAACCCCACATCAGCCCATCTCTGATGCCTGCTGCTCCTTCCCTGCCCACACCCTGATATGTCCCATATTCCAGTGCACCAGCACCCCATGCATGGCGTTGCCCCCCAGGAATGCCCCAGGGCAGCTTGGTTGGGCCCCAGGCTCACTCCCCAGCCTGCCCCTGTCAGCTGGTGGCCATGTGTGGGGTGGCTGCAGCTGAGTACACAGCCCCTGCCATCCGTCTTGCCGCCTGTCAGGGCTGGGGGCTGCTGTGGCCCCCCAGCACAGCCCAGCAGGAGCCGAGGTGAGAGCAGGGGCTCCCCTCTCTGCAGGCACCTGCCTGCTCCCTGCCTGCTTTTCCAGCTCTACTTCTGCCCCAGGCACCTCTGCAAGAGCAGAAACAACTCCCAGTCTGCAGCCAGGTAGGGGCTATTGTGGCTGCCCTGTCCCTGGAGGTGTTCAGGGTCTGGTTGGATGAGATTTTGAGCACGCTGGTCCACTGGGAGGTGTTCCTGCCCATGGCAGGGAACTTGGAACTGGATGGGCTTTGAGATCCCTTCCAACCCAAACCGTTCCATGATTCTATGATTCTGTTCGCGCAGCCAGGAGAGGAACAGGGTCTCTCGCAGGGATTGATTCCCAGTGAGGGATGGCAGGGACAGAGCCAGCATGGGACATATCCCCATGGCAGTGTGGACATCCTGTGCGCCCCCAGCCCCAGTGGGACCTCCAGCCCTGAGCCCCTCTCCCCACCACCACCTGATTTACAGGCTCTGCACAGGCGGACAAATGGCAAAGGAAAACAGGGTAGGGGGGAACTGTCTGTGCCCTGCGGGGGGTAGAGGGACCATTTGCTCACAGCTTGACTGGCCAGGCAGGCAGTGAACCAGTGCCGGTGCTGGTGTTGGTGCCAGAGAGCACAGCCACCCCTGCCATGGTCCTGGCAGTGACACACAGGGATCCACTGGCCTGGGAGCCACCTCGCCATCTTCAGTCCAACAGCCATGAGGCTTTGGCCGTGGGGTGCAGTGGGACATGATGCCATCCCATCCCGTGGCCCCCAGGGGGCTCAGGGCTCTGCTCTCGGGGCTCAGGGTGAAGGAAGAGTGGGACCACAGAACCTCCCCGGTGAGGAGGAGCAGTGGTGCTTATCACCTGTGGCACTGGGCACTCAGAAAGGAGCCCCAGCCAACGGTGTGGGTGCTCCCCCAGCCCTACCCAAGGACACTGGTGGCTCCCGCTGCTGCCAGCTCAGCTGTCCCCTCGCAGGAAAAGCCTCCGCTTCCACTGCCGGCGTACACCTTCCTCCCCGGTGGGAGGAAACGCTCCTGACTGACTGCCTGGTAGTGCCTGCAGCGCTGCCCGTGCCCTTGGTCATGTACTCCCGTCCCCTCTCATAGGGGGCAGGCAGAGTGCCAGGACCCAGGGAGAGAGAGACAAGGGATGCAGAGCATCCCCGCAGGGCTGCCTGCCCTCGCTGCTGCATGCCTGCCCTGGGTATCTTCCTGGGCACATCCCAGCAGCACGCAGTGAGGTGCGGGGAGCAGCATATCCCCCAGCTGGGCATGTTGTTCCATCCAATAAACGCCCCAGGGACCACAGCGGTGCCACCTGCTCCTGGGCACCTGCCCCATCCCGGTTTCCACATCCCATCTTCACCCCATGCCACCTAAGGCTGGTAGGGAAGAGCTGGGCAGGGGCTGGGGACATGCTGCCCACAGGCTGGCACTGCATGTGGCATATGGCATTGCTCTGCAGGCACGGGAGGTGGCCATGCAGTGACTGTGGCACCGTCTGTGGCACTGCCAGCGCCCACGATGGGCACAGAGCCTGGCTCCGGGCAGAAGGTGCCTGCGTGCCGGAGCTGGGCCAGGCCAGTGGCCGGAGCCAGCGCTGGCTCCCGCGGGCTAGGGCGAGGACGCTAATCGCTGGCCGGCGGCTGTGGGGCCGGCTGGGGGTGGGCTCCAGCAGCAGCCCCTCCCCGGTCCTATAAATCCCAATTCCCCCACAGACAGCTGTCCCAGCCCCGCTCAGCCGCCGGAGCCGAGCAGCAGCAGCGGGAAATCGTCCGTTGCCGTCCATCGCAGCCGTGCTGGTGGCGGAAGGCTCCCCGCAGCCGGGGGGGGTGTCCCCCCAGCAGGACTGGGGGCACGGGTGGGCACCAAGCCATGGCCTTCACCATGCTGCGCCCCGTGGCTGCCCGCGTGCTCTACCCCGACCTCAGCATCCTCTCGGAGGACGAGGAGAACCGGAGCGAGAGCGACACGTCGGACCAGTCGTTCGGCTGCTGCGAGAGCGCTGAGGCTCGCCGCAAGCTGCCGCGCAAACCCGGGCCCATGGTGATGGTGAAGCAAAGGCAGGCGGCGAACGCGCGAGAGCGTGACCGGACCCAGAGTGTCAACACGGCCTTCACCGCCTTGCGGACCCTCATCCCCACCGAGCCGGTGGATCGGAAGCTGTCCAAGATTGAGACCCTCCGCCTGGCCTCCAGCTACATCTCCCACCTGGCTAATGTGCTGCTGCTGGGTGAGGGCTGCGAGGACGGGCAGCCCTGCTTCAGTGCCATCTACGGAGCCAAGGGCGACCTGGACAGCAAGCAGCCCCGCAGCATCTGCACCTTCTGCCTCAGCAACCAACGGAAAGGGGTGAGTAGGGCACTGGGGTGTGGGTGGCATCCCCTGCACGGTCAAGCAAGGCAGGAGGCTTGACACAGCCCCATGGATTCGGGGGCAGCAGCCCTTGCCAGGGCTGAGTGGGGCAGGAGGCTTGGCACATCCTTGTGGACTGGGGGGTAGCAGCCCTTGCATGGCTGAGCAAGGCAGGAGGCTTGACACGTCCCCATGGATTGGGGGACAGCAGCCCTTGCCAGGGCTGAGCGGGGCAGGGGGCTTGCCACGTCCCTGTGAGAGGCAAGAGCTGTGGCTCCAGCCCCTGCAGGAGGTTTTGGCTGCTCCTGGCCAAACCCTGCTTGGAGCCGCACGCCCACAGCTCCCGCTCACGTCACAGGGCCGGGCTGCTCCCCCACGTCCGTCCGGGCCGGGAGGTCTCGGGGGGTTCAACAGTCACCCCAGTGCGGGGGACACTTGGCTGCACTGGCGGGGATTCAGAGCTCAGCCTTACCCTGGCCCTGTCTCTGACCCCGTCCCTGTCTCCATCCCTGTCCCCAACGCTGTCCCTAAGGGCTGTGTTAGGGTCACCCTGAGCAGCTCCCCTGGGTGATGGAGACAGACACAGGGCGGAGCACACACCCCACATTGGGGGTCTGGGCAGGGGTCCCCATCCCGTGGCCCCAAGCAGGGTGTGCTGGCAGCGCAGGCATGGTGCCCACAGGGACCAGGGGCTGTGCTGGGCCATGGTGCAGCCCCTCTACCCTGCCTGCCCTGCTTTTACCCTCTCCCCAGCACTCAGCAGCTCAGGGGACACCTTACATGTGATGACCCCGTCCCGCTGCCCACACTAGACTGGTGGGTGCCCCTGCCCCACAATCAGCCTGGCAGGGTGCTGGGTGAGGGTCTGGCAGATGTGGGCACCACCCCAGACAGGGCCATGGCAGGGGATGTTGGACCTACCACCATCCCCACAAGATCCCCAAGACATCCCATGTGGGACCCCAAGCAGCGTGAGGCAAACTCCAGGTCTTGAGGCTCTTTCACTTTCTGCTGCTCGATTTGTAGTTGTCCCCATCCTTGCTGGCCAGACCCTGCCATGTCCCCAGCCCTCTCAGGGGCACCCTGCTCCTTGGCAGGGCTGTCCATGCCTGGGACTTCTGGCGCTACACCCCAAGCCACCAAGACCAGGGAGCTCCTGCAGCACCCAGGACCCTGGGTGCAATGGCAGGAAATGAATTGGGCCACAGATCCGGGGCTGGATTGGAAATCGGTTGTACTGGGCTGGAAATGGGTTGTACTGGGCCATGCTGGGCTGTGCTAGGCTGGAAATGGGCTGGGTTGGAAATAGGCTGGAAATGACCTGTAGTGGGCTGGAAATGGGCTGTACTGGGCCATGCTGGGCTATGCAAGACTGGAAATGGGTTGGGCTGGGCTGGAACTGAGCTGTGCTGGGCCACACTGGGTGGGACTAGGCTGAGTTGTTGGGGCAGTACTGGGCTCTGCTGAGCCGTGCTGGGTTATATTGGGTGGTACTGGGCTGAAGTTGTGCTGGGAGGTGGTGCTGAGCCTCCTCATCCCCAGTACGGCTGTGGGTCTGTCTGGGGGCCGTGGGTCTGTCTGACAGCCTTTATTTGTCCAGGGGCCGTGGGTCTGTCCAGGGGCCGTGGGTCTGTGCTAGGGCTGTGAGTCTGTCCAGGGCTGTGGGTCTGCCCCAGATCAGCACCAGCCCTGCCCACGGCTCTGACCAGTGTGTCACTGAGCAGATATGGGGGTCGTGTCCCTGCAGGATGAGAGACCTATGGGTAACTCCCCACCAGCCACCCCCCAGCCACCTCCCCAGCTGCTTGGCAGGCACAGCCCTGTCTGTCTGTCCTTCCCACGCAGCCCTGAGTCACCACAGGACCATGGTACCAGCTGTTTTGGAGCCAGCGCGGGGCGCCGATGGGCAGGCGAGGGGCACCCCCATGGGGCACTCCCAGCACCTGCAGCTCTCCCTCCTCTCTCCACAGGGCAACCGGAGGGACCTCGGGGGCAACTGCCTGAAGGTGCGGGGGGTGACACCGCTGCGCGTGGCACGGAGATGAGCCGGGGCCTGGCAGCACGTGCCTGAAACAGCGGCAGAGCCCGCGCACACCGGCCCAGAGACCTGAGTGGGGAGGGAGGGCACTGACACTGAGGTGGCAGCGGCCAAGCCTAGGGCCATGGGCTGGCACTGCACCGACAGTGGCCCTGGCAGCGGGGCACAAGGACGCTCCCACGGCCGTGGCTGCCCGTGCGGGGCAGGGCTGGGGAGGGGGTCCCCGTGCCCCAGCACTGGACTGGAAGGAGCCCGTGTGCGGCTGGCATCGAGGCGCTGAATGGATGGTGTCGCAGCCCGCGGGCGCTGGTTGTGCACGGGCAGCCGCTTGGAAAATAAATCTTATTTTTCTGATGGGCTGGCGCGTGCCTGCCACCCTGGGGAGGGGCACAGGGGGGGGTCAAAGGTGGCTCTGGCCCCCAGCCCTGTGGCCACACCTGCTCTGTGTCACCAGAGCCCATGTGACCATCCTGGCTCTTGCCATGGGCCCCAGTGGGACACACATGGGGTGAACTCCCGGGCTCGCACTGTCCCAATGTCCCTAGGACCCGCTGACATCTCTGGCCCCCCAAAGGCCCTGGCAGCCCTGATGCGCTCTGCGCTGTGTCACACCATGGGACAGGGATGGCACTGCCAGCCCGATGCCACCACCACAAGCGCCCAGACAGCAGCTTGAAGTTGGTGTCATGGCTTTTGTGCCTTCCATTCTGCCTGTCATGTCATGACTGGTGTGACCATCACCACCACCGCGACTGCCACCATCACCACCATTGCCACCACAACTGCCGCTGGCACAATGACTGTCCCCACTGCCATGACTGCCATTGTGACTGCCACCAGCACCATGACTGTCCCCACCACTGCAACTGCCACCACTGCCACCGTGACTGCCACCAGCACCATGACTGTCCCCACCATTGCAACTACCACCATGATTGCCATCAGCACCATGACTGTCCCCACTGCCAGCCTGCCACCACCACCATGACTGCCACTGGCACCACAATAGTCCCTACGGCTGCAACTGACACCACTGCCATGACTGCCGCCGCCGCCATCATGACAGCCGCACAGGAATGGCTGCGGTGGGGTTGCAGGCAGCAGCACCTGCATAGGGTCAGTTGGGGACGCAGGGTGTTCCCAGGCTGGGTCTCCTCCTGGGACCTGTCTCAGGAGGGCCGTGCTGGACAGTGGGGAGCGCTGAGCCTGGGAAAGGTGCCGTGGCGGGGCAGCAGCTCCCATGAGCCAGTGTGTCCCGCAGGACACAGGCAGCTGTGGATGGGGCGCCGGGGGCTCCTGGGGTGGCTCCCCCAGGGCTGTGGAGCTGGATATGCCCCAACCCCTTGGAGCATTGGGCAGTGAGAGGAACATCCTGGGGGGCTTGCAGGGGCCTGGAGAGGGAAAGAGGTAGAAGGTGAGAGCCCAACAGCACCTTTTGCCCCCTCAGCTTGGCCCAGGCGAGACCCCCCGCTCTCCCTCCCCCTGGGTTTGATTTATGGAGCTGACAGCGCAGCACAGCTGTGAGAGCTGGTCCCAGGCAGGGACTGGGGTGGGTGGGAGAGGTTTGTTCTCAGCGTGGCTAATGTGTCCCAGACCCCAACAAACAGCCGTGAGATTCTCCAAACAGCCCAGGACACAGAATCCCTGCCCTCGGTTTTATTAGGGGGCAGAGGAGGCGCAGGGGTGGCTGCGCTCTGCAAACAACCAGACCCCCACATGAAAGGGGAGCAGCTCCTTGAAGTGGCCACTCCAAAGCCCCCGGGAGGCTAGCGAGGGCTGGTGGTCCCAGGGCTGGGGACATGGCAGCACCAGGACAGGGGACCAGGGTGTCCCAGTGTGCCCCAGTGCTGATGGTGTGGGTCCCACTACATCCCAGCTCTGAGTGCACAGGTCCCAGCGTGTCTCAGCCACTGGGTCCTGGGTCCCAGCATGTCACACGGCTGCACCAGTGTCTCAGCATGTCCCAGTGCCAGTGACTAGGATGCCCGCAAGCCCCAAGTAAAGCCTATGGGTCCCAGTGCATCCCAGTGCTGGGGCTGTGCATCCCAGTATGGTCCAGTGTGGAGGTTGTGGAATCCAGCACGTCCCAGTGCTGGGGTGCAGATCCCAATATATCCCAGCACTGAGGCCATGGGTCCCAGCCCATCCCAGTTGAGGCCATGCATCCCACTTGCCCCAGCACTGGGTTCATGAGTCCCAGCACTGGGTTCATGGGTCCCAGCACGTCCTAGCTGAGGCCATGCATCCCAGTTTGTTTCAGCATTGGAGTCATGTACCAGTGCCAAGCCCAAGGGTCCCAGCATATGCCAGTGCCAAACCCATGGGTCCCAGTACATTCCAGCCCCTCCCACCACCACAAGAGGGAAATGGTGACTCAGAGGGTCCAGAAGCTGCCAGACCAGGGGGAGATGGGTGCCCTTGCCCCGTGGCCATGATGGCCAATCACCCCTGGGTGCCTGGGCTCCCCGGCAGCCGTGGCCCCACATCAAGCTTGTGCTCCCCTCCCATCCTCTCCCCTTCCTGCGCGCGAACACCCTTGGAAAGGCTCTTGGCTGCTTTCTCTGAGACAGGAAGGTGTCCCCGAGTCTCAGGAAGGAAAAACACTCAGTGCTGAACCCACAAAGACCGTCTCCGAGGGGCCAGAGCTGGAGACGCTCCAGGCCTGACATCACCTGGGAACTGGAACCAGAACCGCAGCTGCACTCCGCGCCTGGTATTTTTTTCTTTAACTTGTGTTTTTAAACTTTCTTTTTATAGATTTTTGTATTATTTTTTTCCCCTTTCCCTTCTCCATTCCACTCCCAAATATTTCAGCCTCGGCAGTGTAACCTTGCCGGGCCAGCGCGGCTGGAATGCAGCAGGGTTGCACCCACGGCCAGAGCCCAGCGGTACCGAGACTGCATTTGGCCAGACAGGAGCTGCTGGAGTTGTGGGCAGGGGGCTTGGGCAGAGCTGGGTCCCCAGGGATGGGGGGATGAAGCCCCTTCACCCCTAGCACCACACTATGCAGGGCTAGTGGAAAGGGAATCGTGGTCTGGTTGGGTCGGGGTGGGTCCAGGTAGGCACAAAGTGTGGAAGGATGGAGCTGCTAAGGCAGAGGGGTCGGGAAGAGCCTGCGGGCCGGGACAGCTCTGCAACCCTGACCCGTGACACTGGGGTGGGGCAGTGGGGTCAGGGCCTGTCTGAGACTGAGCCTAAACCTGAATTTGAGCCTGAACTTCAGCCTGAGCCAGTGCTTGAGCCTGAGCCTGAACCTAAATGTGAAACTGAGCCTAGCCCTGTGTCTGAGCCTATGCCTGAACCTCAGAAAGAGCCTGAGTCTGATCCATCTGAGCAAGCGCAGCCAGCCAGGGATGTGGGTCGTGAAGGCAAATTTCAGTCCTGGGGTGCTTCCCCCATCATATATTTTCATTTGCAGCCCCTTTGGGTGCCCCCTGGCTCTCTTGAGGTCCCAAGAGCGGAAGCTCACGGCAAATTCTCCAAAGTGTCCTCCACCAGCACCAGAGCAAAACTCAGCACTTGCTGCCCAGGAAACCTCCCTGATGCTGTGGCTGCAGTGACAGAGCGGGTGTCGCAGCTCAACTCCAGCCCTGTTGGATCCAGGGTGAAGGTCTGCAGAGCAATTGCCAGGGTCCAGATGGCAGAGGGTGAAGACATAGGGACAGGGAGACAGAGACAGGGGGACAGGAAGGGAAGGGTATGAGGTGAGAGGGACACATGGAGAGTGGGACAAGGGGAAAGGGCTCTGCTGCCCAGGGCAGGGGAGGGGGCAGGAGTGGAAAAGGATGGACACATCATGGGATAGGATAGGATAGGATAGGATAGGATAGGATAGGATAGGATAGGATAGGATAGGATAGGATAGGATAGGATAGGATAGGATAGGATAGGATAGGATAGGATAGGATAGGATAGGATAGGATAGGATAGGATAGGATAGGATGGCAGACCAAGGGTCAGTGCAACGGTCTCCAGGCTGAAATGTCAGACAGTGCCTGCCTCCCCATCCCAGCAGACAGATCATACTGATCTTCTATTCCCTGGGGAAGGAAGGGGGAAAAGGGTTTGCTTGGGACCCCAGGAGCCCCACCATCTCCTCGCCACCCCACTAGGGCCAGTGGTGGCCCTGCAGCCGCTGAGCCCCGTGCCAGCCCTCCTGCGGACACCCACACTGTCAGGCAGCCCTGGTGCCACCACCCTGCCGGGACCCCGTGCCGGACATGGTCCCTGGGGATGCAGGCCTCGCCAGCAGGGACAGGGTGTGAAGCCACAGCGTGGGGTGAACACCAGGTTAATCTCCCGCTGGAGCTTCCCTCTCCAAACAATAAGACAATGCCCGGCCGGGGGCCGCCTGCGTAACCAGCGGCGCAGAGGGGAAGTTGTAATATTTGGATTTAGCACTCAGTAAATTAAGGAAGAAAAAGGAAAAAGCGCTGGGGGTAATCAGAGCGGGGCTGGCCCCGTGCCCTGCCCCATAGCCAGAGGCCCCAGGGGGCTCAGCTGGGGAAGCTGCTAAACGAGGCCAGCGTCCTCAAGAGCCAGTGCAGCTAGGAGTGGCTGGGAAATGGAGATGTCCCCAAGGGCCAGGCAGTGGCTGGGCATCATTGGGAGATGGCTATGTCCCCAAAGGCCAGGCAGTGGCTGGGCATGGTTGGGAGATGGAGATGTCCCCAATAGCCAGCACGACAAGGCACATCTGGGAGATGTCCCCAAGGGCCAGGCACGTCCCTGCTGTAGGAACACACAGCCCGAAGGGTCGAGGCTGGGGCACTCAGCAGGGCTGTGGGCAACGCTCGCAGCAATCACAGCATCTCCTGCAACACCAGAGAAGGGATCTGAGCCAGGAGTTTATTTTAATCTAGATCTGCTCACGCTCATGGGAAATAAATTCCTGTTTCTGCAGCTGGGGTGGCTGAGGGGACAAGGGTGTCTGGAGGGGGCTGAGCCCTGTCTTGCCATAGCACAGCCCCGTCTCCAACACAAGCCCTGTAGGGCAGCTCTGCAGGGCTGGACTTAACCCCTCTAAAATGTGGCAGTGGTCTGGGCTGCCTTCCCACCCTCTGGCAACCCCACTCCACCACAGCGCAGACCCTGCCTACCCTGTCCTCGCTGGGATGGGCAGGGAAGAGACATACTGGGGAGCCTCAGGTGCTGGTTGGGGGTGCAGGGCTGGACCCCACACTGTGGAGTTGAGTCAGGGGCTCGGGAGGGCTCTGTCCCCTCCATGCATCCTGGTTAGAGGTTCTTCACTCAGAAGGTGATGGAGCAGTGGAATAGCTCCCCAGGGAACCAGTCATGACTCCAAGCTTGACAATATTCCAGAAGCATTTGAACAATGCCCTCAGACACATGGTGTGACTGTTGGGGTTGTCCTGTGCAGGGACAGGAGTTGGACTCAATGATCCTTGTGGGCCCCTTCCAACTCAGGTCATTCTATGATACTATGATGCCATGATTCCCCGCTGCAGGGACACTTAGGGACCTTGAGATGGGGGTCTGGCACAGAGTTGGAACAGGTCGGGAAGAGGTGACTATCGGGCAGCAGCATCAGGCACGGGAAGGCCTTCAGCACTCAGCCGCACGCCAGGAGCCCATTTCCCCATAACAGGAGCCGTTATCAGTGGTGAATACTTAGAGAGGTCCCATGGGAGACTTCCAGCCCTTCCCCTCCACCTACCCCACCGCTCTCCTGCTCCGGCCCACGTCAATGCCGCCATGAAGGTGTTGGAACAATCGCCTGACAAAGAGCTATTTTTAGGGGCCAGGGCTCGGAGTGAGGATACAGCCCGGCCGCTGACAATGGGGGGAAGGGGGCCGGGCTTCCCCCATGACCACTCGGCAGCAGAAGGACCTGTAAGATTTCCTCGATGACCCAGGCCCGTACAATACAAGGAAAGCGCAAGAGGGAGATACCCCCGCCAAGATGAGCTGCTCCTTTACCTAATGGGAGTGACCGGGGGTGAGGGGCTGCGAGACTCGGGCCAGCGGCACCTCCCGTGGGCCAGACTCCCACTCCGTGAGGGAAGTGGGGTGAAGCGTGGTCGCACATGGCTTTCCACGAGGCCACGCTTTGGGGGGAGACTCAAGGGGGCCAGACTGGCTCCTGCCTGCCACAGTCACGGAATCAGAGAAACACAGAAGGCCAGGCTGGAAGGGTTCTCAAGGATTATCTGGTCCAACCTTTGTAGATGAAATATAGTTTAAATGAGATGGCACAGCACCCTGTCAACTGTGGGCTCTGGGCTCCGAGGAGCTCTGGGATCTGAGGGGCTCTGGAATCTAAAAGGCTCTGGGCTCTGAGGGGTTCTGGGCTCCAAGGGACTGCGGACACAGCTCAGCACAAACCCCACTCCCCTCCAGGCTGGCTCACAGCTCCCAGGGAATGCAGCCAGAGCCTGACTGTGCCAGCAGGGCTGCGCCGAGCCCATGGCTTGGTGACCCCAGAGAGCCCTGCTCTGGCAGTGCCCTGAGCTGGGTACAGCCCTGCCCTGCCCATAGCCCGGAGCAATTCTGAAGGAAGAAGCAGTGAGTCCGGCTGTGCCTCCCTGATGCCTCCCCCAGCCCACCCTGCAACAGTCACTAGCACATGATCCGCTTTGGCCAGCCCTTGGGAGTAAAGCGAATCAGGATTCCTGCACGATCAAATTAGGGCTGCAAACAGGAACAGCAGCAGGTGAAGCCTCTACTTTGCTCTCGTGGGACACCACCTGGAGTACTGTGTTCAGTTCTGGAATCTCCAACATCAGAAGTGGTATGGATTTGTTGGAACAGGTCCAGAGGAGGGCATGGAGATGAACAAAGGTCTGGAGAATCAAGGACAGGCTGAGAGAGTTTGGCTTGTTCAGCCTGGAGAAGAGAAGGCTCCTCAGAGATCTTAGAGCAGCCTCTCAGTAAAGAGCTCCAGGAAAGCTCGGGAGGGGCTCTTGATCAGGGAGCGCAGAGACAGGACGAGGGGGAAAAGTTTGAAGGCGAAAGAGGAGAGACAGAGATGAGATCTTAGGAAGAAATGTTTTTCTGTGAGGGTGGGGAGGCACTCACACAAGCTGCGCGGAGATGCCCCATCCCTGACCAGGGTTCAAGACCAGGTTGGATGGGGCTTTGAGCACCCTGAGCCAGCGGAATATGTCCCTGCCCATGGCACGGGGAGTGGGACTGGATGGGCTTTGAGGTCCCTTCCAAATCCTTCCATGATTCCATAAAGGTCACCTGGGAGGAGACTAGGCCCAGTAACACTGGGGAAGCAAAGCCCCCTCCACCCACCCCTCTGAGTTCGGTCGACTCGGGGTCCCCCAAGCGGGGGCCCCGTGCGGCTCGGTGTCCCCCTGACCGGGCCTCCCAGGCTCCTCAGCGCCCCCGGGGCTGCTGGCGGGCCGGGGCCTGCGCGGGCCGCAGTTGCCACCTGGCGGTGGGCCCCGCGCACAGCCAGCCCTCAAGCCTCAGCCTCCTCCTCCTCGCCCCGCGGGGCCGCACTGTGCCGGGTGCCCTCCCCCAGTCTCCCCTCCCGGTGCCGCCCGCTCTGCCCCACCGGGCGCCACTGCCCTTCCTCCCCGTGAAATACAACTCCCACAATGCCCCGCGCCGCGCCACTTCCGCCCTCTCCCCTGCCCGCGTGTGCTTCCGGTTCCGGCGCGCCTCGCTCTGGTCCCTGCGGCTGGCGGCCGAGCCTTGTGCCTCCGCCATATTGTCTGTGTGCGGCCGGCGGGCGGGCGGCGAGCGGGCGGCCGCGCCAGGTACTGGCGGCTCTGGCAGCGCCCCCGGGGGTCTCGCGGATGGGGCGAGCGAAGGGAGAGCCTCGGGGGAGGCACCGTGGTGCCTCCTGCGCCGCCCCCGCCCCGCTGCGGGATGAGGGGCCGGGGCGGGGGGCCCGGCCCGTTGACGCTCTGCGGGGGGGGGGGGGGGGCGGAACGGGCGGGCCCGGCTGGGGGAAGGGGGGAGGGGGGCAAGACTCGGGGAGCGGGCCCGGGGACAGGGCGGGGCGGGGAAGGCACTTCACTGCCCTCGGCCTGCTCGGGGGCCAGCCTGGTGCCCTCAACCTGCTCGGGGGCCACCCCGGTGCCCCCAGCTCTGCCTGGGAGCGGCCCCGGCACCCCCTCGGTGCCCTCATCGCCTTCATCCTGGCCCAGGAGAGGCTCAGGGGCCGCCTTGGTGCCCTCATCATCTTCATCCCTACTCGGGAGCGGCCCCGGGGCCCCTTAAATGCCCTCATCGTCTTCATCCCGGCCCGGGCGCGGTCTCCTCAATGCTCTCTTCCCAGCCCATGAGCGGCCCCGACCCCCCTCGGTGCTCTCGTACCGACCCTGAGGCCTCCTCGGTGCCCTCATCACCTTCATCCTGGCCCGAGAGCTGCCCCAGGGCCTATTCGATGCCTTCGGCCCGGCCTAGGAACAGCCCCGGGGCTGCCTGCTGCTCCCCTTGGCCGTGCAGGGAGGGCCGAGCCCCACGGAAGGGTGGCCTTCCCTGTGCCCTCCTTCAGGCGGTGTAGGTGTTATTGACTTAAAAATCTCCATTTTGCCTTTCTCCTTCTCCACTCTAAAACCCAGGGGGATGCGAGGTGTGTGGAAGGGCAGTGAGAGGCCCCTTCCTTTGCGCTTCCATCCCTGGCAGTGCAGGGGCCTGGCACTGGGCCTTGCTCGGTGAAGGGGCTTTTTGTAGCCTTCCCCTTCTTCCCTGTCTCCCCTTTTACCAAAGCAGCTGTGGTCAGTCTCGGCCGTGCTGTAACTTTATAAATTGTGCCTTGGGGCAACGCACTGCACAGCCATGGGTAAAATAAACTTTGTAAAGGAAAGGGCAGATGAGATTATGAAACCCCATGTGTGGTGTTTGTCAGATTACTTTATTCTTATCCTCTAAGAGCCTTGGGTAGGACCAATAAAGTTTGGATTGTGGACACTCAGTCATCAGTACATTTTCTGCTGACAGCAGTGTTTGATCCATGCAGAGACTCACAAGGGCATGTGCCTCACTTCTGCCAGCTGAATTTATGGATGCTGAGCCTGTGGTGTTGGGTAGAGTGATCCTTCACACCCATGTTGAACTCTGGATCCCATGAGTGAGGTCTGCGGTGGCACAGGGTTTGTGCTCCTCAAACCAACCATGGGGTTGGAGTCTTGGAGAACTGCTCCTGCACTAGGCCCAAATGCCAGGCTGCGAAAGTGGGCACTGCACGCGTGTCTGGAGGTGCCTGTGCTGTCTGCTTCAACCTGCCAGGCTCTGTGCTTCGTAAACAGCTTGGGAAGAGCCGTTCTGCAGCTGAGGGTCAGCACGATCGGAGATGCCAACACCATCTTTCTGGAGAAGAGCAAGTGGAGGCAGTGGCGTTTGTGCTTGGGAGGAGGCAGTGGTTTGCTTTGCTCTTCAAACGGTCGCTCTTTTAAGAAGCATCGTATTTGCGGAATGTTCAGGCTCAAACAGAGCTGGAGTTCACACCGTGTTGCCAGTGGAGCTGGGTGTTGGATGTGGCTCTGCCAGCTTGAATTCCGGCTCTAGTGCAGGTCCTGTGCATCATCTATGTTGACCTGATGTAGAAAAGGGCAAAGTTTATGCTAGGGTAGAAGACTTTAGGCAAGATTTGAGGAAAGTGGGAAGCTTGGTCAGCTTGTTAATTAGTCCTAAAATAAGGATTAGGATAGCATTCCATTTCTTCCAGCATGGTGCCATGCCTTGGTAAAGCACCAACAGCGGAACATGCGCTGTGGAGATACCATGTCTGTAACCAGGAAAAGAAAACTGGAATAGGATGCAGCTCCCACAGGCAGAAGAGTGTCCAATCCTGGGTACAGGACAGCCTGCTTCCCACCCTCTGGAGAAGATCTGCCCATGCCTTGTGGCTGGAAGCCAGGCTCCTCAGAGCTGACTTGCAAAGAAAGATTTATTTTACAGGTCCAGACCTTTGCCCAAGTGTGACGTACATAGAACCATGGTGGCAGGCAGCAGTCCTTCCCTTTCAGTTTGGCAATGGGAAGAGAGCTCCTTTTTTCTACTTTTCTCTGTTACCTGGTGATCTAATTTCTGTTACGTTTATATTGTTAGCGAAACTTCAACATCTCTTGGTTTCCAGGGTGGGCAGGAGCAGAGTTCGGTGTGTGCATCCTACAGCTCGGACCATTGAGCTGCCCTCTGGCTTAGGAGCAGAACCAGGGCTGGGGAACAGATCCTCAGCCTTGGAAGCTACTGAATAGCCGAGTACTGTGCTGTGGATAAGGCACAGAGTATGGAAAAATGTGATGAGAGAGCTGGATACTTGGGGAGAAAGCAGAGACTTCCAAGTAGGAGATTCAGAACAGGTTCTTTAGGTTTGACTGGGCACGTGGGTTTGTAGGTTCAGGAGAAATGGGTTCTGCTGGAAACATGGCTCTTTGGAAGAGGGAGTGGTAAAGTAGGCAGTGGGGGAAATCGGAACATGGACATTTTCATGGTGTGAAGCAGAGTTCAGTTTTGTGCAGGGGCTGTTGATGGTGCTCCTTTACCTGAAAAAGCTGAATATGAGAAGGAAGATGGAGACATGGGAGTGGGGATTGCTGGGAAAGACTCAGTCAAGTAGTGTTTCCTGGAGGTGAGCTGTGACTGCAGGGTTGGTTGGGGCAGGTTGGGTGTTAGCCATGGAATGGGTTCCGGGTGGGAATCTTGGAAATACAGGTTGGTTGTAAAGCTGTGCAGCTGAAGAGCAAGGAACAGTGAGAAAAGGGATGGGCGCATAACTTTTCCCAGTTTTGCTGGTGGTATCTTTACAGCTTCCACTCAGATTCTCTTTTCTGCCTTTTCTCCTTCCAGAATGACTTTTCTCCTTTTCTCTTCCCTGTAGGGAATAGGGGAAGGGAGGCAGGAGAAGAAAGCGAGTGACTTTGTGGTGCTGTGATTAATTCCATGTCACATTTCTGAGGGGGCAGGGATTCATTTCTGGGTTACCAGCCCCATCACCTCTGCTGTCCTTCTATCACTGAACTGCTCATATCAAGGTGTCTGATTTATAAACTGCCTGGGCAGTATTGATCCCATCTTGGATTTTATTGTTCCATGAGGGTTTATAAACTGCCTGGGCAGGATTGATCCCATCTTGGATTTTATTGTTCATGAGGGTCTGGAAGGAATCAGCCCCACAGATTTTAAGACCAGGAGGGACTGCTGTGACTCACTTGATCTGGTTTTGGTTGATTGGCTGTCTCCTTCCAGGGGCTTCCAAGAGCAAACTTTCCTGGAACTTGCAGAACCTAATTGGAGAAAAGGAGTTCTTTGGACCTAGAAAAATTGCTTTGGAGTGGAGGCTACAGCTTTCTGACCTGGCTTTAGTGCTGAAAGCAGAGTCTTTACAAGCTGTTTTTTGGACTCAAAGTGGTGCCAGACCTGTATTGGTAGGAACAGTTGGTAAGGATTGAGATTGGTGGTGTGGTCATAGAGACTCATGGAGGAGCAGCAGCATGAGCCTGACGTGGGTTGTACCTGCTTCTTTGTTCCTGCTTTGGACAGTTTTATTCAAACAAATGGTTTTATTATCCATTTCATGCTGCTGCTTTGAGAAGCAGAACAGCAGAAGGGAGACCTTGGAGTTCATTGCAGGCTCCAGACAGCACCACTGCAGGCTCGTATTGGAAGGTTACAGTTCCAATACTTTTGATTTTCCAGCAAGTTCATTTCTAGGGGTCAGGCAGTGACCAATTGCTGATTTTTAAGGAATATTCCCCTTGACAGAAGGGGTTTCCAGAGCAGGCTGGGCTGCCTCATGTGGTGCCTGGGTTATACTGTGGCAATTTGATTGAAGTGAGTGCTGAATAAAATGTGTACTGGATGAAAGTGGAAAACAATTATGGGCAACAGTGGAATGTGGCTGATTGGGTGGTGGTGTCCTCAAGTGTTAACAGTCCTAGAAAAACAAAGTTCTTTTGTCTGGTTTTGTGGAGAAGTTGGGCTTGCTCGTTCTGGACCCACCAAAGGGTGAAGCCAGGCGTAGGGAGAGCCCGGTGTGTTCTGCGATGCCAACTCAGAATTCCCTGCCAGAACTTGCTTTCACCGGGTAGGAGAGGTCTCACTCTGTTGTGAGGCGTCCAGAGTCCTCCTACATGACTGGGGAGGGAGAACAGTGCCTCTCCCATGTCTGGCCAGAGCCCTGGGAGCAGACAGTTTGTCCACACTTCTTTGCACGAGTAGTCAGTAAATCTTTATTTTTAGTGTTCTGAAAATGGAGGAGCATGGATGTGCACGGCAAATTAATTTCCCATACAGAAAAGCAGTGTTCCTGCTCTCACAAGTTTTGTCACAGATTCCTCTCTCCATTCCCAGTGTGCTGGTAAATTCCAGCCTTGCGTTCTGCAGATTAAATGGTGCTTTGATTGTACTCCAGGAGGAAAAGGAGGGCTTTTTGCTCACTGAGGGAGTTGTGCAGCATCCAGATCTGTGTCGGCTCTGCTTACAAACTAAAAGTTACGAGTTTTGGTATTTTAGAATGTCCAGGCCTGTGTCCAACACGTGCACCTTATAAATATGTATTCATCCTACACCGTGGCTTAATGCTATGCAGGCTTTCCTGGAGGATTGCAGGGTGTGAAGGAAGGTGGTATAGAGATGGACAGCTCATCCCTGTGCATGGCCATGATTGGTGTGGGTTGGTTTGGCAGAGCAAGCATGGGTTTGGTGTTCCTGGACCTGCTGGATTCTACCATGCAATGAGTGCTGTATTTACCAGACTTCAGGGAATCTCCGAAACGTTGGGGTGAGGTACTGAAATCTTGGTCAATACGTTTATGTCCCCTGTGGTGTCTGGGGGTGCTGCCTACCTGTCTGTAGCCACACAAACTCAGCGCTCAGTGTGCTGGGTGACGGTAGCTGGTGCATAATAGACACTGATTTCTGGAGTTTCATGGCTGTTTTTTTCCATTTGCTTTTCAGGACAGTTGTAGCTGGGTTCATTTTGTGTTAATAATGATGACTTTTCAGAGAATTACATTAGAAGTTCTACTTTCTGGCAGGGGTTTGCTCCATGTGGCTCCTGCTGAGCCTTCTGGTTACCAGCTGAACCATGAAGATGGTTTGCAGTGCATTGCCCGCTCAGTGGGAACAGCTGATCCAAAGGGATTTCGTGAAGAAATAGTGACATGCAGTGTAAGCTGGTTTATCCCTTGGCTCTGGTGATCGTTCCTGCCTCTAGGAATTGCATGACCAGAGCAGTTAAAAGCATGTAACCCTCACAGATGGTAAGTATGGTTTAGTTGTCTGAGTTCTGGCTAAGCCTCATTCTGTACATGAACCACAGGAGTCGAATCAGCTGAACGACTGGCCTATCAGTACTCTGTGTACTAATTAATGAGAACAACCCTGTCACTTAGAGGTAATTAGAAAGGTAGAGCTTTCCATTGGATGCTGCTGGTTGACCTGATGTCAGCTGTGAAGAGCTTGTAGTGGTGCTAACAGTTTCCCCTTTGTGAGCCTTTAGAAATAGTTACCTGGTGTTACTGGCATCATGGAAATGGCTGTTTTGCTACTTGATTTCCTGGAAAACACTGTCCAGAGCTCCAGCAGTTCGAGTTTTGGTTCCAGTCATGCTCTTAGAAGAAAAGGAGTCACTTCACATGAAGTCCTTGCAAGTGCTCTTGCTTTGGCATGGTCAGATCTAGGGAAATCATGGAGTGGTTTGGGTTAGCAAAGACCTCAAAGCCCAACCAGTTCCAATCAACCTGGCCTTAAACAACCTGTGCCAGTGTCTCCTCGTCCTCACAGGAAAACATTTCTTTCTAAGATCTCATCTAAATCTCCCTTCTTTCACCTTAAAACTGTTCCCCCTCGTCCTGTCCCTGTACTCGCTTACCAAAAACCCCTCCCCAACTTTCCTGAAGCACCTTTCAGTACTGGAAGGCTACTCTAAGGTCCCTGAGGAGCCTTCTCTTCTTCAAGGCTGAACAACCCCAATTCTCTCATCCTGTCCTTGACTCCAGTAGATCCATGTCCTTCCTGTGCTGAGATGTGCCTCCAAAAAAACCCCGCTGCTTTCGTGGAGCTGTTGGGGTGGGGAAGAGATGCCAGCGGCAGAGCCCAACCATTGGTTTCTGTCTGGTGTGTGCATGGACAGTTCTGGTGATCCCTCATCATATTTGTAGCCATTTGTACTTGATGGTGTCAGGAGTCTTGAGCGCTGGTGGTGAGGATACCTACTGTGATTTGTGGGAGCCTGAGAGCAGAGGCAGGAGAAGCAGCAGGCTGCCGGGACTTGAGTGTCCTGCTGGTGTTGGTGCCCACTGCAGCTGCACGGCCTCATCCAAGGTCAGTCTTGGCATTTCTGTGTTAGGAAAAGGTTTCCTTTGCTCTGTCTGCTCTGGACTAGCTTAGCTCTGAAATGTGAGAGAGAGTCCATGATTTTTGGGGAGAAGAAGGAAGAGAAGGGCTTTCAAAGTTGACTGTTCAGAATAAAATCCCTTAGGAGATGGAGTGAGGAGTGTTGCTGTCGCTGGCACCTTCCTGGTGCAGGAGAAACTCCTGGTTCCTTTGTCCAGGTACGGGTGCTGTTTTGCAGAGGAGGGTTGTCCGACAGGGCCAAGATGCTGGAGACCCACAGAGGGTCTGTGTGAGCTCCAGCAAAGTTTAGCTGTTATGGGTCTGAACAAACACGAAGCCTCACTGTGACAGAAGTTCCGCTGGGAGAGTGCATGGCCACTGACAGGGCTGCCAGGGCAGCCTGGAGAGCACCAGACGTGCCAGATGCTGCGTTCCACCTTTGGAAAGCTGGAGGGTTGCACTTTCCCCAAGACTGTGGAAGTTACTGCAAAATGAGTTACGGTAAAACTGTGGCATGGTCAGTCCTGTGCCTTCTGTGAGGATTGTGACCCTCGGTACAGAGGACAACATCTTTGTCAACAGGAGCTGCAGGGAGTTCAGGGGAGGAATTGGTGAAGCTGGTGAAGGAAGAACCCGTCTCAGCTTTAGGACATTGCTGTCACGGAATTACTCCAAGATGTTTCTTCCAATTTCATTGAACCTGTCCACTGTTTTCCCTTGTGCCCGGTCAGATCTGATTTTGGATTCAATCACAATTGTTTGTGTTTCTTTTTTGGTTGTTATGTATTATGATTTGTTGTGTTCCCTAGCTGGGCACAAGCAACCGCATCCCTGGAGGGATTTAAAAGCTGGACAGATGAGGTGCTCAGCAATATTATTGAGTAGTGGGCAGTTACAGTTGGACTCGATGATGTCAAAGGTCTTTTCTGTGAAAAGAAACCTGCAAAACCATTTAGGAGGGAAAATGTAGTTTCAGCAATGTGCTCTTCAAAAAAAAACACCATGAGAAAAGTTTGATTTCAACCTCAGCTTCATTTTTAACTCAATTAGATGTTAAAATCTGCTTTTCTATCAATGTCCTCTAGTAGTTAAAGGGCCTTCAGGAAAGGATGTAAAATGCCAGTTTTGCTAATCGAGGCTTGTTCCTATTTTGGTTATAATATCATAGGAAAATATAGGTTGCAAGGGACTTCTGGAGGTCGTCTGTTCTGTGCTTGAGTTGCTGCAGTTCCAGCATTCTGAGAATACGCAGATCAGGTTTCTTTTGTGAGATAGAAGCTATTTTTTATGAAGATGTTTGCTGTTATGTCTTTTCCTTGAGGTAAGGTGAATTTGATTGGTGTTGATGGCCAGCAGGCTATCCTATAGTATCGAAGCGTGTCCTGGTCTTTTGATTTCAGTGGTCTCTTCCCAGTTCTACGTGTTCTCCAAACACTAAAGCAGTAAAGGCGTACAGGCAAGGGGTAGATGGGCTAAGTGAAGGAAATTGTAATCAGTTTTAGCTGATAGCTGTAATCCTTTCTCTCCCCAATAAAGCTCATTTTACCCGTTTGGTTTCAGAGCTGGGTTTGGGCCATTTGCTGTGAAAGGAAATGTCTCCCTTGCAGTGGTGGGTGAAAGAATGGAATAGCCTTGTGATTCCAGACTACTTGCTGTAATTCCACTCTCCTTGGCTCACAGAGGGCTTTTCTTTCTTCAAAAGGAGCCGCTCCAGTCTGCCTCAGCCCATGTTCAGTGTCTGTTGCAGTCACTGCTTAGAGCGAGCTTAGTGGGGAAAGTAGCAGTGAGAGGGAAGTCTCCAGACCATCTGACCTATCTGTGTACCTTGCATCCTCCTGGAGGGCAGGATGCAGCTCTGGGATGAACTGCCTGGAGTTGATAATGGGACAGAAGTGTTAGCTTGACTGTGAGCTTGGCTTGGTGTGATTTGAGGCCTGTCCTGCTCCTTTGGGACTGCTCTTTGGTAACTGAGTTCAGGGGGCAGCAGTGGGATCCATGTGTGTGTGTTGTTGGACACCAGGCTTCTGTGAAGCTCTTGCCTTCCAGCTTGCTGGGAGCCTCTGCGCACTGCGTTGTACTGGTGCAGCTCCTTAGGGGTAAGCTTCTGAGTGAGTGATTACACTTGGGAGCAGCTCTGTGCCAAAACTGTTTCCACTTAAAGGGAGGAAGAAAAGATTCCAGGATCTCGGTGATTCTTGACTTCCACTTCTTAAAAAGAAGAGGGACTGTAACAGTGGTTTATGTTAAAAAGTGCTCAAAATTAAGTACAGAGTAAACATTGAGAGGCTTTTTACTAGTTTATTGAACTTCAGGCACAAAAAATCCGACTTGCCAAGCTGCTCGGACAAGAGGCGCTGTTAGAATAGCTCAAACTTTTAAGAAGTGGTCTCTTAATTAATAGACCTTCCAATTAAAAAATTCCTATATGGTGGTAGGACAGTTGTGTTTGTCTCTGGGCTGGGGCCAAGGCACTCCTACAGAGCAGTTAGTAGCACCGTGGTGCTGAGCTCCGTTCTTGTAGGGTATGCAGAGTGAACAGGGTCCTGTGGGTGCTGCTGATACAGATGCTGCCTAAGAGACAGCCTAATTATCAGCTTGCTAATACTTCAGCGGTGTTTCTAAGGGCAAGTTTGTGTGGGAAAAGCAAGCACCAAGGCTTTTGGATGGTGCCCATCTGATGTATCTGCCATGTGAGCACTATTGGGTAATATCTTCCCAAGGGCTGTCACTGCAGAGCGAAAACAGAGGAGCTTTTCTGCCCCTGCGCAGGCAGGCCTGAGTGTTGAGCGGTGTCAGACTGTGACTGGGAGCTTTGTCTTCCTCTCTGTGTGACCTTCTGTGTTGTCTAAAAAACTCCTCTTTCCTAGTTACAGACTTTTCTACCAGAGAAATTCATTGTGGTTTTTGGAGATGCTCAGGACTGCACTGGATGTGGCAGCCTGATCTGATAGGATCTGCTCTGACTAGATAACTTCAGCAGACTCTCTGAGATGAATTAGCCTATGACTCTGTTACTAATGCAGTAATTACTAAATGATGTGTTCTGTTCAGATTCTGCAGAAATGCAACTCTTCCTTTATAACGAGACAGGGTGCTCACCTCGTCTGGGTGTAGTTGCTGCTCATGCTGTGGGTTTTCTGCTTTAAAGCCGCAAGCTGAACTGATGCTGGCATGGCCACATCTGGCACTGCTGTTTGTGTCAAGTCCCTTCTGTCAGACAGCAGAATTGTCCCTCTCTGGGGCAGTGGAAGCAGACTACACGTGAATTCCTTAGTGGTCTTGAGAAGAGGGAGTGAGAAGCTGTCAGGCAGGCTGAGTTTCTCCGTGTAACTTTGCTTTAAAACCAGATTTACTGTGCAGAGTCTCACCTCTTCTTGCGTACAGAGTGCTAGGCAAGAACTCCTGCCTTCATAAACCAGCACTTCGTGCTGTTCTTAGAAGCAACAGTCAATGATTTCCTGCAAAAGCCCTCTGAGCAGTCTGCTATAGCACACGGCTTGTACTAGGCTAGAGCTGCATGACATGATATAGCCACCATGATGCTGGAGCTCTCCTCAGATAATGTGATTGATTCTTTTTTATTATTCTTTTCCATGCTGTAACGCGTCTTGTGAAGCTGGGTGAGGTGGAGCCATCGTGTTCTTTATTGATACCTAGTTGTGCTTCAGATTTAAAACTGCCAAGTCATCTTCGACACATACGGGCTCCATGAATTCCTACACAAGGAGCGCTGGGCAGAGGAAAGCAGCCAGTGCCTCTCCTGCCAGACACACGTGGAACAAGGAGAAGCAAAACCACAGTGAATAAACTCTGAAGACTAATAAATGTCCCCGTATTAAATATGTTGTAGAGAACTGATGCTCTGTTAATACCCGAGTGTGCATCTAATGTCTCAGTGTCTGAGTCATGCCACATAAACGATTTGAGGTCTTAGATGATTGCTGCCTCATCTTCTGAGACTGCATCTTGTTAGAGGACTCACATTTTATCCAGGAATAGGCTTTTTTTTTTTAGTAATATTTGTTCTATACACGCTCTTCTGTCTGCTGGACACCTGGCTGAACCACCCCATCGTTCCTCTGCCAGCCTGAGACCTCAGTCTCCCCTCTGCTGTGGACTTTGGAGTAGTGCCCTGTCTCTTCTTAACCTTGGGCCTGAATTACTGCAGCCCTGTCTACCTGGAGCTGCCATTTGCACTATCTCTGTGTGAGTAGGTCAAAACTAACCTGCACTGCCATGCTCTGTAGTGCCCATGGAGGCTTAGTCTGCGCCAGAGACCTCACCTGCATTTCTGCCTCACATAGGCAGCTGCTGTTCAGGTAGTGTGAAGGACATCAGATCTGCGTCCCTCAAGTCCTCTACATCTTCGCAGCAAGTAGGTCTTGCTGCAGGCCTGACTGGAGGACTCGAATCAACAACAGGGCACTGACAACAGAACAGCATTTCTCTTCTAGAGTGTTCTTCTGTGTAACATATTCTGATGGCCTAAGCTAACTGAGCAGATCTCTAGGTCTTTGTGATGAATTTTGGATTAGTGGGGCTATTGCTTCTTTCTGCAGTCTGGCAGTTGCCTGTTACCTGTGAAGGGATGAGATTGGCACAGCAAATAAGTAATTATATTGGTTTAGGTTACAGCATTGGCCCCAATTGAGCCTTTCTGTAAACAGGGATGTACAGTCTCTACCATGTGCCGCACACTGAAAGATGCTAATTCATGCTTCGATACAGCTTCCTTCCTCCAAAGTTATTTTGAACGCTGACAAAGAGATTCTTGTACTTAAATGTTTAAAAATGTGTTTGGCTTTCACTCATGAGAGATTGGAGCGGTGCAGAGGCACCGCTTTTGTTTTAGGTAGGACAACGTTGATATAAAACTGTGCTAGGTTACTGCTGTCTTAAATATTCAGAGTATTTGTCTTTGACAAGGAACTTTTGAGTTAATTTGACTGATCTCAATACTGATAAAACTTAAAAAACAAAGTTTTGCAGCAAAGATCACATCATAAGGAGGGAGAAGGGGGAGGTGCTCACCAAACCCTATGCAAAGAAATGTCTAGACTGTTAAAGCAGAATTTTTCTATTGTGTTTGGGTAAGGCATCATAATCCAACACTGCCGTCTTTTGGATTTAATGTCGATTGTAGAAAGCTGTGACTAAAACTGGTGCTGCAGCCTGCAGAGCTCTTCTGGCTGCCTTGGTTCATCAAGTCTTCTGAGCATACTCAAGCCATTGCATCCCAGAATGGTTTGCAGTGAGTGGCCTCTGTTTGATCTTCCTGATGTCCTTTTCTGGTCTCACTGCTTGTTGGGGATGTGCTGCTTCTCCTGACAGTCTAATTAGCGTGGATGTAGCTTACCACTATGAATGCCCCACATCTTCTGGTGTCTGTCCTGGGACCTAATTGCGTTGTAGAGCCTGGTGCTGCTTTTTTTCCGCAGGTGAGCTCAGAGGTGAGTCCTCGCAGCTGCCTGCTCTCTAAGTCTCATTGTCAAGTTATACATAGAAGGTACCTGTTATGAGGTGGTGGGATAAGATGTCCATGCAGAAGGGCACGGACAGAGTAGCAAAAGCCTTTGGAAAATGTGCTCTGAAATGCCCATAGAGGTTTTCGGACTACAGCAATTGTACGTTTGGGTAATGTTTTGGTCCTGATGCTGCTTTCCGTTTAAACTTCCATGGGGAAAGAGCACACAGGTGATGGGGTCAAAATACCCTTAAGCTGCTTTATAGAAGCTTGTACAGCAATGTATGGGTGGGAAGGAGTCTAAAACTGAGAGGATTCATGCTCTAGTAGTGTCTGGATTTCTCTGCTCTCTTCCAGAGCCCTGCTCCCAGGCTGACCAGCCTTGTTTTTTACAGAACTCCTGCAGTTAGTACCTGCATTTTCCAGTGGACAGAATAAGCAGAGTAGTAGAGGATCAAGTCAGGTTATTTTACTTTTCCACAGAATGAGTCAGCGTGGCCCCACAAACCTTTGTGTGTGAGCACAGAGAAGGCTTCAGTCCTTTAAGGAATCACAAGCAAATCCCAAAGTTCTGGGTTAAATGAAAAAATGGTCTTTCTAGAAGCTGAAACTTCAGGAAGTGCCTAATTTAGGTTGCAGGGGTGACCTTGTGATCTACCAGCATTGTTTGCAGTGTCGTTTTTTAGTGCATTGCAAGAGGTGCTCAGTACCCTCAAGAGAACGAGGGGGGTTGGTTATGCGGGATGGCACAAGACTCCTTCCAATATGGGGGCAATGGCAGCCAATAGTGGATGCTTTCCCTCTGGAGCCACGGGGATGGAGTCTGTCTGCAGATGCAGCATTCTCTGTATTTCTTCCCTTTGGAAAGCTGTGTTTGCAACCATGAGTTGGAAACCCCATACTGAAAGCTGCAAAGTGGAGGGTGTTGCATTTGTTCACGGGGCCAAGCGGTCCCAGCCTGTATGAGGGAGAGCAGACAAATTGTTTTCAAGCTCTGACCAATGATCCTAGGCCAGTGCCTGCACTCCAGCCACTCCTTCTCCACTGCTTTTAATAATTAACTTAAAATATTTTTATAGTATCGTGAGATGTTAACCTCTGGTTTATTTTCTCTCTGCAGGTGGAAGAACCTGAGGCCTTTATCCTCTTTCCAGCTTGCAGTTGGCGTAGCCTCTGATTTCAGACCTCTCATCATTCCCGCCTGCCAACCTGTCTGATATGTCGGGACCCGTGCCGAGCAGGGCCAGAGTTTACACGGATGTGAACACACACAGACCCCGAGAGTACTGGGACTATGAGTCGCATGTTGTTGAGTGGGGGTAAGTTCCTGGGGTGCTTGTGGTTGTTGCTGGACCAGGAGTGATCTCTGTAGGTTCGTGGGAATAGTTTGTGCCCCTGTGTTGTGTTAGGCTTTTCCTTGCTCCTTGGCAGCTGTGTGGCATGCACAGCAAGTGTTAGGATTGCACCTTTTCTTCAGAAAAGCATTTCTTGTCAAAATTTTACATCACCAGCAGTGCAAGAACATTTTTAGCAGCTCCCTTAAGAGTTTGTTTTGAAGAATTTTTGCCAGGTAGTCAGCAAACTTGTCCTTTTCAGAGGGCAGAAAGTCTTTATCCGAAACAGTCTAACCGACTCTGGGTGTGGGGCTGAAAAGAAGTGAAAAGGCGTCGGGTCTTGCTGCTGACTTGGGTGAGTGAAGAGACTCAGCAGATTTCAGTAGGTACCTGCTGTTTTGTGGCTTGTTGCTCAGCTCCCTGTGAATGACTGGTAAAGAGGTCTGCTCCTTTTTCAAGGAAGGAGGTGGCTAAATGAAGGTCATGACTAAACTATCCAAGCATCGGAGCGCATTGATACCAGCTTTGTAGCTCTGCATCTGCGGAACAGGGCCCAGACTGAGTTCTACCTTCAGCATTGTTGCAGTTCCTGCTTTCCAAAATGTGCCCAGTCTTCTGAGCTGAAGTGGTGTTTGTGCTTCATCTGGTTTAATCTGGCTAGCACTTAAATTTGTGGTCTTGCTGGCTTTGATGATTTTTAACAGCATTATGCAAGTTAAAATATAGCTTCCAAATATAGAGAGACCGGTGGAAGGAATAGCTCAAGGAACTAAATAGTTGGGCTTGTGTGGCTTACTGCTGGAGAAGTAAGTTCTGGATGGACTCTGACTTGGGCAAGTAGAGGCTTCCTGTTGCTTTCCTAATTCGCGTTCACGAGATGTAAGACACCAGTTAATCCACCATGTCTGGAAGGTGAGGCAGTGATTTAGTGTTAAGGAGCGGTGCATAAATCATGATGGAAATGACTGAGCTCTTTGGAACTGTTAACTTTTTATCTCCACAGGAATCAAGATGACTACCAGCTAGTTCGAAAATTAGGCCGTGGCAAATACAGCGAAGTATTTGAAGCCATCAACATTACAAATAATGAAAAAGTAGTTGTTAAAATTCTCAAGGTGAGCGGGGGATTGGGCAAAAGAGAAAATCTGTCTTGAGGTGATAAGGAGGCCAGGAAGGAAATTTGGTCTGAAATCTTCAGTGTCCTAAAACTGAAATGCTTAAAGCTTGGCTTTGCAGCGTCACTCAGTGAAATGGGCCGCTGTTTTGAGCCTCCTAATACAAGCCCTACTCTTCGTTATTAAGTCAGATCTCTGCCTGTAAGGAATTAGCCTCTGTCTTAAAGCAGTCCTGATGTGCAGCTCATTTTCACTTGGAGCTAAATACCGCTTCAGCAGCTGACTAGAAAATTCTCACCTCCTTTATCTCCCAGAGCCTTTGGTTCTATCGTCTGCTTAGAGGCCAAGAGCTAATGGGATCATTGTACTGTAAAGGCACTGATTAAATTTAGGGACTGCTGACTTTAAAATTTCCATTTCTGTTTGGCATGTTCCATCACAGATGTGATATCCTGCCAGGCTGAGTAAGGGGCTCTTGGATACTGGTTATGCTGTAGCCTTGACTGGTGAAAAATCCTCATTGAGCTCAGACAGCTCTTGGACTTCTCTTGTTAAACAGTCACCACGTGCCTGCTAAATTTGGACTGTCAATCATGTTCAGACAGCTTTAATAAAATCACACCATCTCCTTAACCTCATTCACATGAAACTAATGTTGTAGCTGTCGGGGTTGTCTGGTTAGAAAGGAGACTCCAGGTATTTGCACCGTTACAAGTAATGCACAGTCAGGTAAAACCAGATCGAGCCATTTGAACTTCACTTGGGAAGGCTCCAGTGTGTTGTGCCGACTCACAGTCACCTCCCTGGGGCAGCTGGATGTTGAGCTGTCTGTTAGCCTCACTTCACTGGAGAGTTTTGCCTTACGCTTTGGGTTTTTATTCTTCAGCCTGTTAAAAAGAAGAAAATCAAGCGTGAAATCAAGATCTTAGAGAACCTGCGAGGCGGTCCCAATATAATCACTCTTGCAGATATAGTCAAAGATCCTGTGGTGAGTATGGAAGGAGTCTGAAGGCTACGCTGGGGTTGTGGGTGACGCTGTGTTTGGATTCAGCTCTGATCTGGCTTTTTTTTTTCTCCTGCTCTTAAATCCTACTTTTGAATTACTTAATCAGATCAGCTTTTAAGCTTATTAACTTATTTTGGAGGGCCCTTCCCCTACAGGTCCCGTCAACCCCTAACTCTGTATGGTTGAGGTACTGGGGAGCTGAGAGAAGTGAACTCAGACAGCACTGCCAGGGGCTACAGGCTTTGACTCTGCTTTCTCTAGCTGAGGGAATCACACGTGTGTCTGAGGCAGAAGGAGCTACAAGCACTTCTGGGAGTGAAAAGGGTTTAATTCATTATCCTAAATGAAAACCTATTATCTCAACATGGCTGAGCACTTTTCTCTCTGTTTCAGTCTCGGACACCTGCTTTGGTTTTCGAACATGTAAACAACACAGACTTTAAGGTACGGTGTGGGATGGGAATTTGTTATATTTTCTGTGTGAAAGCTACTCATAGTATTGTTCTAGGGAAAGGCAAGGACGTAGGGGCAGACAGGTTATTTCAGCATTTCCTTCCAACCTAGGAACTGTCCTTAAAGGTAAATATGCTGGGGATGGGAATTTGTAATTAGTCCTTTAGTACCATTTTGCCACAGGAGTTACAAGGGGAGAATCCAGATTCCAAGTGGCATTCTAGCCCTCAGAGCAAATTAATTTGATATCTTCTGGACCATCAGTGCCTGTCTTTCTGAAACACTTTGCTTCTATGTTCAGTGTATAGCTATTTATATATATAAACAGCTGCTTCTGTGGCTTTCCTTACTTCTGGGAAAAGGGATTGAAATGTTTTTTTTGTCCCCTTCCCCACTCCTCTTCCTCAGGAGAGCAATGGCTGTGCACCATTGTCAGGAATAGCTGCTTAATGTTGCATAGCAATCTCCTGTCCTTTTAAGACCCCAAAATAATGCTTTGTGCTGGTGGTTGGCATGTGCAGGCTCAGAGAGTTATGACAGGAACCAGAATGTCCTGCATGAGGAGAGGTGGAAGAAACCTATGGTGGTGATCTGTACAGGGAGAGGAACAGACTGATCAGAGTCAGGATCAGAGTAACTTGGGAAAATACTGTTCCTTCAAATGGGTTTGGAGCAGCAGAGAACAGGGCTGGGTTGTTCTGGATTGGCAGGGATGTGATGTTTTCCTTGAGTGTTGAACACTGATACAATGTGTTTGTGTCCCACAGCAATTATACCAGACATTAACAGATTATGATATTCGATTCTACATGTATGAGATTTTGAAGGTAAGTTGATATTTTGCTGTTATAGTGGTTTGTTTCTGGGAGTGGCACTCAGCGAATCCCGTAGAGATGGTGATCACATCGTTAATGGGGCTGAGGAGAAAGGAAAGCCTGTGGAAAAGTGGGATAGAAAAATGTAGTAATTATTCAGCTTTGTTTCTGCTACAAATGCTAGTCCTTGTTTTTTGAGGATAGTAGAGCCTCTGGGTGCAATGAGATAACTTAAGATCTGAAATCAAAAGTATGTGTAGCCTCTGAAAACAGACAATTGAAAGCTGTTACCGGCTGGTTTTGTGCCCTAATGTAATGTGAGTCAAATGTAGTGGTCCAGTCTTCTTTCTCCTCTGGAGTCTGGAGAAGGGAAGAGTTGTTTGTACAACAGTGTCTAGAAAAGCTGCTCTTAGGGACTGTGCAATTCCTTTTCTATGAGGAATTACATGAGAGGAAGCGAATACTCTTCTGTTGCTGGCACACCTCCCTTTGAGAGGAGCTCAGAGATGTTTTCTGTGCTCCGTGAGTCTTTGCCATGCTCCAATGCTGGGAATTGAAGACTTGCTGCCCAGTTAGAGTTGGTGTATGTGGAAATGTGGAAGTACCTTGTGACTCCGGCATGTTTGGCTGTGTCTCCTGCAGGCTCTAGATTACTGCCATAGCATGGGAATCATGCACAGAGATGTCAAACCTCACAACGTCATGATTGACCATGAGCACAGAAAGGTAATAAAATGGGGCTGGGAGAGGGCCCACTTTCCCCTTGGCAAACTGACATCTCTTTTGGGTGCAGTGGTACTGGCCGACATCTCTAGAGGGGCTGCACTTCCATCACAGGGAGAAATGTAACATGACATTCTGAATACTGCTGTTCTTTGGTTTTATGGGTTACACATGACCAATAAATAGGGGTGGTACAGGGAGATGTTTCATTCAGACTGATTGGTGATGTGGGTGTGGGAAGAATATCTGAAAAGGTGCTCGGAGCAACTTCAGATTAATTGAAAGTAGAAGACTTGCAATGAAGCTTCGCAGTGAACTTGCCTGTAGCACGGTTCTGCTGGTGCAGAGCTGGAGCATCACTTGAGCCGTATATCTTTGTTTTCTGCCGTTTCCAGCTTAGACTAATAGACTGGGGTTTGGCTGAATTTTATCACCCCGGCCAGGAGTACAATGTCAGAGTGGCTTCCAGATATTTCAAAGGACCTGAACTCCTTGTAGATTATCAGGTAAGAATTCCCAGGATTTATCACCAACTTTTATAAGAAAGTCTTTTAGCAAGGCTGCTTTTGCAGTAAGGTTCAGGAACAAAACAAAGCTCTTTGGGGAGTAGCCAGAACTGCGTGAACTTCTAACTTAAGCTATAAAACCATCGTGATACCTGCTGGCAGTTTGGAATGTGGAAGTGCTATGAGCTGGAAGTAGCAGCATTACTAGTGACTTTGGTATTGTGCTGTTCCTGAATGAAAGCACTTCTTCACCTCTTTGTGGAATCCACTCCATTTGCTGCCTGTGGTGCTTCCCTTCTCAATGCGAGTACCTCAGTGACTCAGAATGTCAAACTCTGCAGTGAAAACAGAAAAACGTGCTGGTGTTTAATATCTTTATGGACCAGGATGGAAGTAGGATACCTGCTGACCTGCGAATTCTGGTATCCCAGTTTGAGGATCTGGAACACTAAGCTAACAGCGATCTAGGCATAGAGGTGCATGGAGATACCTCAGTCTGTTCCCAGCACAGCGTGACCACGTTTGTGTCATGAGAGGGAGGGGGGACTCCGTTTGTGTTAGGAGTCTGTTCTGCTTAATTCATTGGCAACTGAATTGTCTTTCTGGTTTTGTACAGATGTACGATTACAGTCTGGATATGTGGAGCCTGGGCTGCATGTTGGCTAGTATGATATTCCGAAAGGAGCCATTTTTCCATGGCCATGACAACTATGATCAGGTGAGAGCTGGTCATGTGCAGTCTCTGTTCTCTTAGCACAATGATGGTTTCCTGCTTATGCTTCTATTGAGGAATCCAAAGAAGGATGTAAGCATTTCTCTAATGGCTGCTTTGCTCAGTTTGAAGCCACACTCGTTTTCTTAAGTGTGTGAGATTATTGTTTAGAAATAGATTTACTGTGCTTTGTACTCCTGAGCTCCTTGTGAGTATCTGGAAAAGATTGTAAGAATGTTTACGGTGGTCTGGTGTATTCTGATGCGTAGTCTGACTGTTCTGAAGTTGTTACATGGGAAGCCCCTGCCACTAACCACCCTCCCTGCCCTCTCTACAGAAACTGTGAATTTGGTACAGTTTTTCATTGATTCTGAAATCTTTGTGCTGTCTTTAGGCTAGATTTTTTTGTATTTCAGCCTTTACCATTGGTCTGCAGAACATGCACACATTGAGGAGCAGTGACCTCCTGTTCTCACGGCTCCGTTCTGGAGCCCACTGCAGGGTTTCTGCTTCGTGATCAGTTTTTCTTGCCTTCCCCCAATTGGTTTTGAGTATTTTCTTTCTGCAAAGGGAGTTGGTGTTGCGAGGTCTCAGGTTTCAGTGACGATAGGGTGTGCGGCTCCCTTCTGGCTACCGTGGGTCACTCAGCTGTGGCTGTGAGCAGAGGCACATTCCTGGTGCCTCTCATTGTCTGTGACCAGGGAAGCCAGAGCCACAGGATCACCCTGCTTGAGACCACTGAGATCAATCTCAAACTCCAAGAATATGCTCTGTATCTTCACACTGGCTCTGTGTTAGTACACCCTCTCAGTGGTGACTTACTGTTCCGTTTGTTCCCAGCTGGTGAGAATAGCCAAGGTGCTGGGGACAGAAGATCTGTACGACTACATCGACAAATACAACATTGAACTGGATCCACGTTTCAATGATATCTTGGGCAGGTGAGCCAAGGTCCGGAGCAGCTCACAAGCTCTTGGTAGAGCCAGGCAGCTTCTGCTTTGTCAGCAGTAAGCAAAAGCTTCTGCTTATGGGAGAAATTAGAGCCGAAGTTCTTGAGAACTGTCACTTTGTACCTCTGATCCCTTCTGCCAGTGCTTCCCATGGTCCTTTATCTGCAAATGGGCTTGAGGAAACGTTTTTAAATACTATAGTCAGCAAATGAACAGCCCAAGCGTGGAGTGTGAAGGGTAAATGCTCTCTCCAGTGTTCTGGGGGGAAAGATAAAATAGTGCTTCTCAGAGTTAGAATGCTGAGAATCAGGGCTGCTTCGGGTGGCCTTAATATAGTTTTTCCATTACAGAGTTATTTTGTGTGACACATACTCAAAATACAGGGAACTGATGTTGGGGGCACTAGGGAAGAGCAGAAGCTGGGATTTGGGGCCTGTAAATCCATTCTGAACTCGAGCCCTCGTGGTGGCTGAGGCTGTGGTGTCTGTGCCGCCGTGTGGAGACCCGGTGTACTGCTGCTTGCTGCTCCTGTACGGCTCACCAAGCTGCGGCCCCTCTTGGAAATGGGCATCTCTCATGGTTCTTCCCCTTAAAAAAGTGAATTTTGGCTTTAATGTCCTGATTTGGGTGTCTTTTTTCTGCAGACACTCCCGTAAGCGATGGGAGCGCTTTGTTCACAGTGAGAACCAACACCTGGTGAGTCCAGAAGCTCTGGATTTCTTAGACAAGCTGTTGCGATATGATCACCAGTCACGACTCACAGCAAGAGAAGCCATGGAACACCCCTACTTCTGTAAGTACCAGCTGCTGTCACCATCTGCTGTCCGAAGGCTTCTTCCTCTGCCTCTGGGAAATCTCCGTTCCCATAGGCTGTGCAGAGGGGAGCTAAGAACGGCAGCAGAATAGGCCTGGTCTTGGCAACTAATCGCAGGAGGTGGAATGGGGCCGTATGGCAGCAGTATTTACCTGCAGATGAAAATGAAGTTAGTGAGAAGGTTTGGAATGTCTTACAGCATACACAGGCTGCAGTGACACTCCTTTACAGCTCATAGGCTGCTCTGAGCTGTGTATAGAGATGTGACACCTGATTGTAATTAGTGATAATCCTTCTGCTTGCTACACCCATTTTCTGGGTTTGGCTTTATGCAATTAAGCAGTTGCTTAGCATAGAGATCAACTTCATCTTAACTTCCTTCAGCTCCTCCTGCCAGGCAGTCCTGATGAACTCCAAAGCCCATCAGTTAGGCGGCTTTTCACTGATCCTGTTACCTTGGTACCTTCTTGAGTGCTTCCACTGGAATTGGTGGAAATTTTGGTGTGCAGTAGGTGATGATTGATATTATTTGATGTAGGCAGTTTGGCAGGACTGGCTGAGCACAAAGGCCACGGGCTTCAGCCACTGTCTGGGAACACAGCACCTAAGGGTAGTGTGCTCTTCCTAGATCCCATCGTGAAAGACCAAGCTCGGATGGGCTCCTCCAACATGCCGGGTGGCAGCACTCCTGTCAGCAGTGCGAGTATGATGTCAGGTCAGTTCTGCTATCACCTCGTCTCAGGGTGGGGTGGGTTAAAGCATTCACACTGGGTGTGAGGATCCAGGAAGGTGAGTGCTGCAGGTGGGACACTGGGCCACCTCCTGGGACCAGTGATGAGGGCAGGGAGGACCACAACAGAGTGAGTGGGAGCACACAATAAGGGCTTCAGCAGCCTGACTTGCTTTTCTGGTCCCATTCTATAAGATGCTTTCAGTTGGGTCTGTTGGCAGTGGTTGGAAGGCCAGCAATCCTGCCTGACAACAACATGTTTGCGTGGACAAGCCTGAGCTCAGAGGCTGCGAGCACAGGGACAGATCCATAATCTCAGCTTCTTTTGGCAGCTCTGAAAATGTAACAAATCAGCAGTGAGCTGACTTGTGCAGATACTGCTTTGTTTAAGAGGCTGAGCTGTCCTGGATCTCAATGCTTGGGTTTTCCTCTAATTCCTTACCTGTCTGTCTTCCAGGGATTTCTTCAGTGCCAACACCTTCGCCCCTTGGACCTCTAGCTGGCTCCCCCGTCATTTCTGCCACCACCACACTGGGGATGCCGGTCCCAGCTGCGGCAGGCGCTCAGCAGTAGTGATGGGCTCTGTCTCCCGTGGCCTGAGCTGGGTCAGGTGGGGAAGAGGTTTCCCCCTCCACCTCTCCTCAGGACGCAGCCCGTGCCTGGCAGGGGAAGGGAGGGGATGACCGCTTTGGAGGCACCGTGTCTGAACTGTTGCTTGTGGATTTATAGTAGTTCAGTCATTATATACAAAATTATTATAGGCTGATTTTTCTTTTTTTACTTGAACTTTTCGTAACTCAGGGGATTCCCTGAAAATACCTACAGATGGAATATTTCTCGGACAGTTCTTCCCCCCTGCCCACGCCCCCACCCCACCCCCCAAAAAAAAAGTACTCTTCATTTAAGAACAAAGATGAATCAACAGCATTTCCAAGCTCTTTGCATCCTGCTGGAAATCTCTTCTCTTCATGTTCCCACCATTCCTCCTCCACGAGCCCACACCCTGGGGGGCTGTGCTGTTCTCCAGAGACCACCAACCCAAGTCTTCGTGAGGCAGGGGAGGGGGAGGGTGTAAAGCACCACTTGCTTTAAGTGTCCTGTGTTTGACTCGGCAGGGGGATGCTGAGGAGACAATTCCAGTATGGAGAGGTGGGATAACCTTAAAAGGAGCAAGTGCAGATAATGTCTGAACCCCTAATTGGATTGAATCATGTCTCCTTGGGAGCCAAGCAGAATGCCAACCCCCTTGCATGTAGTTTTAGTCTTAAAAGATGAAGTTCCTGAATCGATTGGAGTCCTTGCTGCCTCCTGAGAAAGATGCTGCTGTAGAGGAAGCTGTCCCCTACACAGTCCCTTTCTAGTGGAGGGTTCTTCCTGCCGTTGCTTGGCTTGGATCTCTGGAATTAGTTTGTTATTGGGTCTATTGTTTTTAAATTGTTTATCTAGGTTTCAAGCTGGTGGCTACTTAAAAGCTGGAGAACTCAGACTGCGCCAAGTCCCATATCCCATCTTCACCCACCGTCCCCTCCCTCACGTGCCATGTGGTGAGAATACCAGTTACCTCACAGTCTTGTAAATATGCACTGAGAGGAAGGAGCAAGCAGACGTTAACTTAAACCGAAATGGTAGATCAGTAATTGTGGACAAATATTATCATTGACAACGGAAAAGCACCCTCGTTACAGCCCTGCTACCCCTTGCTGTGTATATATACTTTGTCCTTCATATGTGGAAGATCCAGTGTTGGAATTCTTTGGTGTAAATAAACATTTGGTTTTATTTATCGAGGTTAGATTGAAGTTCCCTGTGTAGAGGCCTCCCTGGGGTGAAGGGACACTTGGGCACAGGACTAGCAACAGCTCCACATGGTGAGCAGCGCAGAGGAGCTTTCCACAAAGGTCACAAGCCACAATGATGAGAGATCACAGGATCTTTTGCCATAGAAAAAAACCTGCTTTCTGTCTCAGCCCTGATGAACTGGGAATCAAAATCATAGAATGGTTTGGGCTGGAAGGGACCTCAAAGCCCATCCACTTCCAACACCTGCAATGGGCAGGGACACTTCCCACTGGATCCGCTTGCTCAAAAGCCTCATCCAACCTGGCCTTGAACATCTCCAGTGGGGCAGCCATTATTTCATCCACATTTCCCATCCTGCAATGATGCAGAAGTTAGGCAATCTTGATGTGCTGTGATGTGAACACTGAGCGTGACGACAACATCCATAGCTTGTGAGCTCCAGGGGGTGGAAGCTGGGGTGCCAGATGAGTCATGCAGATGGGGGACACTGCTGGAAGCAACAAGCCCTCGGTTGGAGGGACGTTTCTAGATATGACGAGCCTTTGAGGGCTCGTCGGGTCCAGAAACGTCCCTCCGAGCACAAACCTCCTTCCTCCACGCACCCGCAAGCCCTTACAACGTCGCGTAGCGCCTGTGCTGTGAGGGGTCCCGGGATTTCTAAATTCTCTCGACACGATCGTCCCATTGAGTAGCGCCGGGTTGGGGGTTGCAGAAGAAGGAGCGACCACGTGCGGCGCGCGCTCCCCTCGGCGCATGCGGAGCCTCTGCGCCCACGTGATCCCTCACGTGACCCAGTGACGCGAGGCGGGAGGGGGAAGGAGGAGGAGGAGGAGGTGGGACCGGACGGAGCGGGGAGCTCGGGAACCCCGGCCCGGCCCGGTCTCCGGCTCGGAATGCACCGCAGCGCTTGGGAACATGGCCCGGCGGAGCCCGCTGCGCAACGGCGCGGGCGGTCACGGTACGGGCAGGGCTGGGCCTGCGGGGAGTGGGGAGGAAGCGGGGGGCCCTGGGTTCTCTGAGGTGGGAGGGGGCGTGGAGGGCCCCCCTAGAGGCGGGGCGGTATCCCAGCGCCCCCTAACGGTAGTGTACGGGTAGAGCGCCCCCCTCGCGGCGGGGTAGGGGTTCGACTGCTCCCTAAATGCGGGGTAAGGGTAGGGCGCTCCCCTCGCGGCGGGGTAGAGGTAAAGCGCCCCCCTAGAGGCAGGTTAGAGCCCCCCTCGCAGCGGGGTAAGGGTACAGCGCTCCCCCTAGAGGTGGGGTAGAGCCCCGCTAGTGGCAGGGTAGGGATACAGTGACCCCCTATAGGGGGACTAGGGATAAAGCATCCCCTAGAGGTGGGGTAGATCCCCGCTAGAGGCAGAGTAGGGGTACAACACCCCCATAGAGCAGGAATAGAGCCCTCGTCACAGCAGGGGACAGATAGAACACCCCTCTAGAGGCAGGGTAAGGATAGGGCATCCCCTTGCACTGGGGTGGAGCTCAACCCTAGCGGCGGGGTAGGGCGCTCCCTAGAGACGGGGTAGGGGTACAGCACCCCCCCCCCCCCCAGAGACAGGGTAGGGGTACGGCACCCCCTCGCGGCAGGACGGGGCTTGGAGCCGCCGGGGCAGGAGGAAGTCACATCCTGGGAGTCCAGACACCCCTTTTGGTTCTGCCACCCCTACTTGGTTCCACCTGCCCTGCCCGGTCCGGCTGACACCCCCAGCCATGGGACCAGACCACGGGCTGTTCCCGTCGGGCCTGCGTCTTGGAGCGCCCATGGGGAGCAGCTGGGCCCGTGCCCCAGCGGGACACAGGGTTTTTGTGCTCCTTTCCCAGTCCTGGCCGCCTGTTACAGCATTACAAGGGGTTTTGCAGCCACTCTATGCCAAGCACTGTGCAGGTGCCCAGTGCTGGTTCCCAGCAGTGTCTGAGCCATTGGGAATGCGAGGCTGTTTCCTCTTGGGATCTGGCTCCTGCTGGTCCTGGCTGTGCCTGGTGCCTGGCGGCAAGGATGGTTTGGGCACCGGTTTGAGCCGTGATGAGGAATAAAAACCTGCTGGCAGCAGGTCCAGTGTCCTTCTGTGGCGGGACAGTGAGTGACAGTGTGGGGAGCCCCACACTCTGCGCTTGTGCTGCTGTTCTTCTAAGAGCGACTGGTGCTGCGAGTTAAGGCTTTGTGGGGGCACAAAAAGTGTTTGAAATACAGTTTTTTTGTAACACTTGCAGCTATTGTACATTTGCATAGCACAAATATTGAGTTATTTGCCAGTAGACCTTTGAAGAGGAGCCCACGATATGCACTTCTTCCTTCATGCTGATTCCCAAGTTATTTGTGAGTGAACAGGAGTTCCTTCTCCCCCAGACTTTGTCTCCTTCTTCCTGAGGCTTCAGTAGGTGACAGCCCGGTGTCACAGGAGACAGGGAACAACCGGCTGAGCAGCCTTCCCTGGGCAAAAAGTTTGCTTACACAAGGGATGGGAAAGGAAAGAAAAGGGAATTTCAGTCACTGGGTGAACTTTAGAAGCTTTAATGTCACCTGGAATGTGGTGTTTGGAGGGGAGATGGAAATCCTTCGTAGGCTGTTACAGCTGGTTTTATCCCAAAAGTCTTTCAAAACGGACTTGGGGAATTGGCAGCATTCAGCACTTGGCCTGCATAGTGTCCGTCTGTCCGAGCAGCCTGCTGTCCTGCTGTCACCTGTTCTGGCACTGCAGAAAGCAGCATTTCCAGCCCACCACTCACGCACAGCTCCCCAGGAGCAGGGAGAGGGCCAGAGCAGCGCCGAGACGCTGAAGGTGCCACGTGGGCAGAGGAACGCACTCCCCGAGCCTCTTCTGGGAGGGCGCGGTGTTGGGAAACGGCTGTTCCTCCATCGAGAACCTTTTAGTTCCTCCCACCCCTATTCAGACACATCCCTATTGAACCAATCCATGTGGATTGCAACAGTAGTCAGGTCTATTAGATAAAGGCAGTGTTTGTGGCCTCATCTTGCACTCCAGCTGCTCAGAAAAGCCTCCTTAGTGGAAACCTCTCCAGTACAGGATATTGGATGGATATCAGCGTGAGGCAGCAGTAACAAACGCTGGGATGCAGTGTGGAATAGCATCCGTTTTCAGCTCCCCTGTCATGTAAGTGCATTTAACTCGTCTGAAACCAGAGTACCATGGGCTTTATCCCCTTCCCTGCCTGCTCCTGATGCTGTGTGTCCCTCAAAACAGTGGTGTTTGTTTAGTACAGGCTAACAGCTGGCACATTTGTGTTTGTTGAGAGAGAAGTCCAAGTGCCTGTGGTTCTTGTGGTTCATTAACTATATCCTTTCCTGTGGCTGTTGCTGTTGGTGGCAATGCTCAGACTTCTCCCCAGGACAGCTGCATCCAGGAGCTGCTGCCTGACTGGGAGCTGTCAGGAACATGACGTCCTGGTTGTAGGAAACACTTGACACCTGAGCTGGCGGCTGCGTCAGTGAGCAAACAGTTGCAGGATGGCTTTGCGCGGCTGTCACGGTCCTCAACAGAGATGGGCTCTGCTGGGGAGCAAGGGAGTGGAGGGTGAGGGATTGGCTGAGGCAACAGGAGTCTTAGGAGGAGAGCGTTTCCCTGCCTGGGTTGGCAGGGGAGCAGTGGGGTGCCCTTAAGAGCCCCAGTGCTGAGCATGTGGAGATGGGGATGGTCACCAGGCGAGTCCACACCAGGGTTATTCCTGCCTGGTGCTGGCAGGATGTGTGCCGGGTGCCCTGAGCCATCTCCCTCACTGTGTATGCAGCGTCGTGATGAGTGGGTTTTGCCTCCCTGATGTGAGTTGCTCCCAACCGTTGACTGTCAGCTTCCTTCTTTGTGATCTTCCTACAGACTTTGATTCTCGGAAGAAAAGAAAGGTGGCGGAGATCTACCAGGCTCTGGACAGTGACCCGATCGACGTGGCTGCGCTGCGGCGCATGGCCATCAGCGAGGGCGGGCTCCTGACCGACGAGATTCGTTGCAAAGTGTGGCCAAAGCTGCTCAGTGTTAATACGGACGAGCTGCCCCCTCTTCCAGGTATGGAACAGTGTGGGCTCAGGTGCAATGGAATGGCTCAGTGATCTCTGCATGCGCTGCAGGAGGGGTTGCAGAGATGGAGCACACGCTTTTGGACCTGCCTTGTCCCAGTGTGGGCTGGGTGTTTCCCACCAAGCTTGCATGCAAAGGGAGGTCATGCTGCAGCTTCACGTACTGTGTTGTGCATAAATGGCAGATTTGGGAATATGCAGCTTCTAAATATAGAGTTCCCCTTGTGCCATGAGGGTGGTGTTAAATCTAGTGGCAGTGATGGCAATGAGTTCACTTCGGATGCTGTTGGTTTGGCCCTGCAGGTGGCTGTCTGTGCAAGTCCAGCTGCAACAGGACATATCCAGCTTAGCTTTCATTGCCCATGCAGAGAGGGGGCTGTGCTGAGCTGTGGTGTGGCTGAAGTGCTGCCAAGGTCTCTTCCCAGTGGGATGAGCATGCAGCACATGTGGTGTTTGGTCAGAGCAGGAGCAAAGAAACAGACCTTCCCGATGAGGTTCCTGCAGGGTTTTTCAGTCTGAGCGATGGGGAGCTCCGAGTCTCACAGCTTTTACAGTCAGTGTCGCCAGGACAGATTATGTTGTTGTTCCTGAATCTGTGGCGGTTCAGAAGCATGAGCCAAGAGCTGGATAATATGTGGTGATCAGAGCTGCTGGAGGGTGACATTTAATTTCACCTGATAGCATAGATAGCTTAGTGTGCCAGCAAATTATTTTCTTTTCTGTTTTAGTGATTTTGGTTACCCATGGTTGGGTTTTCTTCTGAATTATTTCTATTTAATAAGCTATTGTTTGTGGTTTCCACAGTGTATGGTGCCTCACTGCTGCTGAGTACGCTTTGAACTCTGCAGCAAAATTGTGGAGCAAAGGTGTTTCCAGGAATGCTGGGAGTGGTGTCAGGTTAAGCACTTTATCGTATCGTATTCTGTTTAAAGAGGCAGTATTCTTGTTCCTGGCAGTGAGCTTCTCTTGGAGTAAGAATGCACAGCCGAGTGAGGGACAGGGCTGGCATATGACACATGAGAATGGAGCCGTCCGATGGGGCGGTGTGTCCGTGCCTCCAGCCCCAGCCTCCTCCACACAGCAGGGTGGCTCCTGGCTCCCTTTCCCTGCTGTCTCCTCAGTACCTTTGCACTACTCACTGTTAATCCTCTTCCTCTTTCCTCAGCAGGAAAGGAGCTGCGAGAGGACAATAAAGATTACCAGCAAGTGTTACTGGACGTGCGGCGATCCCTGCGCCGCTTCCCACCAGGTGAGAGGGGATTCTCCTCTCCCCGCTCCGTGGGGCTCCTGGCTCAGACCTTTCTTGGGGGGTTGCTGTGGGTGATGCTTCATTGCTCTGAGCTGATGGCAGCTTCCTCACACGGTACCGCTGCGGCTCTCGGTTTCCTGTGCTACAGCTGGGTTTACTGTGCCTCTTTTGAGGTTGCACAGGCTGACACTGTTGAAAACTTGCAGCGCCGAGAGGCTCAGATCCTTTGTGCCCCTCACCTGTTGTGACCTGAGCGAGATTCAGAGAGGTGAAACACTGGAGAAATGTTCCATTTGCTGTGGTTTATTTTAGACCGTGGTCTAGCTCCAGTTTGGCCATGGTTTGAGTAGTTTCTGATGTAGAACAGTCTCAAAATCGGATTCAAGCACCAAATTTAAGAGAACTCTGCACCTTTAGAAGCAAGCTGTCCCTGCAGTTGTTCAGTTCTGATGAGTGGCTGCTGCCTCGTTGTGCTATTTATAAAAGCACCGAATCCAGCAGCTATCTGACTCTGCAGAGCAGTCGTTCGTTCCAGCCAGAATCTGCTTCCCCCATCTGCTGCTTTTATTTTGCATAAACAGTTCATAGAACTATAGAATGACCTGAGTTGGAAGGGACTCACAAAGGTCATTGAGTCCAGCTCCTATTCTTGCACAGGACAACCCCAACATTCACACCATGTGTGTGAGGGCCTTGACCAAACAGTTCTGGAATTTTGTCAGGCTTGGGGCTGTGACTGCTTCCCTGGGGAGCTGTTCCAGTGCTCCACCACCCTCTGGGTGAAGAAACTTTTCCTAATATCCAACCTAACCCTCCCCTGGCACACCTTCTTGCCTTTCCTTTGGGTCCAGAGAGAAGAGCTCAGCATTTACTCCTCCTCTTTCCCTTGTGAGGAAACAGTAGACAGCTGTGAGATCCACCCAAAATCTCCTCTTCTCCAGGCTGAAGAGACCAAGTGACTTCAGCCTCTCCTCTTATGATTTCCCCTCTCGACCATTCACCAGCTTTGTGACCTCCTCTGGACACCCCCCAGTAGTCTGATGTCCTTTTTATACTGTTGTGCCCAAAACTGTGAACAATATTCGAGGTGGGGCCTCACCAGTGAAGAGTAGTGTGGTTTGATTCACTCCGAGTCTCTTTTGAGTGCGAACACTGTCCAAGCCTTATTCTTGAAGGATCTGCTCGTACAGATTTTTTTTTTGCCCTTGAATGGCAGCCTCCTGTCTATTTTTAGACACATTAGTGATGCGGGGAAGAGGAGAACTTTGTCACGGCAGGGTCTCCGCTGAGACTCTCTGCTTGGCCTTTGGACATTTGTCTGTTGACAAGAGCTACCAGGAAGTGCCTGCAGCTGTGCGTGGCAGGAACAGTGTTTTCCTGGTGACATCCTGTCCCTATACACGTGCTGCCAGCAGGGGAACGATACCCAGTTGTGGCAACGGATGCCTCGCGATCTGATGCAGCTGGCACAGATTCTGTGAGAACGGATCCTGTTTAATTTTTTCCAGAACCCTGGGGAAATTAAAAATTATTAAAACGTCCATAGCAGTGCTGGGTGTGCAGCGCAATTCCCTCTCACAGCCCTGTGCAAACAGCAGTAAACCCTGCTCCCATCCTCCTCGGTGCCTCCCTCTCAGGCAGGAGCATTGCAGCTCCAAGGATTAAACACCCTGACAACTGGCCAGCTTCTCCTGGGCCATTGGAGTTTGGGGGGCGGGAGTAGGACTCGAGATTCTTTTCCTGCTAGGTTTACCCCCTCCCCTTTCCACCAGAGCCCTTGGGACCAAGCAGGTTGGTCCTCTCCTTGCATGCTGCAGCCGCGCTGGCTTGCACGGCAGGCGCTGGTAGGTGGCACAGCCCATCCCACCACCTGGTGCTGTCCCTGCAGGGATGCCGGATGACCAGAGGGAAGGGTTGCAGGAGGAACTCATCGATATTATCCTCCACGTCCTGAAGCGCAACCCCCAGCTGCACTACTACCAGGGCTACCATGACATCGTGGTCACCTTCCTCCTGGTGGTGGGGGACAGACTGGCCACGGCTCTGGTGGAAAAGCTCTCGACGCATCATCTCAGGTACTCAGTGAGTGCAGCTGGAGGAGAGGAGCTGCCTGCGTATCCTCCAGCCCTGGGGGCACCTGTGCAGGTGGAAGAGGAGCCTGGAGGGGGAGCCTTGGGTGCAGGGCAGCTGCCTGCCATATCCATAGCCAGAGGGATGCTATGGGAGAGCAACATGACCACATGATAAGCTTTGCAGGGAGTTGCGCTCTGAGGAGGGGATAATTGAAGGCTGTCAGTTAATTTGTAGCATCTCTTGAAGCTGAAAAAGCCAATGTGTGTGCATTATTCATAGTTCTCTGGCCATCTCTGCCATCAGGGCCTGCACGGCTCCTGCAGGCTGACTCAGCACAGTCCTGCTTTACCTCTGGCGGCCCTGGGCAGTGTGGTCCATGCCACTGGGGTCCTGAGCCTCCAGGTCAAGTAATTCCTGAAATGAGGACTAGTATTTCTCTGAGGAGTGGTTTGGAGGGATTCTCCCTCCTCTTCCAGATGGGGTATTAGGTTTTGGGTGCTGGGAAGGCTTTATGGTTCATGCATGTACTGCTGCAAAATGAGAAGTGTCAGCTGACACCAGCGTGACTGTCTGGATCCAGGTTTTCTGTGTGGATCAGCCCTGTGTGTCCCAGATAAGTAGGAAAGAGGGTTGTCCCAGACGGGTGGAACTCCTGGGGGCTGGACCCACCCTGCCAGCAAAGCTGTTTGGTGCGAGTATGTTTCTTTAGCTCCTTGGAGGGAGAGCTCACCAGCACAGTTGCTTGACAGAGCTTCTTTTACATCTTCCCTCAGGGATTTTATGGACCCAACGATGGACAATACCAAGCACATTTTAAATTACCTGATGCCCATCATAGAGCGGGTGAACCCGAAGGTGCATGACTTCATGCAGAGGTAAGCCTGTTGGTGCTGCCCTGCCAGTCTTGTGTTACAGTTCATGGGGCAATTGCACCCACGTTTCCCCAGAATGAGCCATTAGCCAACAGTGACAGTTCCAAGCCATGTGCCACTCTGCTTCTGAGCAGACCCAAACCCGTGCTGCCTGGCTTGAGGGCTTTTAAGCAGTGCTGTCTTCACTCCAGCACTCTGGGTGCACGTGGGACAGGCTGGGGGTTGTGGAGCTGTCACTGTAGGTTGTTCGTAGTCCTAGGGATCATTCCCAGGCTGTGCACTAGGGATGTAAAAGCCATGTCCAGGCAGATTAAAGCTGAAGCAGGAAGGTAAGTGGGAAGGTTCAGTCCAGAGTCCTTTTCTTGGTAAGTGCCTGTTCCGTTTTGTGGTCAGGATGTCTTTGGCTACCAAGCTTGGTTAGAAACTTCCAGAAGTGAGTAAGCCTTTAGACTGGAAAGGGATGTGAGAAGTTGTGCTGTGAGACATCCCATGTCCTCAGATCAACGTGCAGACAGTGACATGGGATGGCACACAATCAGGTTCTTCTCAATGCAGACAAACTGGACCTTTTTTGTTGTCCCTACTGGATGCAGGATGGTAGCACTTTACCTTGGGATCTATCCGAGGTGCAGTTCATGGATTTGGACTGAGCTTTGAATGCTGATAGTGAGGTCTGTCTCACCTCCCAGGCACGGAGGTGCTGTGTCGGGATGGCCCAGGGTCCTGCAGCGCTGTTTCCAAGCTGATGGCGCTGGCTGGGCTAACGGCACTTTCTCTCTGCACAGTGCGGAGGTGGGAACCATCTTTGCTCTCAGCTGGCTGATCACCTGGTTTGGGCACGTTTTGTCTGACTTCAGGCACGTCGTGCGATTATATGACTTCTTCCTGGCGTGCCACCCGCTGATGCCCATTTATTTTGCTGCTGAGGTAGGTGTGGGTCTGGAGCGTTAACTGAACCGTGCAAGGTGCCGGTATTTTGGGGCCACAGAGAAGGGACCAGCAGTGCTGCTGCTGTCCTGACTGCACCCTGTGCTGCACAAGACCCCGAGGCTGTCGAGGGCAGAGGGCGGATGGGGTCCAGGATTGCTCAGAGCACTCTGAGGGTGTCCGGATCTTCACGCTGTTCTCGTTGAGTGCCGTGGAGGCAATGTAGGCTCATATTTTTCTTTGCTGTCTTGTGCTCGCCTTGCTGCTGGGCATGTGCTGGGCTGCTGGGGAGCCCGGCTGGCTGGGGGCAGCCCTGTGCTCTACATCCATCTATACTTTCTCCTATGGGAAGTGCAAACAGATCTCTGAGGGCAAGCCACAGTGTTGAGCCCTGCTGAGGTTCTGCTCATGTGTCTGACCTGTTGATAGCACGCTGTGCTCGAAAGACACACATAATTACCCAAGAAGGGGCTTCCCATGGCCTCAGAGTCTCGGGAAGGGTTTGGCATTTCTCTTCCCAGATAGGGAATGCTTCTCTGCAGTGTCCTCTTGAGGAAGGGCTGGTCTTGCAGCTAGAAGCAAAATGCTTTTCTCTTCTGGCTCCAAAGTGAGTGCCAGCAAGAGACAAGGAGTCATCCCCACTTCCCTGGCTGTCCTCAGTGCTCTCATTCCTCTTGCAGATCGTGCTGTACCGGGAGCAGGAAGTTCTGGACTGTGAGTGTGACATGGCCTCTGTCCACCACCTCCTGTCCCAGATCCCACAGGACCTTCCTTACGAAACTCTCATCAGCAGAGCTGGGGACCTTTTTGTCCAGTTCCCACCATCCAAACTGGCCAGGGAGGCAGCTCAGCAGCAGACTCAGCGGTGAGTGCAGGGTGACCCTTGTGCCCGCATGTTCTCTACATCCCCTTGCCAGGGCTTGGTTTCTCGTGAAGTTCTTCCTCCCCAGCAGGAGGCTGGTTTCAAAGTGAGCCAGGTACACTCCTTGACTAGCTTCTTCTCTTGCAGAACTGCGGCTTCCACTTTTAAGGACTTTGAGTTGGCATCAGTGCAGCAGAGACCAGACACTGTGTTGAGGCAGCGCTTCAGGGAGCGGCCCCGAGGGGAGGAGCGGACAAAATCCATCTTGACAAAGCCAAGGACCAACCGCTTTGTCAAGCTGGCGGTGATGGGGCTGACGGTCGCGCTGGGAGCAGCTGCCCTGGCTGTGGTGAAGAGCGCGCTGGAGTGGGCACCCAAGTTTGAACTGCAGATTTTCCCCTGACTCCAGAGGAAGGGCCTACCCTGTTGCCACATCCTTCCCTGGTGGGAAGGGGCAATGTTTGATGAGAGGACTTGTCCAGAAATTACCTGTTTAAAGATTATTTTTTGTATTCTTGCTGCGTCCTATGACGCTTTTGGCCTTTGCAACAGAGACTGATGGGAACCAGCCCAGCAGGATTGTTCCCTGCACCGACGCTCACCTAATTTTCTCCTCCACATGCCGGGACGAGCAGATGGGCTCTGCTGCTGTCTCGTGAGGAAGCGGAGCTGCGGACAAGCCAGGCTCTTTGGCTGTGCACAGGTGACTGTACGAGTGGAGATCTGCGCATGGGCTATGCCAAAACAACCCTGCATTCTCTGTTGGGGGTAATTAGTGGGAGCGAGGGCAGATCCTTGCCTGGAGGAGAGTGTCATGGCAGGGTTTGGTCTGTGTGTTGGGTGGGTGAGGGGCTGTTACACTCCTGAAGAAGCAGGGAGCCTTCTGGCTCTTCACATTCATGCGCAGGCTGCCAGTGCTCCCCGTCTGCACTCACCTTTGCCTGTGGTTCAACCCTTGCCTTTCCTGCAGGGACCCTCTGAGTAGAGCCAGACATCTCAGAAACCCCTACCAGTGCCCTGCCATGCGGTTATCCCAGTATGTGACACTCCCTGGCTCCTTTTGCTTCCTCATCTTTGCAAACAGATCTGACAACAGGAGGGAAAGGTAGAGACAGGAGGAGATTCGCGGGACTGGCAGAGGGAGCACAGCTCTTGCTTGCAGGGGCTCCTTTCGTGGCAGTAGCGGGGTCTCAGGTCAGTGAGGTGAGGGATAAGTGCCACTCGCCCTGCCCAAGGTATCATTGTGTCAGCATAGAGTGAGCAGCACCATAAACACCCGCTGCAGACTTCCACAGCTCTGGAAACAGGTTCTAATGTGGAGAAAGACTTTTTCCACTTTGTGAAGCACTTTGCACAGGACAGAAGTCATTGCGGTAGGAAGTCTGTCTTAAATCTTCCCCACAAGCTGATTGTACATCCACATCACCCCTCAGAATAATGCAAGTGAGGGGCTTTCCCAGAAAGGCCACCGAACCCCTGCATAGCTCCTGTTTCCCACTCAGTCCCGTTAACAGTCCTAGCGCTTCTTGCCCTTCGAGCTCAGCAGCGAATCCTGGACAACTTGGTGTCGCACTGAGACGAAGCCAATAGACACTGGATGCCTCTACCTCTCCCCTGAGCTGCTAAACCTCCCGCAAGTGCCCTTACCTGTTCATTACAGCTCCCACCCTGCTCCCTGCATTACTGTCTTGTGCCCAAAGCCATCCGTGCCGCGCCCAGGGGCTGCACACTTGGAAATCAGGGGTTGGTTGAAGCGTTGCGGATTTCTGGATCAAGAAGAAAACTTATGCCTTGCAAAGCTCAGAATCCTCTTGTCCCAGTCCCTGCCTGTCGGTTCAGAACTGCCTCTGGGGAGAGTCTGGGTTGCCCCCTGGGCTCTCACTCTGGGAAGGGCTGTGCCTTTTGGACTGTCAGGCTGGCTGGAGGGCATCATCCCACCTGACCCGCGTTTCCATAGTGCTCTGAGTAGTGGAGTTTCCTTTGTCCCTGCAGGTTGAGAGCGGGAGAGTAGGAATGTGCTCTGGCAGAGACAGGGCAGTGAGAGCCAGGGGCTGCTCAGGGGTCTTGCTTTGCAGTGTGACTGAAGGCAGAGCCCATTCCTGGCCCTCAGCACCTCCACAGGGCTGCAGCAGCACGGGGCAGAGGGCTGGCTGACTTAGCACTTTAGAAACTAGTGGGGTAGGAGAGTCTGTGGACACCAGAGGTTTTGGGAGCCTTCCACGCTCCCCCCGGTGGAGGGGAAGCCCCTGTGCTCCCCACACTTTGGCCATGATGCACTTTAGTTCTTGCGGTGTCCCCAGGGGAGGACAGGCCTGGGAGGAGACTTCAGGTGCTCCAGTTACTCTGTGCACACACACATATGGATTTGTACAAACCCTATGACTGTAAAATAAACAGTTACTAAATACGCTTCCTTCCCTCCTCGAGCCAACTTGGGGCTGGGGATGCCACATCTCTGGTGGCATCCCGTGGCGTGGAGCCAGCACATCCCCAGCAGTCAGCGACACACGCGGCCTCATGTCTGGCAGCCAGTGGGAAGAGAAGCAGGAGCAGAGCCAAATGGTGCTTTCATGGCCCGGTTGCTGTTCTCCAATCCACCTGCCTTTGGTGAAACGCCAGGACTTCCACATGCCAGCAGCTCTCCGCGGCGTCCACACATGAGCGGGCAGAGCGGGGCCGGGAATAGCCTGACCTCCCAGCCCCTTTTGCACCCTGGGCTGCTGCCGGGCTGTGGGAGGAGATCCCAGGCACGGTGCCCATTGGACGCTGCTTCCCTTGCACAGCCTCCAGTGGCTGAATGATGAGGCTGAGTTGGGCACAAGGCTGGTGGCCATGTTCACCAGATTGCGCTGGCGCTGGCTTTGGGCACCTGTGGCCTCGTCTCCAGGAGCGGTTTTCTCAAGTGCCCAAATGCAACTCAGACAGAGGCCTGGAGAGGGTGGAGAGTGGCAGCTGGGGCCTCAGTGGGGTTTGGGGGGCAAACTGGGGGCAAGGCTGGGGTTATACAGTGAAGGAGAGCTCAGAGAGCCAGCACAGCACCGTTCCTTGCAGTGTGTGCTTCTGTCATTGTGATAACATGACACTCACCTCTGGCACACTTGCTGGCATTGCGTGCCCAGCTCGGAGATCAGACAGCAAGTCCAGTACAAGCTGAGGAGTTAAACCACCCACCAGTCCCTCCTCTGCTGGCACGGGGACTCTGCAGAGAAAACAGCCCACAAGGAGCTGGGTCTGGAGCCCAGGGATTCTGGGAGAGGCTGAAGGACCTGGAGCGGGGGGTTGAGGTTGTGGTGTACAGGTCAGCCCCCCCGTGCCCCCAAAATGCCACATCAGGAGGCACCACATGCAGGATGCAGACAGGGGGTGCCTCTCTGGAGAGAGGAGGGGTTTTCTGGGTGTTTTACCTTTCAGATGAGGGGGGCCCAGGCTCCACGGGGCAAGGACTCCTCCTGTCCCAGTCAGGGCTGGCCCCACTGCAGTTCTCATAGAAGAGGTGGATGTAGGAGCAGACCCCGTACAACCTCCCCTGCACCACGCTGGGCCCGCGGCTGCAGCTGCAACCCAGCTCCTGGGTGAGCATCGGGCCTGGGGGGCACAGAGGGGCTGGGATGGGCCACGGGCAGGGCGATGGGACTCCAACCCGCAGCGGCAGCATCCACGGGTCTGAGCCAGCTCCTGCCCTTACCCCAGAGTGCAGGGCAGGCAGGGGATGGGCACCAGTGCTGGGTGCACCCCCCCATGCAGGAGCTGTTGCTTGTTTTATGGAGCACCAAAAGGGACCCCAAGAACTTCTCCCTCTCTCCCAACCCAGGGCTCTGCCTCAGCCACCAGGAACTGACTGAAGCAGTGATGTCAAGGGCGCAACCTCAGGGTGACGAAGAGCATCGCTGCTCTCATTGTGGTGGAACTTCTATGTGGGGTTGTGGAAGAGTCCCCCCCACCCTGCACAGAGGGGATCTGCCCCTCCTGGGCCACGTCCAGCCCCGGCGGAGCCCCGGCACGGCCCCCGCGCCGTATTGGCAGGATCAGGCCCGACATCAGGCCACCGCAGCCACCCAATCGTCGGCGATGGGGAAGGAGGGGCGGTGGCGGGGAGGGATGCGGGGCTGCTGCCTGCGGGGACACGGCCACCGCTTTGTGGGGACGTGGCTGCTGCGTGACCCAGCCTGCATGCCCTGGTGGATACGATGCCCCCTCCAGCCCTTCTCATCTGCAGGAGTCTGGGTGGGCCAGCTTGGTGCTGCCAGGGTTTGGGGGAGTTCACCCTGGGGGCCCATCACTTAGTCCCCCCGGGCTGCGCTCATCCTGCATCCCCCCCATGTCCCCACGCAGACTCCCTTCTGCCCCCTCACCCTGTCTGCTCCCCACTCACCTCTGAGGGGGGAAGAGGCTGTAGCAGACTCTTCCCCACCCCAGCGCCATAAACAACCTGGGTCCCTCTGCTGTCCTTGTGTCCGGGGACGGGGAGGATCCCACGGCACCATCCATGCGTGGGCAGCCAGCCCCCAGCTTCAGCACAACCTCGGCAAAATCCTCATGGCAGGGCCATGCGGTGGGGGTGGCAGGGGGCTGTGCCAGCCTGTGGGGGTGTGGGCAGAGCACGACTGGGAGCTGCTGCTGCCCAGGGAGCAGGCAAGATGCTCTGTGCAGCTGCTGCGTGGAACTCGGATCCCAGTCCATGGTGAGAACATGTTCGTGTGCCTGCACAGGCGGTGCTGGACACCGGGCAGTGGGGTTCCATATCTTTATCAACGATCTGGACAAGGGAGTTGAGTGCACCCTTAGCAAGTTTGCCAATGACACTAAGCTGGGTGGGAATGTTGATCTGCTTGAGCGTAGGGAAGCTGTGCAGAGGGACCTGGACAGGCTGGATCCATGGGATGAGACCAATAGGATGAGGTTCAATAAGGCCAAGTGCGATGTCCTGCACTTGGAACACAACGACCCCATGCAGCACTACAGGCTTGGGGAAGAGTGGCTGGAAAGCTGCCTGGTGGAGAAAGACCTGGGGGTGTTCGTAGCAGCTGGCTGGATACGAGTCAGCAGTGGCCCAGGTTGCCAAGACAGCCAATGGTATCTTGGCCTGTATCAGAAACAGCGTGGCCAGCAGGACCAGGGCTGGGATTGTGTCCCTGTACTCAGCACTGGTGAGGCTGCACTTCAGTTTTGGGCCTCTCACTACAAGGAGGACATTGAGATGCTGGAGCACATCCAGAGAAGGAAAGGAGGCTGGTGAAGGGGCTGGAGAACAAGTCCTGCAAGGAGCGGCTGAGGGAACTGGGGTTATTTAGCCTGGAGAAGAGGAGGCTGAGGGGAGACCTTACCACTGTCTACAACAGCCTGAAAGGAGGTTGTAGTGAGGTGGGTGTTGGTCTCTCCTCCCAAGCGACAGGACGAGAGGTAACGGCCACAAGTTGCGCCAGGGGAGGTTCAGACTAGACACTGGGAAAAATCTTCACTGAAAGGATGGTCAGGCACTGGAAGAGGCTGCCCAGGAAGGTGGTGGAGTAACAATTCCTGGCAGTGTTTAAAAGATGGGTAGATGAGTTTCTCAGGGATATGGTTCAGTAAGTGGACAGGTAAGGTTGGACCCAATGATTTCAAAGGTCTTTTCCATCCAGGCGATTCTGTGAGTCTATAGCCCTATTCTGTGATTCATGGGGCACTGGGCAGTAGGCACTGGGCTACCTGTAGCCCCAGCCCATGGCAAGGTCAGGAGGGCAGCAGTGGTGGCTGGCAAGCTGGGACTGCAGTCAGGCCAGAGCTCCGGGTGTCCCTGATCCAGGCTGAGCCAGACAGTGTCCCGTGGTCCGGGGCTGCTGTGCCCCTGTGCCATGGCATCACCACGCCCCATACTCCCATAGGGCTGTGTGTGTGTGTGTGTGTGTCACTGCAGCACGACCACCCCCACCTCCATCCCCCCCGAGACAGCACAGTCTTCAGCACCACCCAGGAGCCGCCACGGTGGGAGCGGCTGGCGATACCCAGGGATGCTCGGGGCTCCCCTTGTTGCCGTGGCAACAGCTGCAGGCAGAGGAGGGGAGCAGTGATGCAGGCAGCGTTGGGATTAGCGCCCTGGTCCCGCCCCCCAGTCCGGGATGGAGCTGAGGGGGTCTGTGGGATTGCAGAGAGCAGGTGGAGCATACAGGGAGCACATACATGCAGGGAGATGCGCGCACACACACACACACGTGTGTGCACACACACATGTGCTCACACCCCCAAGCAGCACAGCACTACTCCCAGGAACATCCAGCCCACTCTGGCTGACAAGGGTGAAGCCTCCCTAGGGCAAGATCAGAGCGGAGTGCACGGGAACCAGGGCTCATGGTGGGAGTCATGGGATGGGAAGGGAGCAGAGGGTCGGGGTAGGAGCCCATGAACCAACGTGGAAGCTTATGGATCAGGGTGGGAGCCCATGAACCACAGTGGAAGCTGGGTGCTTGCCACTAGGAACCCACATTCCTCTGCAAACACCACATCCTTGGGAGCCACACTTCCCCCTGGGGACACCCTATTCCTCTGGGATCCCCAAATCCCTCCGGGAGGAGCAAGGCAGCGCAGGAGGAGCTGGAGCCGTGGACAGCAGACCAACACACTTTATTCCATAGTCACAACAGTCGGGATAACCGTTAGCCGAGCTCCCGCAGGGCCGGAGCTTGATCACATCACACCATCCCGGGATGGGATGAGGGCCAGGTTTGCCCCTCAGCTAAAATCCTACTTCTCCAAGACAACAAATACAGGAACCCTTCACTAACACGACACTACAAAGGTGACCCCGAGCACTGGCGCCCATCCACAGGCTGCACCGGGGCCCCACTGGCTCTGGGGGCCTCCGGCCCACTCGGCCGCCACCATGGCGGCTTCTTCCTGAGAGAGGTTTGGTTTATTGTTATTATTAGTAGTAGTCATTTATTATTATTAATTATTATTACTGTTATTATGATTCGCTTTGTCTCGAGTGATGACGGAATGTCGCACGCACACACGCTCGCACACGCACGCCAGCCAGCACTGGGGAGGCGGGGGCACAGCGAGGGGGGGGGCCGCACACGGCGGGGGTCTCTAAGCACTACAACCACATGGCACGGAAAATCCACCACTGTCCACAACAGTTCTGCCCCCAACAAACACACCCAGCGAGTGTCAAGAAGAGGGCAGGATGGGGATGGGGAGGGACGGGGACTAAGCGGATGGTGTTGTGCTTGCCGCCAGGGCTGGGGGGGGGGGGGCCCAGCTCTGGTTCCGGTTCTGGTGCTGACCCAGAACCTGCTCCTGAGGAATAGTTTTGCCTGATGGGCCGTGGAGGGAGTACCTCAGCCCAAAGGTGATGCGCGGCACCCAGGGGACTGTGGGGACCCCAGGTCACCTGCTGGGAACCGGAGATGCAGCCCCGAGCTGCAGAATGGGCCAAATCACACGTGTGATGTGAGACCCTCACTGTGGCCTCAGGCCCTGCCTGTGCTCAGGGGCTTTGGCTTCCCCATGGCTGGGGATGGAGAGCAGGCGGGCAGCAGCCTTGATACCTTTCTCTAATGCTCCTGTCCCAAGAAGGCACCAAGGTGCTGGGCAAGATCTGTGCGCAGTGGAGAGTCCCAGGACCCTCAAACCTGGTTTATGCACAGGAGAGGGCTTGGGGTGCTCCAGAAAAGGGGCTGCCCAGGGGTGGGAAGGCAGAGTTTGTCCCGAGCTGGTGGCATCACGGCTCACCCTGTGCTGGTTTGGCTTTTCCAGCGTGGGTGAGGCTGGGTTGGTGGGGAACAGGGACAGGGATGCGCTCTCTACAGGGAACATGTGTCTGATGCATGATGCCCACCTGGCTCCACAGGCTGACACCCACACCAGGGCTACCAAAACACCAGGGCTAATGCAATGGCGACACACACACACGAACAGCTACCGCTACACACTGACACGTCTACGCTGGGGATGGCAGGCATTGGGGCAGCACCCACAGGGGACCCCCAAGGCTGCCCGCGGTGAGGCTGGGAGCTCCGAGCATCCCTGCTGAGGGCCTGGGGATGCACCTCTCCCTGTGCCGTGGCACCTGTCCTTATGGCTCAGAGGGGGCCATGCAGGTCGTCGCATGCGAGCCACCGTGGGCGGATGCGAGGAGCCCATGGGGGGATGTCAGACCCCACAGGGGGATGCCCTTCCTCTGGCTGCAATCCATCCAGCCCCATAGCAATGAGCTGGCATGGGGCAGCACACGACCAGGGGAACCAGCAGCCCCAAAGCGGGGAGGCAGAGGCCTCGGAGCAGGTGGCCCTCTGCCCCCAGCACTCCAGTGCCCACGAGCGGTCAGAGGGGGTCCTGCACACCCAGAGCCCTGGGGAATCAGGGCATGGGGTACCTCAGCTGCTGCTTCATGCAGCAGGCTCTACGGAACCCAGCATAGCTCCTCTGGGTGCTGCCAGCCCCTACCTGGCACACCCCAGGGCTGGTAGCTCGGGGTGGCTAGGGTGTCCCCCAGGCATACCCAAGCCCCTGCACCCCAGCCACCGCCTGTGGCGCTGCAGCCATGTGCTCCCCTGCAGCAGGAGGAGGCTGTTCCTTCGGGAAGGAGCCATTAGGGAAAACAAGGAAAAATCCAGCCAGGTAAGCTGCTGCAGCAGGACCTGATCTGCTAGGAAGCTCCTTGGCAGCCCCTGCTTGTGGCAGAGCCCACAGTGGGTGCAGCGCGGTGCCGTGTGGAGGAGCACACCACACTGGAGCATCACCCACCAATATTGACTATGTCGCTGCTCTCAGCCCCTTTGGGGTGGTTGTTTAAGGCAGATTTCCCACCAAATCCCTTCCCAGCCACCCTGCCCGCTCCCTGCAGCATTGCCCAATGCAGCCTGGCACAGTGGGACCCAGCTCCATTGGCCACAGCAAAGTCAGCCCGGAGCGGGAACCACGTGAACACGGGCTCCAAGGCTAAAACTGGGGCAGGATGCACTGGGAAGGGCTCAGCCATGCTGGGCTTTGGGCTAACTCTGGGCACGGGCTGTCCCTGCACCACAGCCGCCTCCACACAACCGCCTGGCGAGAGGAACAACACAGCCTCCTGCATCCACGTGTGGATCACGTGCACGCAACTTCACTCTTCCCAAAGTCATGGCAGGGAGCGCGCGCCGCAGGGCAAAGCACAGACACTGAACCTCCAAAGCCGGGGACCCCCAAGAAATGGGACACCAGGCAGCAAGATCTCCACATGGTTCTGCCACCCCTGGCTGTGGTGCAGCTGGCTGGGGATCCCTCCCCAAGGGCTGAGACAAGGAGGAGGAGAAAATTGAAACCGTACTTTAAAAGCAGGCAAAAAGCAAAAGGAATGAACCATTCCCTAAGGAATGGGGACAGTAGGGTGGGTACTGAGATTCGGTGTGGGTGTTCCTGCTGCCCTGAGAGCAGAGGGACCATGACGGAGCAGTGACTGGTGGGGATGGCAGCGGGCAAGAGCAGAAGTGGCCAGAGCTGCAAGGGGAAGGAGCCGGGAGCTGACAGTGAAAACCCAGTTGGATGCTCGCATTTCACAGGCGGGTCCCTGCGGCAGGCAGGCACGCATCATGTGAGAGCCGGACAGATGGACAGATGAGGAGTGGGTGTGTGCCAAGGGGATGGGGTGAGCAGGGAGCTCTGCCTTCCAGCGCCTTCAAGGCAAAAATACCTGATTCCTGCATGTAAACAGCTGGTTTGGGGTGGTTGGTTGGTTTTTTTTTTTTGATTTCTGGGGTTGGTTTGTTTTTTATCTATGACCTGACTGTGGAACAAAATAAAAAAAAAGCGTTACCTGCAGAGTATGGGACTCAGTAAGTAAAGACCAAGTCCGAGATGCTGGACATGAGCCAGTCCCCCGCTATCATCTCCGTCACCTCGGGTGTGCAATAGTCCGGGAACTCGAAATGCGAGGAGCTTCCCCGTGGGAAGAGGTCGTGGTCCTTGTCGAAGACAGACCAGTCCAGGGCCCCACAGGTGGCACTGGCAGGGGCTCGCACAGGCAGGACCCCCAGCAGTTCTTCCTCCAGCTCCTCATCCGAGGAGCCAAAGGAAGAGGGAGGGGACCTGGCTGACATGGGAGAGGGGGATCCACTCTCAGGGGACCTCGTCGGATCGGGGCCAGTGGCAGCAGGGCTTGGGGACGCAGGGGTGTCCCCACTGGGTGCTACATGCCAGGTGGCCGTGCTGGGCACCGCAGGGCTGTCCTCGGTGGGCACTTCGGTTGCGGTTTCCTGCAGGGCATTGAGGTTGGTGGGTGGCTTGGTGGACTGCCTGCGGCCGGTGGAGACACGGCCCATCATGGAGGGCTTGATCTTTACTGGGAGCCGCGAACGGGATGCACTGGCACCCATCTTGCCCTTTTTCCGAGGCCGGTACTTGTAGTCAGGGTAGTCGGCCATGTGCTTGAGGCGCAGGCGCTCGGCCTCCTTCACAAAAGGAATCTTCTCGGAGTCATGGAGGAGCTGCCAGCGCCGGCCGAGGCGCTTGGAGATCTCAGCGTTGTGCATGTCAGGCCACTGGTCCATGATCTTGCGGCGCTCATGCTGCGACCACACCATGAAGGCATTCATGGGCCGCTTGATGTGCCCGCTTGGTGTCTTGCACCAGCCAGGCTCAGCATCTCGGGGGGGTGATGGGGCACAGGGCTCCCGCCGAGCCTCCACACCCCGGCCTCGTGTGCCCCGCTGCACCATTCTGGGCACTGGAGTACCCCCAACACCTTCTCCTCCTTCTCCTCCTCCTCCTCTTTTTCCTCCTTCTCTTCCTCTTCCTCCTCTTCCTCCTTCTCTTCCTCCTTCTCTTCCTCTTCTTTCTCTTTTTTCTCTTCCTCCTCCTTCTATTTCTCCTTCTCTTCCTCTTCTTTCTCCTCCTCCTCTTCTTCCTCTTTTTTCTCTTCCTCCTCCTCCTCTTCCTCTTTTTTCTCTTCCTCCTCCTCCTCTTCCTCTTTTTTCTCTTCCTTCTTCTCCTTCTATTCCTCCTTCTCCTTCTCGTCCTCCTCTTCCTCCTTCTCGTCCTCCTTCTCCTTCTATTCCTCCTCCTCTTCCTCCTTCTCGTCCTCCTTCTCCTTCTATTCCTCCTCCTCTTCCTCCTTCTCGTCCTCCTTCTCCTTCTATTCCTCCTTCTCTTCCTCTTCTTCTGCCTCCTCTTTTTCCTCCTCCTCCTCCTCCTCCTCCTCCTCCCCACCCGCAGTTACTCGCTGTGCCGTGCCGCCCCCATTGTGCGGAGCGGCGGCAGCGGGGCGGGGCGCAGGGGGCCGCGCCGGGCACTGGGGGCTCACGGCGGGGGGCGGCGGCCGCTGCGGGGCTGCAGAGGTGGGGCCGAGCCGGCAACGCGGGCTCCGGCTCCCGGGGATGTTTCGGACCAGGGATGCACCGGGATCCTTTGTAGGGGCACAAGGATGCTCCCCACTGACCCGGGAATGCTCGGGGATGCTCCGGTCCGCGGTTGCTCCCTGCCGGTTCAGTGATGCTCCGATGCGGTGATGCTCCGGGATGCTCTGCACCACCCCGGGGATGATCCGGGATGCTCCGATCTGGCCCGGTTGGGAGACGATCCGGGATGATCCGGTCCAGGGATGCTCTGTACCGGCACAAGGACGCTCCCCGCGGGCCCAAGGGTGCTCCGGAATGCTCCGCACCGCCCCTGGGATGCTCCCGTTCGGAGATGATCCGGGATATTCCGGTCTGGGGATGCTCCGGGATGCTCCGCAGCGGCTCAGTCCGGGGAAGCTCCGAGATGCTTTGTACCGGTATAAGGATGCTCCCCGCCGGTACGGGGTCTCTGCTCCACACCGGGGACGCTTCCCTAGTAGAACCGGCGGCTGCTGGGGTCCTGTGCGGTGCGAGTCGGGGGTGCGCGAGGGAGGTGCAGGCAGCCCGGGAGCCGCACACGCCCCCCCCGGTGCCGCTCTTATAGGCGCCGCCGCCCCGCCCCCGGTAAACACCACCGCGCCGGTTCTGTCAATGGGAGGCACCGCCCCCCCAGGCTCATTGGCCGCGGGGCGGGAGGGGGAAGCCGGCTCCGCCAATGGGAGCCCTCGGGAGGGGGGTTGCTGGAGAGAATGGCAGGGCGGCACGCCCCGGTGTCGTCCCCCGGTGTCCCCCGGGTACCCTCGGTGGCTCCCGGTGCCCCCACCCGGGCAGCACAGCATTCCCGGTGTCTTCACATGAGGGTCCCGGTATATCGATCTGGGCACCCCGGTGGCGGCGGTGCCCCTTACACCCGCCCGTGGGCACCCCAAGAACCCCCACAGCCCCGGCAGCTGCACCCCACCCAGCCCGGGCACGTCTCTGCCCACGCGACCCCGACCATCCCCCCGTGACCCTGAACATCCCCGGGACTCTGAGCATACCCCGGATCTTGTGCACCCCTCGTCATGCCGAGCATCCCCTGGACCACGAGCACTCTCGGGACCCCGAGAATCCCCCGGGACCCCGAGCATTCTCCGATGACCCTGAACATCCCCGAATACCCCGAGTACTCCCGGGATCCCGAGAACCCCTGGGAATCCAAGTATCCTCTGGATTCCATCCATCTCCCGGGATCCCGAACATCCCCGGCACGTCAAGCATCCCTCCAAAATCCTGAGCATTCCCGGGAACCCGTGCCCCACCCCGGGAGCTGCTCCCAGACCCCGCCCCCGCCGCTCCCCCGGCAGAGCCCCGGCGTGGGCAGAACGGTACCGTCCTGCACGCCCCCCCCCGCCTCCCTCGGTTCAGCGGGGTGGCGCCGAGCGAGGACTGGGCTAGGCGGACGGGGTGGGAGGGACGGCGCCTTGGCTGCCCCGGTGCCACGGGCGGGGCCCGGTATCCCGGGGCGGCCCCGCTAAGCCACGCCCCTCCCGTCAGATCGCGCCCTCTCCCGGTTAGCCACGCCCCCTCCGCAGACCCACGGCACCACCAATGGGGCGGCGGCGGCGCTGTTGCCCCAGAGACCGTTGGCTGCCCGACAGCGGCCGCGCCCATTGGCTGCCCCGCGGCGCAGAGTGCAATCCCATTGGTTGTTCCGCTGCACAAGGAGCGTTTCCATTGGTTGTTCAGAGGCGCAGGGCGCGTTCTCATTCGCTGCTACCGCTGCCCATAGAACGCATCCATTGGTTGCTCCGCGGCACAGGGCGCGCTCCCATTGGCTACTGCCGCGGCGCGCGGGCCGGCCGCAGGGTGCGCTCCCATTGGCTGCGCGGCCGCCGGCAGTTGCTGTGGTAACAGCGGCCCGAGCGGGCCCGGGGCCTGCGCTGATCCCGGGCCTACATCGGGGCTTGGGCCCGGGCTCTGCACCGAGCCCGGGGGCTGCCCTCCTGATCCGCGCGGAGAGCCGCCCGCCACCGCCTCTCCCCATCGCCTCGCACGGGGCCCGCACGGTGCGGCCTTAGGCCCCGCCCCAGCACCGATGCCCCCGCCCCGCGAGGTTCCCGCAGGACCGGGTCACCGGTCCCCCCGGCCCCCAAGGCTCCGGGTGGGTGCGGCAGCGCCAGGAGCGCCGAGCGGCCCTGCGGGGCTGTCCCGTGACCGCTGCCGCCCTGCTCGGGGCTCTCTGGGGCGGCAGCCGCGGTCTCCGTTCCCTCCCGTCCCCGGCCGCCCCGCCAGCAACCGGGTTCCCAGGTGGATCCCGGGCTCCCGCTACCCCTTCCCCCTGCCCCTTCCCGTGAGCGCAGACCCCACCCCGCATCCCTGCCCGCCTGCTGTCGCCACGGAGACTGGCCCGGGGAGGGAGATAGGGACCACGGGGTACGGGAAAATCCGGGGGGGGCAGGAGGATGATGGGTTCTTTGGGGTCCGTGGCGCCCCCAGGGAGTCATGGGGTAGGAGGGTATCCCTGAGGGGCAAGAGGATGGGAGGGGGTGTGAGTATGGGGAGGATCCCCGAGGGGCCATCAGGTACAGAGGTATTCCAGGGAAACAGGAGGATGGTGGGGGGTCATGGGGATCCCCAGGGGCCATGGAGTGTGGGAAGATCCCTGGGGGGCAGGAGGATTGTGGCAGCATCTTTGACACTGTGTGCCAATAACCACACCCCATCATTTCGACAGACATCACTGTCATACCTACACCCAGCCTGCGGTACAAACCCACCGTTCCGTGGTGTTCTGTTTGTGAGGATGGCTGCAGGGTCTCGTGGTCATGCCTAAGGGCAGTGAGGAACTGACCACAACTCTTAATAGTGATGTGCTGCCGGCCTTGGTCACATCACATCTCCCTGTTGGGCTTCCCTTTGTGCAGCCTGCAAGCAGAGGCGATCAGCGGTTGTGGCTGGGGAATGTCAGGACTAGCAGAGCTTTTCAAGGCCCTTGTGCCTACACTGACTCTCACTTCATTGTTGTTTTCACTTTGTAGTTGGGAAACAAAACTCTGAGGGAAGGGGGCAGGCTGGTGAGGCTCATCCCTGTTGAGGCGGGTCATACCCATCTAGAGCAGCCTTCCTGGCTCAGTGAAATGGCACCAATGCTCCAGGAGAACAAAGGCGGGTGGCTCTTTCCCTAATATGTAATAAGAATGTGTCAGCAGCACCGGCTGGCAGCAAAGAGGCAAAACTCTGTTGTGTTCTGCGCTGCTCTTTCCCTGCCCCAGCTCACTGGTAACTACTTTCTTCTGAGTGGAGGCTCTGGGTGATCCCTGCTTCTGCTTCCCAGTATGCACTGTGCTGGTGCTGGTTGTGAGAGCTGCAAAGCATGAGGCGAATCCTCATTTAGTGTTGATGGGGAGATGGTGCTGCCAGCTCAGTCATAGGAATTCTGGGCTCTCCCCTCCAGAGACAGACCCGATTGGGCCATATCTGTGGGCTGGAGCGTGTGGACAGTCAAATGGGACAAGCTGGTTTCCACTACCCCCATGGCGGGCTGAAGGCGTAACACTGCCTTTGTCCCATGACACTGGGGTCCTGCACAAGGCAGGAGATGTCCCTGCAGAAAGGGACCTGGGATTCTAGTCAACAGCTGTTGAACATGAGCCAACAGTGAGTCTTGGCAACCAAGAGAGCCAACCATGTCCTGGGGTTCATCAAGCACGGCATTGCCAGCCAATTGAGGGAAGGGATTGTCCCGCTCTGCTCTTCGCTGGTGAGGCACCACCCAGAGGGTGGTGGAGCACTGGAACAGCTCCCCAGGGAAGCAGTCACGGCCCCAAGCCTGACAATATTCCAGAAGCATTTGGACAATGCCCTCAGACATATGGTGTGAATGTTGGGGTTGTCCTGTGCAGGGACAGGAGTTGGACTTGATGATCCTTTGTGGCTCCCTTTCCACCCAGGTCAGTCTATGGATCTATGAAATTGCAAATGGTTTAGAGCTGCTGAGGTGCCTCAGATTTCTCTGCTGTCCACAGGCCAGGGCTACAAGCCTGAGGGAAAATGGGTCAAATGGGTTTGAATCCTGGGCTGTAGCCCAAAACCCATAAGTTGTGTGCAGAACAGCAGGCATGTGTGTGTTTATTTACTGTAGCTGCCTATACAACTTGTACTTGTCACAGTGACAGCTGTTAACACAGCCATTCCTCCGCATCACATCCCGCCACTGTAGGTGTACGGCAGCCCCTCTGCTCCTCGTGTGCATACAGGGCTTATTGTGCGTGGAAATATCATCCCTTCAGGTGAGCAGGAGCTTGCCCAGAGAACCAGGGCCAGGGCTTTAGCTGGAAGCCAGGTATGGCTGCAGCACTGAAGCAGGGGGAAAGCCTGGAACATGTCAGGAGATGGCACGGGAGGCAGACGGCTGCATGATGCATTAGAGAAACTTCATTTTTTTCCAATAAAAAAAAAAGATAAAATAAAGGGAATTAATGAGCCCGGTCAGCTGGCGGGGCTGGGGTTACTGAGGGCGGGGCTGGGAGAGGAGTTAAAAATAGCAGCAAGGCCCAAGTGGAAAGTTTCTGTAACATCACAAGTCAGGCATTCAGTGCTTGCCTGCCCTGACAGGCGGGAGCCAATGCCAGAGCCCACTCTGCAGTCCCTCAACCCTTTCCCACTGACCTCCCTGCAACTTTTCACAGGGCTCCACCAGATCTTCGTTTTTTTCTAATTAACCCCTCGGTTTCAGGCACCGGATTTGCTTCTTGAAAGAGTAAAAGCAGATGCAGGCAAGCGCTCAGCCTGGAAGTGTAAGGGTGTGTGGGAGCCCAGACTCTGCCAGCCCTCCTTGGGTCCCTGTATGCTGGGTGTGGAGCCTGGAGAAGCTGTGTGCCCTTTCCCAACTGCATCCTTTCCCAACTGCATTTTATTTTCCCCTCTTTAAAAATCCCCTTGCTGCAAGGGAATATGGGTGGATTTGAGCAGCAGCTTGCAGCCTGTCCTGGGGCTACTCCGGGTGCACAGTTTGTCCCGGACTGTGACTGAGATGGATGAGCGCAGCTCTGAGCAAACCTAGCTTGCTGTGTTTGTCCCTCCTCTGCGAGAAAGCAGATGTACCTGACTGCTCCAACGAGATTTCTCTGTTTCTGTTTGTCTTCCAGGATTGGCAGTGCGGGGTAGCTAATTGCATTCCTTCTCCCTCTCCAAGCCCAAGGGGTCATATCTGGCTCTGCCTCTCTGGGGAGACCAGCGAGCCCCGAGCAGGCTCCATCACAAGCTTGAGCTAAAAAAGGGCTGTGGAGCTGGGCCCAAGGCTCAGAGCTGATTTCTTGTGTAGACAGAGGGGTCGGTGTCTGGGGCAGAGCATGGAGGGTGAACCAAAAAGCAGGATAGTGCTGGGTGAGCTGGAGGTTGGACTGGGCTCTGGTTCTTGATAAACAGTGGTTGTGCACAACCATCATTCCATTTTAAAAGGCTTCCCTCTGCTTTCTGAGCTGCTTGCATGGTTGTGTGTCCCAGAACAAGTGTCTGAGCCCTTCCCACTGAAAACCAGTCCTGGACAAGTTAGGATGAAACAACCTCAGGTTGCACCAGGGGAGGTTTAGATTGGATATTAAGAAAAATGCCTTCACTGGCAGAGCGGTGAAGCACTGTCAGAGGCTGCCCAGGGCGGTGGTGGAGTCTCCATCCCTGGAGGGGTTCAAAGACGTGACTGTGGCACTTGGGGACACAGTTTAGCAGGCACAGTGGTTCTGGGCTGACAGTTGGACTGGATGAGCTGAGAGGTCTTTTCCAGCCTTAATGATTTTGTGATTCTATGAACTCAAGAGGTGGCATGGCTACCACCGGGCAGGCTTCCCTCCTTCCATCGTGTGCCCTCTGATGATAGGCTGCCCTCGCACAGGGGGCAGGACCCCTCTGAGTTCTGGGTGGGCTGCCCAGAACACCCAAGCCATCACCCACCACCCATCCTGGCCCCACTGAACCAGCAGAAGGGCAGTGGCTCATTCCCACTCTTTGCTTTGCCCCTCCTGACTCTTCTTTCTTATTTGGGTGCATGTTGGGTACCAGGATGGTCCTCAGCCTCCCCACCAAGGAGATGCCTCTCCTCTGACGTTCAGCCAGGGTCCAGTCATGGGCCCCTTGCCCAGCACATGGCTTGGCCAAGCTCAAATGAGATGCTCGGTCCTCTTTTGCCATCAGCACTTCTCCATCCCAGCACCACTCAGCACTATGGGAACTCACTGGTATGATTTTACAGTACATACAGTGTTGCCATCATCCCTTGCCTGTGATTAGGGGCTGCAGTCTCTTGGAAGGAGCACAGGGTGAGCCTGGCAACCACGGCTCCCAGGGATGCAGCGCCTATACTTGCAGCCTGACCTTTCATACCATTGTGGTGATGTCGGAGTGGTTGAAGCCAAAAGGGGCCCTCCACTCTGACTGTGAGAGGTGTCCTGGGAGTGGCCCACCAGGCCCTGCCAGTGCATCCCAGTGCAAGCTGGACTGGTGTCACAGCATGAGATCAGGCAGTTTGGTGCAGAACCAGCAGCTCCGGGCCAACAGTCAGATTCAAGTAAACCAGCTCCTGCTCTTGCCTGTCTCAAGCGTGCTCCCCATCGCTGGCATTGGTGATGGTACCGCAGCATCGTCCAGGCAGGGCTCCAAGGTCTGGGGGCAGCACAGCCCCACCGGGCACCAGGCACCAGTGCCGTGGGATAGAGCCAGACCGGAGCAGTGGGGAGATCGACCATGGCACTGGAGGAACCCGGAGGACTCGGGGCACTGGGGGGACTGGGTCCCAGGCAGGAGCCTCTCCTGCACTGCTCCCCAGCACAGAGAGAATGTACCCTGGGGGAACCCCTGCGTGCCCCAGTACCTGGAGCCCTGCGGGGACCTCGGGGATCGGTGCGGGGAGGGGGTGGTTGTGCCTGGCGGGGGAGGGACCGGCTCCTCCTCCCGGGATTTAAAGCCCGGGAGGGGCGGCGTCGAGCCTGTCCCGGCGAGAGCTGTACCCGTGCTCCCAGGGGCTGCAGCGGGCATCGGCACCGGGAGCAGCAGCGGGGCCCCTCGGGGTGGCCTCGCAGATGACCCTGAACGGGCAGCACGGGAGCAGGAGCCCGGTGCGGAGGAGGGCGAGCACCCCGCTGCCGCACCCCGAGCCTGGGCATCCCCGCGTCGGCTACCCCATCGCCGCTCCCCGTGCCAGCGGCTCCTCCGGCTCCTCCAGCTCCGGGAAGCCCGTCTACCGCGTGGTGCTGCTGGGTGACCCCGGCGTGGGCAAGACCACCTTGGCCAACCTCTTCGCTGGCGTCCACGAGCGGGACCTGCTGGAGCAGCACGGAGGTGGGTGCGTGGCAGGGGCTGGTTGAGACCCCTCTGCAGCAGGGTCACCGACCTTGGAGGGGGTGGCAGAGTCGCCCACCACAGGGCTCGGAGGTGGTGTTAGGGTAGCCCACCATGGGGTTCAAAGGAGGTGGCAGGATCACCCACTGTGAGGCCGAGGAGGTGGTGAGGAGGCAGTGCATGTCTGAGCTCTGGGCACAGTCCCATGATGGGAAAACACCACATGCGAGGCGGAGAGGAGTGCGATGTTCATGCCACACCAACCAGACTCTCCTGGCATCTTGCAGAGGCTGCATATGAGCGCACACTGTCCGTGGATGGTGAGGAGACCACGCTGCTGGTGATGGATACCTGGGAGCCGGAGCAGCGGGTACGGAGGGGCTGAGCACTGCGGGAGCCTGTGCTGCCTGTGGCCTGAGTGAGCTGCGGTGTGCCCGGGACACTGTACAGAAACAGCTTCTGCTCTGGGGTCTCTGAGCACCATGTAGGTTTCTCTGGGGCTTTCCCAGCAGTGTCCTGGACTCGCTGCAGCCCTTGCTGAAGAACAGGACATGCACACTGGGCAAGGCAGGGACTGGAGTCATGTCTCTGACCAGCTCTTTGACCACCATGTTCTCACTGGTGAGAGCTCTCATGGTGAGGCACCACAAATGTTAGAGCAGCCACACAAGCACACAGTGTTCCTCACGTGAGGGGCAGGTGGGGAGAAAAGGGCTGCGGGGATGGAGTGCAATGCCAGCCCACAAATCCACGTGAGGTGGTGCCACCAGCCATGACACGTGCTTTAGCAGGCAGAGCAATGGCACGGAGAGCCTGGTATGGGGCATTCCCTCCACCCAGTGCATGGAGGCAACTCCTTGGCGGAAATGTCAGTGCTGCCGTCACTGCCTCCCTCAAACACCCCTTTGGCTCCCTTCATGGTGAGGCCCAGCATTCCTGCAGGTGCTGCTGGGCAGTGACCAATGCCCTGGGGCAGGGATGGAGCTGGTGCCTAGCTGCACATGAGGCTGTGCCTGCTGGGGATGCCCCAGCACTGCAACTCCCCCAAAACAGCCCTGGATTTCCACTGTTGCTGAATCCCACCCTGCCTGGCAGGGAACGGGCTGTGGTTCACGTGGGACACTGCTCCCATTGCATGGTCAAGGGCAGCTCCAGGAGGTGCAGCCTCAGCCCCCTGAGCTGAGCTGAGTACACAGCCCCAGTTTATTCCTGATAGAGGAGGAAACTCTCAAACAGCCCCCCAAAGCCAGGAGATTTTAATCTGCACTTTATTGATGGGGCCGCATGTCTGCTGCCTGTGATGTGGGGCTGGCGGGGTGCCCCCGCAGGTCCCATGGGTGCCAGGGTGCTCTGCCATCCCTCAGAAGTGGCTGCCACCAGCTCCTGTGGTGTAGTGACATCTCAATCCCTGTGCAGGGCAAGGAGAGCTGGTTCCACAGCCGATGCCTGCAGGTGGGGAACGCCTACGTCATCGTCTACTCCATCACTGACCGGAGCAGCTTTGAGAGTGCCTCGGAGCTGCGCATCCAGCTGCGTCGTGCGCGGCAGGCTGAGGACATCCCTGTCATCCTGGTGGGGAACAAAAGTGACTTGGTGCGGTGCCGCGAGGTCTCCGTCGAAGGTGAGCAGTTGGGGAGACCCTGTGCCCAGGCTCCCTGCCCAGCTCTCCCCTCATTAGTCATTAGGAAGAAATTCTTCATGCTGAGGATGGGGAGGCCCTGGCACAGGTTGCCCAGGGAAGTTGTGGCTGCCCCATCCCTGGAGATTGGATGAGGTTGGATGAGGCATTGAGCAGACTGGTCTGGTGGGATGTGTCCCTGCCCGTGGCAGGGAGGTTGGGACTGGGTGATCTTTAAGGTCCCTTCCAACACAAACCATTCTATAATTCTATGATCCTCATTCCTGGATGTACAGCAACTGCTCTGCATGTGACGTTGCCTGTGCCTCAGCACCCAGGGTGCCAGCAGGGCTGTGTCCCCTCTTCCCTTCCCTTCCAGAGGGCCGTGCCTGTGCCGTGGTGTTTGACTGCAAATTCATCGAGACGTCGGCAGCTCTGCAGCACAACGTGACTGAGCTTTTCGAGGGAGTGGTGCGGCAGATCCGTCTGCGCCGTGGGGGCAATGAAGCCAACGCGTGCCCTGCACCCGGCCAGAAGCGCAAGGACAGCCTCACCAAGAGAGCCCGGCGCTTCCTCGACAGGCTGGTGGCCAGGAACAGCAGTGAAGTGGCCCTCAAAGCCCGCTCCAAGTCTTGCCATGACCTGTCCGTGCTCTGAGGGCCACCATCTTCCCAACTTTCCGTGCACGCAGGGAACTCTCCTTTCTGCCTGCGTGGCTGACAGATCTCTGGAGAGCCCAGAGAGGGCTGGACAATGTTGAGGACATGGAGCTGTTTTAACTGGTGCTGGGGGATGTCCAGGATGCTCTGGATCTGGGTGCTTTCCCTCCAGGAGAAGGGGACAAGTTGCGTTGGGTCCTCTGGGCTGCACCCATTGAACAGGGGTTGGGATGGGCACCTTTGCTTGGGGTGGTGGCATTCTGGCTTGCACTGGAGGTGGGGAGTGTCTGTGCCCTGATGCAGGGCTGCCTGCAGGGCTAGATCCACTCCAGAGGCTGCCAGGATTGTAGCTGGTCCTGCTCGTGGTGCCTGTCCTTTGCAGGGCAGCAGGGACTGGCAAGGGCATCATTGCGATGTCTGCCTCGAGGTCAGTCCCGAAGCCTGGTTGGGAGAGGGGTTGGCGGAACACCAGCAGCATCACCTGGCACCCCTGGCCTCTCTGCACCAGCACCATGTCAGGGCTTTGTGCCGCGTCTCCCTGGCACCAGTGCTTTTCAGACTGAGGTTGTTCTGTTCTGGTGCAATGGGAAAATGCCTCGATGTGCAGAATAAAACCCACCAGGGGAGGTGCTGGTCTCTGCTGGGTCCCTGCTGTGGGGAGCCGTGCCCTGAGGCTGTGGGTCTGGACTCGGTTCCTTGTTCCTGCCTCCTGCTGCAGCTGCACCAGACAAATCTCAGGGCTGGGAGAGTCTTCACCCACCCTTGACATAAGTCTCTGTTCGCCATCCAGTGGTTGCAACATCATCCCCTGCAATGATAGAAGCCCCTAGCCTTTCCTGCACCTCCCAACTCCAGAAAAGCCCCTGAGAAGGGCTGAGCTCTGCTGGTCAGGGAGCTGGGAACTCTGTGGCTCCGAATGTCCCAGGAAGGGGCAAGGAGGCAGGATCAGAGCAGCACAGCACCATCCTCAGCATGGCACAGCCGGGAAGGGACGTGCTTGGCTGCAGCAAGCAGCAAGTGACCCCAGGCATCCCTGGGGAGGTGAAGCTGGAGCCATGGGGGCTCTGCTGGTTGTTTTTAGGCTGTGGTGCCGGGGAGCAGCCAGGATGCTGCAGGACAGCTTGCACAGTGGATGTGGGCCCCGTGCCAGGGAGGGTCAGTGGTGCCCTTCTCCCTCCCAGGGTCAGGTCAGGAGTTTCCGCTCGCTCTGCAGCTCAAGCGTGGGGAGCTGCTCCAGCACAGTGCAGCTGGAGAAGGGGTCACCAGCACAAAGGGGACACTGGGATAGGGCAGCACCCTGTCCCCATGGGAAAACAATCTCTCCATGGGTGCAAACCCCAGAGAGGCCTTCTTGCCAGCTCTGCCCCCAGAACCAGGAAGCCCGCTCAGACTTTTCTCCTCTGTGCCTCCCCAAAACGTTGGTGACCGTGGTATGGCTGCTCTGGCTCTGGCTGCTCTGCTGCGCCCCTGCCCTGGAACTCCCCGCATCCTGGTTCCTGCTGCTGCTGGACGTGATGCTGAGGCGTTTCCCAGTGCAGGCAGCGGGGGGGGGGGGGGGGGCATGGGATGGAAAGTTGGCAGCCGGCAGAGAGGGGAGTGGAAAGAATGAGCTCAAACTCTTAAAAATGCAGCCGTGCCGGAGGGTGGGAGGAGAGGCCAAGGGAGGCCAGAGCGAGGTGCTGGGAATTGAGGGAGGAAGACAGGAGGAAAGCACTGAGTGTCAGTGCCGAGACAGCTCCTGACACTAGGACAACACTGGTGGGTGCCACAGCTGCACTTCGGGGCATAGGGAGAGGGATAGTGCTCCAACCACTGCTGCCTCCTCCTCCAGACCCTCAGTGGTCTCCAAAGAGCCCTCAGTCCCCCATATCCACTGCCAGCCCTGCGGCGACGGGTGTCTGCAACCACCCTGACATGAAGGTGTTCATCTTCTCATGGAGAGTGGCCAAGAAAGGCTGAGGGGAGGAGGGCATCCTCTTCCCGGCCACAGGCTACAGGGCTGCAGCTCAGAGCCTAGAATGGGGCTGGAGCAGAAGCAGGCGCATCTGTCAGGGGCATGATTGCCACTGCTCTGTCCCATGAGTTGCCCTCACAGTTGCCAGTGCAACCCCATGGAGCCCAGGGCTGGCTAGAAGGGGTGCGGTGCAGGCCATGAGTTGGGGACTTGGGATCAGGATGGGGATGATGACTGGACAGCAGCCCGAGGAGTTGTATTCAGCCCCCACCCAGACCAGAGTTATGGAATCATGGAATGGTTTGGGCTGGAAGGGACATTTACAGGTTATCTGAAGGCCCTGGGGTGCTGCTCGACAGCAGCTGAACATAAGCCCAACACAAGAAGGACATGAAGCTGTTGGAGGAGGCCACAGACATGATCCAAGGGCTGGAGCACCTCCCATACGAGGACAGGCTGAGAGAGCTGGGATTGTTCAGCCTGGAGAAGAGAAGGCTCCAGGGAGATCTAAGAGCAGCCTCCCAGTACTGAGGGACCTGGGGTTGTTTAGGTTGTGGTGAGGTGGGTGCTGGTCTCTTCTCCCACGTAAGAAGTGACAGGAATGCAGGACACGACCTCAAGTTGCACCAAGAGAGGGTTAGGTTGGACACAAGGAAATATTCCTTCACAGGAAGGGCTGTTGGGCAGTGGCAGGGGTGTCCCCATCCCTGGAGGGGTTTGAAGGTCGTGTGGATGTGGTGCTTAGGGACGTGGCTTGGCGGTGGGGATGTGTTGGGTTTATGGTTGGATTCGATGGGCTTAAAGTTCTTTTCCAACTGAACGACTCCATGTGGATGGGGCTGTGGGTATGGATGGGGCTGGGCCGTGGTCCCAGTCCGCTGCGCGGTCTCCTAGCAACGCGACGCGCGTTGTCGTGGGGCGTGGCCGGCGGCGCGCTGACGCCACTTCCGGCCGGAGGGAGGACGTGTCCCTCGCGCGCGCCGGCCGGAAGCGGTGGGAGCAGCCGCCATGGAAGAGGCCGCGGCACATAACGGCTCCGGGGCCGGGCCGCCCCCCGCCACGCCGCGTCCCCCCGCCACCCCCGAGGGCATGGCGCTGGCTTACGGCAGCCTCGTCCTCATGGCGCTGCTGCCTATCTTCTTCGGGGCGCTGCGCTCCGTCAGCTGCGCCAAGAGCAAGGTACCCTCCCCCGCTGCGGCGATACCACCGCCAGGCCTCACCCTCCCCAGGGCTGACGGTGAGGGCTGCCATGAGACCCTCCCCGAGGACTCTACTCTTCCCCCCGGCCCGTGACTGTCAGTGGAGGCTGCCCCCGCCCCTCCGGGAGTCCCTCTGGAGCCTCCAGACCACCCCTCAGCCCGACCTAGGGGATCTTCTGGGCCTTTTCCCGGCCCGTGGCCGGCACCGGGGGCTGCCCCTGAGCCTCTCTGGGACCTCTGGGGTCTCCAGGCTTCCCCGAGCCCTGTCCTGGGAACGGAGGGGACCTGTGCCCCGGGAGAGGCAGGAGACCTCGGAGGGGAACTGGCTTCTCCCAGGTCTTTTCCAGCTCCGGCCTTGCTCTCTCGGTAGATCCCTGTGCTGTCAGGCTTGTAACTGCCCTGTGTGCTCCCACCAGAGGGACTGTGCCGGTGGAACTGTTTTGGAGGCACTGGTGTGGTTCCCTGGGGAGCTGAGGGGCTGCCCTGCCCACACACCCCACGCTGTTCCTGCTGCTCCTCATGTTGCTCTCTGCCTCACGCACCCGGCCCTGGGACTTAAATCCTAACCCTTCAGCTTCTGAAGCTCAGCTGAAGGGATTGTTCTGGTTTTCAGAGCCCCTGCTCTGTCCTTGTGTATTAATTCAGGGGTTTGGACTGATTTCAGTAGGGTTCCTGGCAGCCTGAGCAAGGCCTGGCCTAGATTGGGGGTGAAGGGCAGGATTTCTCTTCCCTCATACTGCAGGGAGCAGGTGGCTCTCGGGGTGTTTGCTTCTGTGTTGCCAAGTGCTGCACAGCAGCATCTGTTCCCGGGATAATCTGTTGTCTTGTTGCAGAGTTGCTTTTTATGAAGGGCTTCTGCTATTGTGCCCACTGGCCGCAGGTGTTTGCCTGCATGAGATTTTATCCCTGGGTGGGGCGGGGGGGCAGGGAGCCCTCTCCTCTGAAAGCTGGAGGTCTCTCCTGAGAAATGCCTGGCTCAGGCACTGCAAAGATATCTGTGAAGGCAAAAAAGGGTTTATAAATCTGGGGCTTTTGAGCACAGAGCATCCCAAGAACGAGGTGAGGGATAAAAAGGTGACTGAGGAGAAACATCGTTCTGAGGTGGATCGACATATGGTGTGCACAGATGGGAGGTTGATGGGAACGGCTGGGCCTGAGCAATGAAGGAGCCCGTCTTCCCTCCAGGCACGGGGAGAAGGGAGCAGTGCCAGCACAGCAGGCAGGGGCTTTTTTTTTCCCTTCTGCAAGAGGAAGAAAGCAGTCAGTTGTGGCAGCCCTTGGAAGGACAAGCATGAAGTTTGCTTTTTCCATCTCAAGCTCTGCCTGTGACGCAGTCCCAGCTCCAGGAATGTCAAGGGGCCAGTGGGTGCCCTGCCCCTCTTGAAGCCACCCTAGAGCCCTGCTCCTTGTGTCTATTCAATTGGGAAGCCAGAGTCGGGGTTGATCCACTCCTGTCCTCTCCTTCCCTCCCTAGAACTCCTCGGAGATGCCAGAGACCATTACCAGCCGGGATGCTGCTCGTTTTCCCATTGTTGCCAGCTGCACCCTTCTGGGGCTCTACCTCTTCTTTAAAGTAAGTGGGCAGCTCTGGCAGGTGCTGGAGGACAGTTATTGCCATCCTTCTGCCTGGTCAGGAGCTCTGGAAGCAGGACTGACTCCGTTCTCGCATACCCTGGTTGGGAACTCTTAGTGTTGGAATGAAAGGTGTGTCAGGCAGCAGAGCTCAAGCTCCTCGGTGTCACCAAGCAGGAGGATTCCAGTTCTCACTTGAATTGTAGCAGTCTGGGGCAAATCAGAGCCCATTTGTGCTTGGGGTGATTCTTGCAGAGGTGCTGAGGCGTGAGTTTACCTCTGAGCTCTGCTTATCTTTGCGGGCTGACCTGACAGGACATGGGCTGAAATCAGAGGGTGCCAGGACCACTGCAGTGACAGAACTGCTTCTTTTGTTCTGCTCCGTGCTGGGCTTCTGGAGCCACCTCTTCTGCTGAGGGATCACCAGCTCCTGGGCAAGCCCCTGTGTGGTCAGGCGAAACCTTTTAGACCTGCAGAGCCAATAGACGGAGTCAGGTGCCTTGCTTGCTAGGCTGGGGCAGCCCTGGGAACAGCACAGTGCCTCGCTCCCTGCTCCAACTCACTCCACAGGGCATGTGCCAGGGAAGCTCTGTCCTCCTTTCTGCAGCACAGGAGTTATTTTTTGACCATAGCGCCTCGTAGATGTGTGACAACTTGCAGAGCCGTTGTGCTTGTTCCATGAGCACGCAGCTATTTCCAACGTATTTCACAGCAGCAGTGCAAGAATTTGGGTTATTCCAGCTATTCCTCTTTTCTCCCTGGAGCACTGACACAGCAGCTGCCGATTGCAGCGCGAAGCGTTCTCTTGCGCTGTCAGTGGAGAGGATGCAGTGGTAACTGACCCCTCTCTGGATTTGTCTTGCAGATATTCTCACAAGAGTATATCAATCTTCTGCTTTCCATGTATTTCTTCGTGCTGGGGATCCTCGCCCTGTCCCACACCATCAGGTACAGCAGAGGGAAGGGTGTGGCTGGGACAGGGGTGCCTAAAGCTGCCCACCCTGTGGGGGTTTCTAGAGCACCATCGCTTTGCGGCAGAGTCAAGTTCCCGCTCATAGGGTGTTTTTCAGGGAGGCCGGCCCAGAGCGTGCTATGAACCCTTCGTCATTGGCAGAACCAAAGTCTTGGGGGTCCTGGCAGTCTGGTACCCCAGGCAGCATCACTGGCAGAGCTGGTGGAAGTGTGGCTGGCCTCTTGACATAGGACAAGGCCAGCTGTGCTCCGAGGAGCTGCTGGGGCTTCTTGCAGCTCTTGGGAGAGGAGAGCTCCTCAGCACGATGTGCCCCTTGCTGGGACAGCTGAAACAGGCGGCTGGAGCTCACCATAATGTCCCTGGCCTCTCGCTTGGTGCAAGGTGCCAAAAGCTCAGGCTGTTTCAGTAACTGAAGAAGTAAAACTGGTTTCCTGTTTCCTGAGTGCTCGGGTGTTGGGGAGCAGATGCTCTCCTTGGACTGGTGCTGTGGGAAGGGCTGCACCGCTGGCGCAACAGGAGGGCGGTTGGGTGGTGACACAGCCAGTGCTGAGTGTCCAGACCCATACAGTGCCAAGGCACTGCTAGGGACAGGGGTGACTCCTAGATTCTTGCGGGTGATGCTCTGTGCTGGTTGCACTGGAGCGTTTGGGGGGCTGTCACACAGGGCAGAACGGACCTATGGGGAGGACGAGGTCCCATGTCTGCAGCTTGGCTGAAGCTGGGGCTCCTACCTGTTCCCAGCATGGCAAAACCGGGGTTGTCCTGATGTGGGATGGGGTGTGGGCCACAATGCCATCACACAGAGGTGCTGGGCAGCGCATCCTGTGGAGTTTGTTGAACTGCCTCTCTTTGAACATCTTCTTTCAGCCCCATGATGAACAGATTCTTCCCTGCAAATTTTCCCAACAAACAGTACCAGCTCCTCTTCACGCAGGGCTCTGGGGAGAACAAGGAGGGTAGGTTGGCTCGCTGGGCTCTCTGTGGGCATGAATGTTTTCTGGCTTGACTGTTCTGTTTCTTGCATGCTTGGTGTTTGACTTCCAGCCCATTGAAACCACTTTCCCAAAGAGTTGCTTCTCGCTCCCTGCTGCACTTCCTTGGCCAGTGTGAGCACCCTGTGTCCCTGTGGAGCTGGGGTCTGCTGCAGGCATTATCTTTTAACAGCGGGTGCTCTCCCTCTGGCTGCATGAAACCCCAGGAGCAGATCCCAGAGTGCTTCAGGATTGGAGCTATGGCTGCTGTTAATGCACTGCCTTTTATTAAACCTTGTTTAGCATAGCATGGACTTTTTTTGTGCTGCATTAACTGATTTGGTTCACATCTTCGCAGTGGTAGAAGATGATTTGGGAAGGTTCCTGTCCAGTATCTTTACTGGTGAAGCAATATTTCTTCTAGTGGTACTGCTAAGAGTTAACCGTTGTGGGAAGAGGGAGAAGATGTGACACTCACTGCCTTAGTGCCTGAATCTTGTTTTGTTACTGATGGAGGGGTTGTGGATGCTGCCTGTGGGGCAGAGTGTGGCCTAAGGGTCTGCCAAGGCTGTGCACTTGCTCAGCTCGCCTGTGTTTACTGTGGGCAGGGCTGTTCCTGTGGCTGCATCCCCTGGCTCTGGCTGTGAGCTATGTTCTCTGTCCCCCTGTTGTAAAGCCGCTTATCTCTGCCCTGCACGTGGGCTACCCAAAACCTGACACCTCCCTCTGTTTTATTGCAGAAATCGTGAATTATGAGTTTGACACCAAGGATCTTGTGTGCCTGGCCCTGAGCAGTGTCGTGGGCGTCTGGTACCTGCTGAGAAAGGTGAAAGCTGCAGCCCAGTTGTGGGGAAGCCAAGGACTGGGGCTGGATCTAATTGAGGCCCCTTTCCATGCAAGGCATCTGCAGGCCGAGGCTCAGCATGTGCAGTGTGACCCAAATCTCTTTTTCCTGTTGTTCTCAGCACTGGATTGCCAACAACCTCTTTGGGCTGGCGTTCTCCCTCAATGGGGTGGAGCTGCTGCACTTGAACAACGTCAGCACGGGCTGCATCTTGCTTGGGGGCCTCTTCATCTACGACGTCTTCTGGGTAAACGGGAGCGTTCCCCGGGGCAGATGCGAGTTGCAGCCATTGGTGGAAGGCATGTGTGTGGCGTTAACGCTTCTTTGGAGGCAGCACGCTTGCTGGACACACATTTGCAGTCAGGATTTCCGCTTTCTCAGCCCAAAGGAATGGGTGGGGATCATGACAGAATCAAACGGTGGCAGAACGTGGCTCAGCAAATGCATATTCTTTTAATTTCTGGCTTAGAGAGCCCAGGGCTGGCAGGGATCTCATCAGGGCTGTTGTGAGACACCCAGATGTGCAGCATTTCCAGTTGTGGTGACCTATATTCCCAAATGAGGTCTCCCCAGTGCCTGGCAGTGCTGCTGGCTGGGCTGGAGGACAAGGCTGCTCTGGGATACACTGATACTGCTTGTATAGGCTGTGCCTGAACTCTTTCAACTGCTGGCTCTGTTAGCATCCTTCTGTTTTCCTGTGCTGAGGCCCAAATCCTGGAACACCTCCAGCCTCCTTCCTTCAGCCAGCACATTGCCCCAGCATCTTCATTTTGAGATTATCTCTCTGCAATGGGCCTAGATCCCTGTTTCTCCTTGTAAAGTCCATATTCCTTGGTCTTTCCTGCTGCCTCTGCCTTCTAAATTCCTGTCTTTCCAAATGCCTTTGAGCTTTGTATGCCTTGAGGTCTTTAGCAGCTTTGCAGCTGCCTGGGTGATCCTTCCCTGTTTAAGCTTGGCTACTGTGTGTTATCTCATACTTGGCCAGTGCTGTCCCTCTTCTGTGGGCTCATTAATAGTCTCAGCTCTGTACTTCATTACCCTGTGTGCCACTTCTGCTTTTGGCTGGAGAGGATTCAGTCTTCTGACTACACACACCCAGTGCCTCATGCCCTGCTCAGGATGTGAGCATCCTCACAGTGCTTCAGAGCTGGCAAGAGGACAGCCTTTGCTGCTGTCCAATTCCCAGCTGGTCTATTCATCTCTGGATCCTCATGGAAGGGTTGTCCTGAAGCAGAGACCCTCTTCTGTGCCCCTCTGTGAGGACCAGTCGCTCGAATCTTAGCGCAAACTTAATCACAGTGAGGACTTTGAGGAGGCAGGAGAACTGCTCAGTGGATCTGCCACTGAGGCTGCTCCATGCACCAAGATGAGGCCAGAGCTGAGTGTGCACATGTCCCTGTGCAGCCGTGTTCACCCTGAGTCCAGTCTTCTGCTTGCCCCTAGGTCTTTGGCACCAATGTGATGGTGACAGTTGCCAAATCGTTCGAGGCCCCGATAAAATGTGAGTAGATCTTCCCTGTGGCTGCTCTTCTGCTGTGGTTGCTGCCCCATGTGCCCTCAGTCTCTGGGAATGGGTCAGAAGGTGGGATGTGTGCTGGGAGGTTTCCTGCTAGGGATCCCTTTAAGCTGCTGGGCAGTGCCACAGACCTGTAGGGAGCTGGGATTTGCCCTGCAAGGGCTGGGTCAGCTCGAATCCACGGAGTGGGAATTTCACCTCGTGTAGAGAAACCCAAAACAATGGCCCCCACCTCTGCTCAAAAAAAAAAAAAAAATACAAAAAAAAACCCACAAAAAAACATCAGTAGAGGTGAATTTGTGCTGTTGGGGAGCCTGCAGTGGTTTGGATCCTGGGACTGAAACCTATGCATGAGGCTGGCCCCAAGCCCCTGTTTCCTGTCCTGATGCACAGTTCCAGTTCCCCCAGGAAGGAGAAAAATGGACTGAGCTTCATGGGGAGGAGAGTGCAGGGACTGGGGTCTTGCCTTGCTCCAGTCCCTTTTTACAAGGCACAGACTGACCCCCTCTCTGTTCCTCTCTGTTCCTCACAGTGGTTTTCCCTCAGGACCTACTGGAGAAGGGGTTGGAGGCTGACAACTTCGCCATGCTTGGGCTGGGAGACATTGTCATTCCAGGTAAGGACACAAGAGGGGGGACATGACCGGGGATTGGCCAGCTCAATGGACTGTGGGGAGCCAAACGAGTGCCTCACTCTGTCTTGCCCTGGGTCCTGCGTGGGGTTGGGAGTGCGCCTAGATGGGGTGAGGAGGGGTGCTGCATGGGGCTGGGGAAGGCTGTAGGGAGCTGTATGGGGCTGGGGAGGTGCTTGGGGAAGCTGGGAGGGCTTGGGGCAATTGTATGTGCGTGGGGGAGGAATCTGCATGGCGCTGGGTGGGTTGAGAGAGTGCTGTGTGGGGCTGGGGGGGGCTCGGGGAGAGCTTTGGGGGCCTGCGTGGTCTTGTGGGGGAGCTATGTGGGGCTGGGAGGGCTCGGGGAGAGCTTTGGGGGCCTGCGTGGTCTTGTGGGAGGGCTGGAGGGGAGCTGGATGCTCTTGGGGGTGGCTGCATGGAGCTGCAGGGCTCCCAGTGGTGCCTTGTGCCGCGAGAGGGCGCTCTCAGCCAAGGCACAGCACCCAGAGCCGCTGCACATCCTGCCCTGCCTGCTCAGCCTTGCCTGCGCCCTCAATCCCCTCACTGTCCCCTTCTTCTCACAGGGATCTTCATCGCCTTGTTGCTGCGGTTTGACATCAGGTGAGCAAGAGGCAGGGCAGGGCTGTTCAGGCAGGGCAAGGCTGGTGCTCGCAGTGTAGTGGAGCTGCTTTTGTAGAGGAAGAAGGGAAGAGGAAGGCAAGAACGCAGTTGTGTGCTCTCAGTCAGGGCTTGCTGTGGACACCTGGGAGAGCATCTGGGATGGAGTGGGTGCAAGGGGAAGCTCTTGAAAGAGCACGTGTGAGCAGGGTTGGTTTTGTGTCCAAGTCCAAAGTGCTGAGGATGAGTTGTTTGATCTCATGGGCAGAGCAAGCAGCATGTAACAACCCCCAGAGCCTCCCCGGCACCAAAGAGGGCAGTGTTGCAGCAGCAAAGGAAAACAGCAACGGCGTAGGAAAGAGCCAGGCATGCTGGCAACTTGGAAGCACTTGCATGGATGCAAATCAGTGCCTGGCAGTCATAGCTGCCTCTGGGTTGCCACTGGGCGAAACAGCCCCTTCCTGTGCTGGGAAGCTGGCAGAGTGTAACTTCCAGCAGTTGCCCCACATCAAACATCGGCTGCTGGGAAGCTGCTGGGAATGTGCTGTTCTGTGTGACTGCAGTGGTGTGGCCCTGCTCCTGCTGCTGTTGCACAGACCCTCCACTCTGTGCCAACTCTTCCAGGTGTTTCCACCCACACCCTGCCTGCACCTGTTGGGAATCCCAGTTCCTGCAATCTGCCCTGTGATAGAACAGCACATGTGAAAGCGGGGTGCCAAGCACTGCTTTTGCCTCCCCTGACGAGGTGGAAACCTCTCACTGGGTCCCAGCACCATCTCCTGCCCCTGCAATGCCCACCCAGCAGCAAAGTCCTGTGTTTCCCTCCCTTCCCCAGCCCCTCACTCAGGTGTTACCCCATCCAATACCACACAAGGGATCAAGGCCTGTGCTGGTGACAGTCTCTGCACTGGCCCGAGGGCACAGGCAGTGCACAACTCGGTGGGAGATGGCTGAGAACACCGGGCTAACTCCATGCTGGCCTCTGGCATCACAGACCTGAGGTCACTGAGCTCTGTTCCCTTTCCTACAGCCTGAAGAAGAACACGCACACGTATTTCTACACCAGCTTTGTGGCCTACATTTTTGGGCTGGGCCTGACCATATTCATCATGCACATCTTCAAGCACGCCCAGGTGAGCTCAGCCATGCTGCTTTGCACGGATGCACGAATCAAGTGGGATGCACCACAGGGTTCCTTCATCATGCCAGGAAAAAGTACATGCATTGCTTATCTTGGCTTTGCTTTTCCAGTGCCTTCTTGTACCTTTCCCTACCCAAAGCTTGTGTGCTTGGCTGGAGTAAGGCTAATTCAAGCACCTGTGTCCCCAAGAACTGCCCTGTGTTTTGGCTCTTTGCAACCAAGTACCCCCTGGGTCTCCACTGTCTGTGCTATGAAGAGGCCGTGGGAGCCCACACGCTGTGGTTGCTGAGGCTGGTCTGCACAGAGCCTTTCGTGTGTTTGTGATGTGCTGGAATCTGACAGCGAGGGGTTTGTGCTGCTTCAGCTGTAACTCTGCTCTCGAATGCTTTCTGGAGCATTAAACCCCTGTGCAGCACTTACAGACCCCATAGGTGCAGAGGGGACAGGGCCAGCTCACCTCATGCTCCTCCTGAGGGGTGATTTGTGTTGTGGTTTAACAGTTATTTTTCATCCCAACAGCCTGCTCTTCTGTACCTGGTCCCCGCATGCATTGGATTCCCACTTCTGGTGGCCTTGGCAAAGGGAGAAGTAACTGAAATGTTCAGGTGAGCATCAGCTGGGGATGGAGCTGTTTTGCCTGCGGCTCTGGAATGCATGAAGCGTGCAGATGTTCCCACGCCTGGGCACAGCTGGATGAACGGGTTCATCTGGGCACACTCTGGGTGTGCGTGCGCACGTGCGTGGGTGGAGGGAGTGTGGGACTGTGTTGTTACATGCCAGCCCTGGCTCCAGCCACCTCCTCATAGCTGTGTGAAAGCTTTGGTGCAGTACCAACAGGCAGGGAGCATCTGGTATCGCTTTACGCCCTGGTGACAAATGCTTCCCGTGCGCTGGCAGGCAGGGAAGGGTGGGACTGCACACCTGGTGCCGAGATACTTGGTCATTGTGTCCCAGGGCCTGTGGGTGGGGGAGGACGGAGCCAGATCCGGCTGCAAGAGCAGCCAGGGCTGCTTCTGGCACATCCCCAGCCTCCTCATTCAGTAAAGGGGCCTGGCTTGCAGCCATCTCCCCTGCCCTGGGAACTGTAGGTGTGGAGAAGGTGGTCTGTGCTGCTGCTCTCCAGCCCTTCTCTTAACCTGTCACACTCTAGGCCTTTCCCTGTCTGCTGCCAGCAGGCGGCTTTGGTCTCCTGCCTGGACTGTCTATTCTTCTGAATTGCATGGGGTGGTCCACTGGGGACCTGTTTCTCCGCTGTGCTGGGACTCACTGGTGGCCCAGTGCAGTTAATTATTCGAGGAGAGAAGGTCTATCCCAAAGCAGAGCTGTGTACCCCCAGCCTTCCTGTTCTAGAGGAGCCCCTGACTGAGCCCCCAGTGTGCTCGGAGAGAAACCAGCAGCTGAGCTGAGAGCAGCGGGGAGCTCGCTGCCCTGGCTCCTTCCCCTCCCCTGGGAGATGCAGGTATGCGTGTTCCCAGCGGGCTGTCAGCTGGGCCGGTTCCCCAGCCCTGCCGCACCTGCCCGTCTTTTGATGTTTGCTTCTGACGATTGCTGCTGCAGGCACTGAGTGTCCTGGGATCGTCCTTCCTGTGCACCTGGGATCCTGCAGCCGCTCACCCCGGTGCTGTGACTCACCAGCTGACAGCAGCACCACCTCCCGCGCCAGGAAGCTCGGGAGAGATGAGCTGCGAGTCTGGAGTTCTGGGCAACGGGGAGCCTGGCAGCCAGGCATGGAGGGCTGGTGCCCCATGGAGCACTGGCACAAGCGGCTCTGACAGCAACGTGCTGCCCGCTGCTGTTCTCAGAGTGCTGCCAGGACAAGTGCAGGAGGCTGGGGGATTGCAAGCCCGATGGGCCCTGCGGTTCAGCTGCCTTTGGAGTCACTCCAGTTGCAGGCAGAGGAAGTGGGACACGGCAGGGCTTGTGCCTGGAGGGCAGTGGCTCTCACCACAGGAATCCTACCACGTGTAACTTCCCTACACAGCTTCCGTGTGTCTTGAACCTCCTCTAAGTGGCAGCAGCCTGGAGCTGGCAGCTCTTCTGTGGTCTCTGCTGACCAGCTGCCTGCACATAGCGAGCTGCTGGCTCATGCTGTCTCATAGCAGCTGTTGGCTGCCCTGGTGGTGAGGGTCTGAGGCCATGTCCTGTGCAGGCAGCTCTGGAGGGAGCATGGGACCGGGCAGGTCTGCAGGCCCAGGGTGCTAATGGAGCAGAGGTGGGTGACATGGGGATCAATTTTTGTGGTTCCCAGCCTTGCTGAGCCTCCCTGAGCAGGTGGTAGACTTCTCTCTCCCTCTGCTCAAGCTGCTCCTCAGCTGTCAGTAGCAGGAAGTGTGTCCTGCCACTCACACTTGCTGCAGATGTGCAGGAAAGGATCTGCTGTGTTGGTCTGCTGTCGGCACAGTCCCTGGGCCGCTCTCCTGCTGCCTTCCCGCTGCCAAGGCTTGCTCTCTGAGGGGCTCTGCCTGCCTGGTTCTACCCGTGACAGTGGGAACTGCCTTCTCCCTGGGTCTCAGACCTTGCTAATCCATGCTGCAACCCTGCAGTGGGGCCTGCAGGCAAAGGGAGTGCAGGCAGGAGCCTGCTGATACAGCCGCTAACTGGAGGGAACGGACAGCAAGTTGCCTGCGTAGGGTGGAAGGGTTTGCAGCAATCTCACTCCAAAACTCTTCTGCTTTTTCTCTCTCTCTCTGTCCCCTTCTCCTTTCTGTCCTCATCTTGCCCCGTCCCCTTCTGCTTCCTCTCTTTCCTGCAGCTATGAATCCTCTGCTGAAATCTTGCCACACACACCAAGACTTACCCACTTCCCCACAGTGTCCGGCTCACCAGCCAGCCTTGCTGATTCCATGCAGCAGAAACTGTCCTGTCCCCGCCGACGCCGGCAGCAAAGCCCTAGTGCCATGTAGCAATCGCACGCGGTGCCCTTTCTCTGTCTGTCTCTCTGGCCAGGTAGGGGCTGGTCCTGGCTCCCCTATTTTCGTGGGAAGTGGTGGTAGCTGTCGTGGGCCGGCTTCTCTCCCTGTGTTTGAGGGGAGGCTCTGAAGGGGAAGAGATTTGCCATCTCTGCAGTAGTGCTTTCCTGCTGGTAGGCTGCACCCCCTGAGTTTCCTTTGCCAGGGTCCTGGATCCGGTGCTGGGGAGGTTTGCAGCCAGAGCAGCGTTCCCTGAGGTGGGGTGGCTGCTTTTGGGCTACTGCAGCTCCCCCTGCTAAGTGGCCCCGCAGGCACCAAGATGCAGCACCTGGTGCTATCCAGGATATCTGATAGGGCTCTCTGCAGTGAGGACAGACCCCTGGGCACAGAGCTGGCTTGAGAACTTGGCTGGTGGAAGCTCCAGCCATAGGAGATGGAGTTGCTGGGGGTGTCACAGCCCTCATATCTCTGTCCCATCAGGTTTCTGACACTGAGGGACTTGATGACTGGAGCCCAGCAGGGACAGCCCCACTCACTCCTCCCTCTTATCCCTCTCATCTGCAGCTACGAGGAGAGCTCTACCCCCAAGGAGGTGCCGGGGGCCTCCAAAGAAGAGACGACAGAAGCCGCCAAGAAGGAGAAGTGACCTTGCCCACGGGCTGTGCCTGGCGCCGCTGGGCTGGGGCCCTTCTAGACCCTCTGCAAGTGACAGACGATGAAAAAATTGTGCAAGAGCATTATGTTATGTGTGTGGGAGCAGCCGCCCAGGCCGGGTATTGATGTACGTTGCAGAGCCATCCGCCTGCCCGTTCAGCTCCTCTGGGGCTGCGAGGTGGGCGGGGGTTGAACCACAGGCCGGTTTTTAAATTTTGTATTGTGCATTTGCTTTCTCTCATATTAAATTGTGTCGAAGGAAGGAGTGCTGCTCTGGCAGGGCCGGGCCCACACCAGCAGCCCTTGCATTGGGCACTGCTCCGGTTTGTAGTTCCTGCTCAGCCGCCTGGCCAGCACCACGATCGGCATCTCGGCTCCGCAGCAGCCTTGCTCTCCCTCTGGCGCCTATGGCCATTGTCTGGCTGTTTCCAAGTGACTGTTCCCTTCCCCCTCTCATTCTTCCAGTGCTCAGCCTTCCCCCAGCCTGGTCCCCTCTCTTCACAGAAGATCCAGATTTAGGGCTGTGGTTGCTGACCCCCAGCCTGTGCTCAGGTGGGTTTGAGCTGGGGTCTGGCCTCAGAGCAGGGATTGGGATGCAGGAACCTGGTGGACTAGTGATGTGCTTTGCCTCAGCCTGGGCATGGGAGAGAGCTGAGTGATTCCCAAACCCAGCCCTGGGGTGAGATGGACAGAGCACAGGCTGTCCCCATTCCTTGCAGGGAACCAGGCAGCAACCTGCATTCCCGGGGCTGGGGCAGGCAGGGGAGCTGGAGCAGCATTTTGTCCCCCACAGCACTACCCTGTCCTCCCTGCCTGCCGTCTGGGCAGCATGTGGAGGATCCTGCATCCCTCCAACCATGCCCACTGCCAGAATAAATAGAAAGTGTTTGCTGGCTTGGCAGCCGCTCCACAAAAGCAGTATTGAACCATTATTCCCTGTGTCGGCTGCGAGCACTAAAAGTGGCGCCTTGCTTTCTGCCATGTAATGACCCTTTGCAGGCTCCTACAGATGTTTTCTATGACTTACAGCTCCTTTTCCAACAGCCCTGTCCGCAAAAACAAGAGGGGCCACTTTAATTCCAATTAAATACCTCCAGCTAAGCAAACAGTGTGCAGCAGGGCTTGGGTAGGAGAGGCCGCCAGGCCCAGCCCATGGAGTCGCTGAGTCTAGACTCCAGATGTGATTCCAGCAGCCTCCACTGTCCCATGGAAAATGGTGCTGGCTCTGCCGTGGGGTGCAGCACCCTGTCCTTAGCCAAGACGTCGCTTGCTGCCCCAGTGTGACAGTGTGTACCTACTGTCTCGAGTCTGGGACTATGTCCTGGGATGCTTTGCATCCTCCCTGGCTTGGGGTGGTGTGTCCTCTGGAGCCCCTGTGTGGGCAGTACCAGGCTGGAGGTTGCATCCCTGCTGCCCCACAGAGCCCAGGGTTGCTCGTGCCAGCGGTGAGACTGCAACAGTGAACCTGGAGCTTTCCCAGAGCTGCAGAGAGTGGAAAGCCTGGAAGATGGGACAGCAGGCTCACCCGTCGCCCTGCTCGGCCGATAAGCCGGGGCTGGGCCAGAGGAAGGAAGCTTGCTGAGCTATGTAAGGAGCCACCAGCAGAGCTGGTGCCTCGGTGGCCCTGGTCTCACTTGCCTGCTGCACCTGGTCCTGCAGGCGTGCGGCTCCGCTCTGTCTGGGCTGCCACTGGGCCACCTTCCCCTCACCACAGGGTTCCTCCGGCTCAGGGTGGCTGCGGAAGCACAGATGCTCTGGCTCTGTCAGGAAACTCCATCCATGGAACTGGGCCAAGCTGGGGCAGGAGCTGGAGCTGGGCTGCTCTGCTGCTGGCAGCCAGGGGGTTTGGGGTGACCCCCACAGCAATGTAGGGTGCCCACTTGCAGGGGGAGCCCCTGGGTATCCTACTTCCAAGCTCCTGCCAGGGGCTGCAGGAGGGTGATATGGGCTGAGCTGGGGTGCACAGGGCATTCTTCTAGGTGCAAATGCCAGGCAGTGGGACGATGGTTTCGTGGGTGCCTGGGATGAGGGCAGGCACAGGGACTACTCATCCACAGAACCTCCCCACTGTGGTGAGGTGGGTGAGGAGCAGTGAGTGCTGGGGGCTGCCGTCCCAGTGCATCCCCTTGTGCCCCACTGAGGTGGGAATACTGGTGGTGGGAGCAGGGTGATGGGTGCTGGTGGTACTTGTAGTATTGGTGATACTGGTGGTGGGAACACGGTGATGGTTACTGGTAGTGCTGGTGGTGAGAGCTTGGGTGATAGGTGCAGGTGGGTGGTGGGAGCTGGGGTAATGGGTGCAGGTTGTACTGGTGGTGGGAGCAGGGTGCTGGGTGGTGGTGGTGGTGGTGCCCAGCTGGCGACCACGCATGGACAGAGGAAGCAGCCAAGCACAGCCCAAGCCCTGGCCGAGAGGAGAGGCAGGAAGTTGGAATAAATCCCAGGAAGGGCTGCCTGGCTCCAGCTGGTCTGGGCTACAGCGGATGGAGCCAGGGATGGGAAAGGAAAAGGCAGGAGAGGAACGCACAGGGGCTTTCTCAGGCCTCGGCATCGCTCCAGCTGCACAGCGAGTGCTGCAGCCTCGGCTCAGCACCATCCTGCAGGCCCGGGGGGCCCTACACAGCCTCAGGGCCGATCCATGACAGCGTGGAGTGCAAGGGACTGGCTAAACACCAGCTACCAGCCAGGGCAGGAGCAGCCCAGCTTTGGGGGCCGTTTTATTGGGGGGACCCCAGCTTAACCCGCGGTGCTTGTGCTGCCCTGTTCCCCTGCACCCGAGCGTGGGGCTGGGGGCTGCGGTGCCACCTGGCCATCATCCCCGCTATTGCATTGTCCCCAGCGGCTCCTCGCTGGCCTGGTGCGGCCCTGCCCTGTGTGGTCCTGGGGGGCGGCAGGGGGCTTTGATGTCTTTGCTGCCGGGCAACCTCTGCTCTGCGAGAAGCAGCCATCCCCTGCACCCCTCCCGCACTGAGCCGCGCCAGCGCCATATGGCCGAGGCCGCTGGTACCGCGCTGCCCGCCCCGTTCCCAGAATTGACATGGAAATGAAGCCATCCGTCTTGCTGGACAACACTGGCTGCACTGGCCCCATGCCGGGTTGAGACCCATGCCCAGCTGTAGCCAGGGCTACCACCCTGTGCCAGGACCCCATGCCCAGCTGTAGCCAGAGCCACCACACTTTGCCAGTACCCCACACCCAGATGTGGCCAGGGCTACCATGCTGTTCTGGACCCCCTACCCAGCTGTGGCCACAGCAGCATCCCAGCACCTTGCTGGCAGCCCTGACCCCAGCCCCTCAAACGCACAGAGGGCTAAGGTGACATCCTGCAGCTAATGGCATCCAAGCAGCCCAGGCCACCATCAGCCAAGGTGGCCACGCTACACATGCTGCAACACTGGCTGTGGTGGCAAAGCTCATTGCGGTGCCCACGCCATGTGGGGTGGTCAGGGCACAGGCAGGATGCAGGGGCCAGCACAGGCAGGACACGACGTATTGTTAGTGGCGCAGCTGGTGGCAGCCGGCCGGCCGGCGGCACTGAAAGGCATTCCTGTGCACAATGTCCACGGCCTCCCCGCTGCGGCACAGCCGCCACTGCCAGATGGGGGCTAATTAGCAGCTTTGAGAGCCACGGTGGGAACTGGGCAGCATCAGCCCCTCCGCCGAGCCCTGAATGGAAGGAGTGACCCCAGCACCATGCCCACCCTGGGAACTGCCACTGCTCCAGAGTGGGGACATGGGGAGGAGGAATGGTGGTGGAGTCCCCATCTCTGGAGGGGTTTAAAAGCCCTGTGGATGTGATGCAAAGGGACAGGGTTTGGTGGTGGGGCTGTGTTTGGTTTAATGTTGCACTCAATGATCTGAAATGTCTTTTCCAACCAAACGATTCCATGACAGTGGGACAGTCATCCCTCTGTGTGGGTGACATGCTTGTGCATACATGTGCACCCACAGGTTCCTGTGTGTGCAGGAATAGCCCTATGCACATGCGTGCGTGTGTCCATGCAGCTGTGTGCGCGTGCACGCGGATGTGTGTGCCTGCAAATGTGCACAAGCACTCACATCTGGATGTCCGTGTGCATACCCATCTGTGTGTCCACATGTTCATATGTATGTATGCACACGTGCACACCCATCCATGTGTCTGTGTGTGTGCATACTCACGTGCTCATCCGTGTGTCCATCTGTATGCACACGTGCATGCCCATCTATGTGTCTATGTGTGTCCGTGTCTGTCCGTACACCCATCCGTGTGTCCGTTTGTCTGTCTGCACCCCCGCGGTGGCCCGCACGGCCGCAATTGTGCCCCCTCGCCCCCTCCCCACCCCTGCCCCGTCCCTGCTGCTGGGGGTGGGCGGGGGGGGTGTCCTTCCCGGCTCGGGACCCCCAGCACTCCGGGCCCTGCAGGTGCGGGGAACGAGCAGGAGCGCTAATTACCGCCTGGATTGGAAGCCCTGCAGGACAGGGGTTGCCCTGGTGGGGGTCGCGGTGTCCCCGGGGCTGGGGGCAGGGGCCTCCCCGGTGGCGGTATCTCCGGGGTCCCCCCGCCGTCTTTCCCCCCCCTCCCCCCGCCTCCGTCGCCATGGGCACCGCCCGCGAGGCGCCGCGCTGACAGAGACGGGTTTATGAATGGGTGACGTCACGGCCCTGGCGTCTCACGGTCTGGGGAGGCGGGGAGGGGGCGGGGGGACCACGGGGAGCCCCGCGGGTGGAGGGGCAGCGGGGAGCACGGTGGCCCGCACGAATGGGGCGGGAGGGGCGGGGGGCTTCGGACTCCGGTGTCTCCGCACCCTCGGTGTCCCTGGAGCTCCGCACCCTGATCCCCTTGGTGCCCCTGGAGCTCCGCACCCCGATCCCCTTGGTGCCCCTGGAGTTCCGTACCAAGGTCCCCAGTTCCCCTGGTCTCCCCGCACCTCGGTGCCTCCTCACCCCGGTGCCCCCCGAAGCTGCACACCCCGATCCTCTGGAGCTGCGCACCTCGGTCCCCCCGGTGCACCCCTGTGACTCCGGAGCTGCACACCCTGACTCGCCCGGTGCCCCCGCACCCCGGTGCCCCTCGCGCCACTGCCCCTTTACGGCGCTGTCCGCATGAATGGGGGTGGGCGGTGCTGTCCCCGCCCCCGCCGCGCCGCCATTGGCTGAGACCCCATTTGGCCACGCCCCCCGGCACCCGCGCACTATAATTAGCGCGGCGGGGCGTGCGCCGGCCAGTGCTCCGTAGGGTGCAGTCGCTGCTGTCTCAGCCATGAAGGTTGCTGCCTCCGCCGCGCCCCTATCGCCACTGCCCGCCGGTGCCGGCGGGGCTTCCATGAAGGCTGTGCGGCCCGGGGAGGCTGCTCGCTGCGGGCCGGGCCCGGGAGCGGCGGAACAGGCGGCGGCCGCGCTGCTGTACGACATGAAGGGCTGCTACTCGCGGCTCCGGGCGCTGGTGCCCACGCTGCCGCGGCACCGGCGGGTGTCCAAGGTGGAACTGCTGCAGCACGTTATCGACTACATCTGGGACCTGCAGCTGGCGCTGCAGCGCGGCCCCCCACGCCCCGCCGCCGCCGGGGACCCCCCTGAGGTGAGCCCGGATCCCTTGCCCCCGACCCGCTCTCCCACCAGGCTCCACGGATCCCCGGCCCCTTCCTGGGGCGCCCCTTCCTCCTGCTCTCTGCCTTTCTCTGGACTCCCTATCTCCATCGCCCAGGATCTCTTGTCTCCCTCCGCGTCTTCCCCAGGATCCCCTTTCACCGTGGCCCGTCTCATGCCCGGGACTCTCGCCTCCCCCAGTCCCATATCCTGCCCTCTCTCATCCCGGTGATCGCCCTTTCTTCTGCCCCCTCTCATCCTCAAGACCCCCAAGTCTCCTTTCCCTGCAGTGCCCCTTCCTACTGCCCCCTCTCTTCCCCGGGACGACCCTGACCAACGCTGACCGTCTGTTTTGCTCCCCTTTCCCCCAGGCTCCGTGCATGCCCGCTGCCGACCAGATCCTGTGTCTCTGAGACTGCTCCGGAGCTGCCCCCGGGACCTCGGCTCCACCGCCCCTCTGCATCCCGGGACCCCCGGGACCTCGGCTCCACCGCCCCTCTGCATCCCGGGACCCCCGGGACCTCGGCTCCACCGCCCCTCTGCATCCCGGGACCCCCGGGACCTCGGCTCCACCGCCCCTCTGCATCCCGGGACCCCCGGGACCTCGGCTCCACCGCCCCTCTGCATCCCGGGACCCCCGGGACCTCGGCTCCACCGCCCCTCTGCATCCCGGGACCCCCGGGACCTCGGCTCCACCGCCCCTCTGCATCCCGGGACCCCCGGGACCTCGGCTCCACCGCCCCTCTGCATCCCGGGACCCCCGGGACCTCGGCTCCACCGCCCCTCTGCATCCCGGGACCCCCGGGACCTCGGCTCCACCGCCCCTCTGCATCCCGGGACCCCCGGGACCTCGGCTCCACCGCCCCTCTGCATCCCGGGACCCCCGGGACCTCGGCTCCACCGCCCCTCTGCATCCCGGGACCCCCGGGACCTCGGCTCCACCGCCCCTCTGCATCCCGGGACCCCCGGGACCTCGGCTCCACCGCCCCTCTGCATCCCGGGACCCCCGGGACCTCGGCTCCACCGCCCCTCTGCATCCCGGGACCCCCGGGACCTCGGCTCCACCGCCCCTCTGCATCCCGGGACCCCCGGGACCTCGGCTCCACCGCCCCTCTGCATCCCGGGACCCCCGGGACCTCGGCTCCACCGCCCCTCTGCATCCCGGGACCCCCGGGACCTCGGCTCCACCGCCCCTCTGCATCCCGGGACCCCCGGGACCTCGGCTCCACCGCCCCTCTGCATCCCGGGACCCCCGGGACCTCGGCTCCACCGCCCCTCTGCATCCCGGGACCCCCGGGACCTCGGCTCCACCGCCCCTCTGCATCCCGGGACCCCCGGGACCTCGGCTCCACCGCCCCTCTGCATCCCGGGACCCCCGGGACCTCGGCTCCACCGCCCCTCTGCATCCCGGGACCCCCGGGACCTCGGCTCCACCGCCCCTCTGCATCCCGGGACCCCCGGGACCTCGGCTCCACCGCCCCTCTGCATCCCGGGACCCCCGGGACCTCGGCTCCACTGCCCCTCTGCATCCCGGGACCCCCCCAAGGCTGGCAGCTGTGCTCCCTCCCCTTGGTGCAGCTGCTCCGTGGGTCCTTCCACAGCCGGGGTGCTGCCTGATGGCTGTGGGATGTATCCTTCTCAGATTGCTGAGAGCATTCCCTGTATTGTATATTACAATGATGCTGGAGAATATTTTTCTATAATACCTGGAGTTTTGTTATTAAACAAGCCCCTGATGACCAGGTGTGTCTCTGCCTCCTGCTCCCTTTGAGTGGGCTGTGTCCTGGGAATGTGGCCCCAGGGACCATGAAACTGAGGGGACCTCCTTCAGACCAGTATGGTCTGGGTGGGTGCACTGTAGGGTACTGGGGCTGGGCTACTGGAGTCTGTGGGTTGAAGTTCCTGCAGAATGCCTACATTTGTGGTCACCTGTCTCAGTGCTGTCCCCTCAGACTCTCCTGGTGACCAGTTGCTCTTGTTGGGGCTGTGTCCTGTGTTCCCTGGGCTCAGATATTTTCCCTCATGGTAAGAGATGGCAACACTGGGTTGCGTCTCTCTGGGAAGGTGCCTTGATGGGATAATGACACAGAGGAGACAGATGTGGGAGCTGACTTGGGGGCTCTGTGCCCAGCTGAGGGCATGAGATCCCACTCTCTCAGGACAGCAGTGAGTTGGCAGTGGGGCCCTGCCCTTGCCCCATTTCCCAACAGGGCCACCCATGCCTCACCGTGTTCTGGTGGCTCCTGCGATCCTTGTGGTGTCAAGGCTGAGGCCAGAGTGCTGGTGGATGCAGAGTGTGAAAGTGATGCCTTGGGGGATGCTCCCATTGTGCCGCCCCAAGGGAAAGCACTGGGCTGCTGTCCCTGTGGTTTTGGCTGGCCTGGATGCAACCTGTGTCAGGGCTGAAGCAGCTTTTGGGACAAGGAAATTGCACCAGGGGTTGTGCAACCCCACGGCTGGGGATGCCCCCACAGCAGCACTGACCTGAGTTGAAAGGTGACTCACGAGTGCCCTGGGGGCTGCACTGCTGCCTGCAGCAGATGCGTATTGACCTTACCAGGGGCCTGGTGGGGGCAAATCAGGGTGCCTTGGGGGGTTCCTGCTGCTCCAGCCACCTTAGAGCAGGAGGGCAGCTCAGGGCTGCCATGGCAAGGCCCTTCTTGACTCCCTGCAGCCAGGGGGTTCTGGGGCTGGAAGGGCTCAGCTGGCCCTGGGTGCACGTGCAAGCTGCTGCATGAACATTCCTGTGTGTCTGCGTGTTCATGGGCACGGGCACAGCTCTGCGTGTATGCCCACTCATGATTCCCTGACCTGGTTGAAGCTCTAACTGGAGCTGTGAGGAGAGAGGCTCTCACCACACCAGTATGTGTCCCTGTGCCTCTGCCCCAAAACCCTGTCCAAGCCCTGGCTGAACCCTTGATGTGGTCCTGGTCACCATCCTACTTCAGGACATGGAGACACAGTGTGATGCTGCCACGACCCAGGGCCTAGCACCAAGAGCAGGGAAGGTTCTGCGTGGAGCTGGCCCAGGCTTGGAGCGGGGCTGGCAGGGCCAATCCATCTGCCACATGCCAGGATGCCGGATGCAATTGCACCAGGATGCACTGAGGAGACACAGGGAGGGCCCAGCCCTGCGGGCACCTGCACCCCAATCTCTCCCTCATTGTTTTCATGGGACCTGATTCATCCCGGAAGGGATTAGGGACTGGGGAACCAGGTGACGTTCTGGTCTGACCAGCCCGGCTGCCCTAGGGTGGACATCGGTGTCAGAGCTGGTGCCTACTGCTCGCTGCCACATACAGCCCTGGGGACATGGCACAGCTTGGACCAGCCATGGGACCCACAACTCCTGTTGCATGGAGCACTGCAACCAACTGCCATGGTGAGGCTTTGTGCAGGGCAGGGGTCCCAGGGATGGAAGATGTTGTGGTGGACATGGAGGTGGGGTCAGCACTGGCCTTTGGGCCTCTGCTGGGGTCTGGGTCTGTGGCCATCATCGGGGCCATGGCTGGTGGAGCTGGGAGTCCTGGGTAAGCAGGCAGCTGCTCTCAAGGGGTGTGTAAGGGGCTTTATGGGGGGGCTGTGGCCCTTCTGGTGGGGACAGCCATGGGCCCTTGTCTTTGCGATAGGATCCACATATTGGCATGGTGAGAATCTCTCTCCTCATGGATCCTTGGATCCCTAGTGCTGTCCCTAGGCTGGATCTGTGGCTGGTTCTGACTGCGTCACTTCCAGACAGAACAGCTCAGGAAGGTCCCACCAGCAGTGGGTTTGGGAGCACGGGTGTCTCATTCACTGCGGCTGGGTTTTTTGGAGGGGATTGCACAGTTCTACTCTCGCTTTGACTGCCCTTGACCTTCCCTTCACACTGTAGTCCTGGGGGCTGCTGCTGTGCTCTGGCCACCCTGACCCTTGCTGAGATCCGAGGGTCTCTGTGCTCTCCCCAGAGCCTTTCCTAAATGGGAGTGGGTCAAACAAGCAGGTTGAGCTCCATTCCACCAATGTAGACCCCCTGCCCTGGGTTCCGACTCGCTGCATTCCCTGTGCTCCTCCATCATGGAACCATGGAATGGTTTAGGTTGGAAAGGACTTGAAGCCCTTTCCAGTTCCAGCCCCCATGTGATGGGCAGGGGGTAGACCTGGCTGCTCAAACACTCAGTCCAACCTGGCCTTGAACCTAGCCATGGCCCTAGGCTGGGCACAGCTGAAGTCCTTTGGGGACCTCTGCCAACCAGGTCCCCATGTGTCCCCAGATGCTGTCCACATGGCCCCCATAGGCAGCCCTGGCCAATGCCCCCAGCTCCCGCCACTCCTCAGGGTGAGGGGCTGGAGGTGATGTAGCATGAGAACCTGCGTTCCTCCACTCCCACGGCAGACGTGGGGAACAACAGGGTAACCGGCTTCCCCTTTGAGTCACGCGTTGGGCAAGGCTGGGCTTTCTCTGCACGAGGCTGATGTCACCCTAGGTTCCCTGTCCCTGATATAAGTCCTGGCCAGGCTGATGCTCAGGGACAGGGTCTCTGCAGTTGTCAGGCATTCTGTAGCCATGTCCTATGTTCCAGCCTCCAGGTCCTGGCACCGTCCCCACAGCTCATCAGTGCTGACGTGGCTCTGCCTCCTGCTCATGCTGACTCCCTGCATGCCCATGGCCACCACCAACCCTGGCATCAACGCCCGTCTGACCCAGAGAGCACTGGAATTCGGTAGGTCTCATGCCCCTGACCACCCATGGGTGAAAGGGATCCATGCCCAGACCACCTGGGGTGGGATGCAAAGGTGGCCTGGACCTGGCTGCTTACCCCACTGGGATCCCAGCCCCTTCCCTGGTGCCAGCCCCCAAATCCCACTCTTCCCAGGCCGACGCTTTGGGGTGGAGATGCTCCAGACTCTGCTGCAGAAGGAGCACAAGGTGAACCTGACCGGCTCCTACCACAGCTGGCTCGTGGGGACGCTCACCTACACTGTGCCATGGTAAGGGCAGCCTGTGGGGTCCCTGTCCCCATTCCCGTCCACATTCCCATCCCCATCTTTATCCCTATCCCTATCTAAGTCCTAATCCCCATCCCTATCCCCATACCTATCCCTGTCTCTGTCCCCATCCAAGTTCTTGTTCTCCTCCTCGTCCCGGTCCCCGTCCCGCTGTGCCCTGGGCGCAGCCGCAAGCCCAGGCTGCCTGTGTCGCGCAGGATCCACATCCACGAGCTGCAGATAAACGACTCCACTGTGGACTTTGTGGAGGACGTTGGGGTGAGGCTGATGGTGCAGCACGCCCGCATCCAGCTCAGTGCCGAGTGGGGAGCCCAGCTGGGCGCAGTGTGAGTCCTCACCCACTCAGGGACCTGGGCAGCTCAGGGTGGCTCAGGGCCACCACTGTCCCCATGCTCACCAGCTTCATCCCCAGCCAGGACAAGGGCGTTGTTGAGCTCCTCATGCGTGACCTGGGCGTGACGACGGTGCTGGGGGTGAGCGCGGATGGTGATGGCCGCCCCATGGTGTGGAGCGTTGGCTGTGACGCCCATGGCACCGACCTGCACTTGGAGTTCCACCACGGACATAGGTGATGCTGGGACCCCTGATCCCCTCCTGTCCCCAGCATGTGGGAACTCCCCGGTGCCCCCAGCTGGGATGGTGGGCAGGTGGATGTTGGGGTCCTGGGGGGGAAATCTGAGGTCCCCGCTCTGCTCCGCAGCTGGCTCTACAACCTGCTGGCACCGCTGCTCCAGAGTGCCCTGCGCAAGGAGCTGAACAAGCAGGTGGGTGCTCAGCCCCTGTGCCATGAGGTGCTGATGTCCCTGTCTCTCTTCCCCACGGGGCCCAGTGAGCGGCTTGGGGACCCCTGTCCATGGGCTCATGACCTCTGTCCATGCACTCTCTGATGCCCCGCTTTGCTTCCAGCTCTGTGCCGAACTCCGCAGAGGGGTCCACAGGATAGAGGCTGACCTGAAGGACATGAAAGGTGGGCGAGGGAACATGAGGGACTAGGTCTGGGGCAGGAGGGGGCTTGGCAGGGTGGTACCGGGGGCCTCTGCAAGGGGTTGGCACCTGGCAGAACCCCACTGTGGGGCAGGATCCCATCAGTCCCATTGTTGGGATAGCTGAGGCTGCGGGAAGAGGCCAGTAATCCTTCTCCCCCCACCTGCCCCCCGTGTCCCTGCAGTGTCCACCCAGCTGAATTCCATTGCTGCCATTGACCTCTCCCTGCTGGGGCCACCAGCCATTGCGGCAGAGCATGGGGACCTCGGTCTCAAGGTAATGCCATCCTGGGTGTCCCTGTGCCAGCTCTGGGAATGGGGAGTGGGGGAACCGGGCTAAGCCTTGCGTTCATCCATTCATCCATCCATCTGTCCATCTGTCTGTGCAGGGGGAGTTCTTCAGGGTGGGCAAGCACCAGCAGAGCCACTCCCCAGCGCTGCCCATGGCTCTGCCCGTGGCACTGCCTGTGGCACTGCCCACAGCGCTGCCCGCGGCGCACAAACCCATGCTGCTGCTCGCCATCACCGAGTTTGTCGCCAACTCAGCCGCCTTCACGTACTTCACAGCCGGGGCCCTGCGCAGGAATATCTCCAGCAGCATGGTAGGGATGGCACCAGACACAGCTGTGAGGCAGAGCTGCCCCCCACGGGGTCCTATTGGGGCATATCCACACCCACCTGTGTGTTGTGGCCCCACACCCCGACCCCTCTGTCACCTTCCAGCTCCCACGGCGATTCCCGCTCCAGCTGAAGACCAAGAACATGGGGGTCTTCGCCCCACAGGTGGGCACAGGGTGGGGAGTGGTGACCAGCACTGGGTCAGGTGGGATGGGATATGGGTGGGATAGAACACAGGGCCAGGATGCAGGTGGAATGGGAAGTGCAATGATATACAGGTAGGATGGGATGCAGGAAGGAAAAGACACAAGATAGGATGCAGGAGGGGTGGGACATATGAAGGATGGGACATGGGATGGGATATAGGAGGTGTAGGACACAGGATGGGACGCAGGCAGGATGGAACAGAGGAAGGTTGAAATGCAGGGAGATGGGACACAGATGGAATGCAGGCAGGATGCACAGGATGAGATGCAGGATGTGCTGCAGTCGGGGTGGGACACAAGCAGGACAGGACTTGGGCAGGTGAACCATGGTCAGGACGCATTGCCCAACCTGCCTGCACCCAGCCTGGGGCAGGGTAGTGCTGGGCGCATGGACCCTGGGCGGTGGTGGGGGCCAGCTGGGACCCACAGTGCCAGTGATGCCAGTGCGACTCTGTGCCAGCCTGACCCTTGTCCCTCCAGCTGCAGGAGCACTACCCAGACCGGCCCATGGAGCTGCACCTCTCGGCCCGTCAGCAGCCCCTGCTCTCCTGCCACCCCGACACCCTGCACGGGACCCTCTTTGGCTCTGCTGAGGCCTTTGTGGTGCTGCCCAATGCCACCCGCATCCCTGCTTTCCTGCTGAACATCGTGAGTGTCTGGTGCTGCAGCCACACAAGGTCTGGGGCCTGGACCCAAAGGGTTCAGCTGGAGCCAGCCTGCCTGTGGTCCTGGCTGGGGCCACACTGGGACAATGCTGGGTGTTGCTGGAGCAATGCTGGGCGACGCTGGGTGATGCAGGGTGACACTGGGGCCATGGTGGAGGATGTTAGGTGACACTGGGGTGATGCTGGGGCAATGCAGATGATGCAGGGTTGCAGGTGCTCTTCTGGTCTTTCCAACCTGTCTTCTCGCTGCAGGACGCCAACGTGACGGGGAAGCCGACCATCACCAGGAACAGGCTTGGGGCGAGCGTGCACTTGACAGAGTGAGTCCCAAGCCCAGTGATGGGTCTGGCCTCCCCATGGATGTCCCTGGGGAGAAGCCTTTGTTCCCAACCTCTGCCCATTTGCCTCCACGTGTCCTGTAGTCATTGCTTGGCCCTCGTCCTGCCTTCGGCTCTGATCCGTGCCCTCTGCCCTGGCACTGGTTCCTGGGCTGGGTGCTCAGCTGGACCTCTTCTGCTGGGCTCCATCCCTGCCATGGGGTTCAGCTCATCCCTGCCCCAGAAGGGAACGGTCCCCATCCGTATGCCAGGCTCTGACCCTGCTCTCTCCCTCCAGGCTTAGCGTGACACAGGTGACGTCGCATGTGGGCCCAGTGGAGGTGAGCGGCTGTGTTGGGGGCAGGATGGGGTCACCGAGGGAAGCCCTGAAGTGGGGGTTCTGGGGGTACTGTGGACTCTGCACAAGGCCCATGAGTGCATCCCTGGAGGGGAGCTCAGCCCTGGTTGCACGGCGTGGGGCTCAGGGGCTGTGTGTCTGCAGGTGAAGAGGCTGGAGACACTGTTGAAGTTTGGGCTGTGGCTTTTCGGGGTGCCCTGGGCAAACAGTGAGTGCTGTCCCCATCCTGTCCCTGAGCTCCCCCTGGCTGCCCCGGGGCTTTCCCCTCTCATGTCCTGCTGTCCCTGCAGAGCGGCTTCAGGCAGGCATCCCCCTGCCCACCCCACACGGCTTCAGCCTGCTGAACCCCCAGCTCTCGCTGCATGAGGTGGGTGCTGCCACTCTCCCCTCACCCTGGTGTCCCCCGTATCCCCCCTCTCACCCTGACTTCTCACAGGGCTTCGTGCTCATTGCCACGGACCTGCAGCACCAGCGGTGAGAGCAGCCACCTCAAGGGAGGTGCCAGCCCCCCACAAACCGTGTCACTGGCACCATCCTGATGATGTCAACATGGTCCCGTGGCTGTCACAGCCACCCGGCCATGGGACCCCTGACTTCCCCCCACTGTCGGGGGGTTCTGGGCCAGGGATTAAAGCTGGGAGCGTAGCTCAGCCTGGTGTGGGTTGTGGTGTCTTGGGGAGCCCCACGAGGATCTCCTACAGGTGAGAACTCATTCTTTGCTCCAAGCTGGAGCTTTGCTGCGGCCCTGGCTTTGAGGGGTCCCAGCCCCTGTGCAGACGGGTTCGGGGCTGGGACTGGGGGCTCTGGGGGGCACCCACAAAATCAAGGCCTGTGGTGGTTCCCAGCAGCTCCACAGCCGCTTCCCAAGTTGCCCACAGGAGGGTGCTGGTGACCATCGCCTCACACCGCACCCCTCTGGCCCATCGGATGGTGCTGGTGTCCATAGCACCCTGCACATCCCACCAGCCCAGAGGACGGTGCTGGTGTCCATCGCCTTGCGCCATGTCCCACTGGCCCACGAGAGGCTGTTGAAGCCTGTGTTCTCCCATCGCATCCTGCTGGCCCACAGGGTGGTGCTGGTGTCCAGGTTCTCCCACCGCATCCCACCAGCCCACGAGAGGGTGCTGGTGTCCGTGGCCTCCAATCACATCCTGCCGGCCCACAGCCGCTGCAGCTCCCACGCTATTCCCCAGGAACTCTGGGTGTACAGTGGGGGCCTGGGGAATTCTGAAGCGCAAGCCAGGAGCATCCTGCCAGGGAGGACATGGCTCAGAGCGCCCCAAACAGGTCCCGGTGTTGTGGAGCTGGGCCTAACCTTGTGGGGCTGGGCCCAACCTTCTGGGGCTCAAACTGTGCAGAAAGGACCCCCGCAAAGGGAAGATGGAATGGGAAGGGATTTCCCCCTCACCTAGCTCAGCGGTGGCAGAGCCGGCAGTGTGGGGCAGCCCTGGGACTGTGGGGGAACCTGTGGGATCCAGCAAAGCACCCACTGGGATGGGGTCTGTAATCCCATCGCCCTCTTCACTCCAGTATGGCTGGGGCTGCTCCCAGATGGCGCTGAGCTCACGGCACCAAAACCAGCTCCTCCATCCTGCCCAACAAATGAAGACACAGGATGGGTGTTTGAGCCTGGATCCGGTGGAAGAAATGGAGAGGGGATCTGCGCTGATGCTGACAGTGGGCAGCACCATCCCACCCCAACCCCCTTAAACCATGCGCAAATCCTCTCTTCCCCAGGCAGGGAGAGGCTCCCTTCCTCTCCCCTCCCTCCCTCTCTCCCAACATCTCTCCCATGATCCCAACTCCTGCCCAACTCCCCCTGCACCGTATTCCCAAAGACCACAGCACCACCAGCAGCTCCAATGACAAGAGTTTATTAGTGGACTCACCCCGCACCTGCAAACCAAAGCGTTCGATGGGCTAATGCTAAATCCTCACGTTCCTGGTGTAGGATCTTCTCCCGTCACCGCAGGTGCCGGGAATGGATCCTACGCATGGAACGCAAGCCCGTGCTCAGCAGCCAGACGGGACCCCTGGGAGCATCCAGTTCCTCCAAACCCACCTCCATCCCACCTTGGCTTCTGCAGGGAGCACGGCCCCACACATAAATACGGACAGACGAGATAACAAAAATAGGATTAAAGAGTATTCACAAAGGAATTAAAACCTACTCAGATCTGTACAGCAGAGTGCGGGCGCTATGGACACGACGGACAAGCCCGCCTGAAGAGCTGGATCTGCCGGTGGTGGTCTCCAAAGGAGAGGGCGTGGGATTCTTTTATGGAAGCTAAATTTCTGCTCGAAGCCTGGAGATCCCATGCCCCAATGACAGCAGGAGCAGCACGGAGAGAAGGGGGGAAGCCAGGCAACCTCTGCCACTGCACACATCCATCACAGCCACGCCATGGGGACAGGGATCTGCCTGCGCTATGGGGACCAGCAGCGATGGGAAGCGTGGGAGAGGCCAAAGAGGCTTCATGGTGGCTCTCAGCCACACTGGCGTGATGGACCAGCTGCTACCAGGGCACTGCCTTCTGCTGCTGCCAGCCCTATGAAGGGCAAGTGTTGCTCTCTCCTGCCCCTTCTACTCTCTCCCAGCTCTCCATTCTTTGATGCCTCTGGAAAATCCTCTCATGCCAGGGCAGGAGCCAGGGAAAGTACTCGCCCTCGCCTGCCTCCCTGCTTTGCCACCTGGAGGAGCGGATGTAGGGGAGGGCCATGCACTGCCCCACACAATCTACATTCAGAGGGAGAGGAGGGAGGGGAGTAGGATCCCTTCCCATACCACCCTTGCATCCGAGAGCAGCTCCCAGGGCAAGGAAGGGGCTCTGGGCCTGGTGGGAGGGCAGAGCTCCTCGCCTCGGCCTCGGTCTCTTCCTCCCAGCACCACTGGAATGAGCTCTGTCCGGAGGAAGAGGGATGGGAGAGGGATGTTGCAGGGACAGCAAAGCCCATCTCTGTCCCATTGGGTATCCTGCCTCCTCCCTGGGCATGGAGACAAGGACACAGAGCCTGGACCCTTGCTCTGGTTGGGGAACCTTATATTAGTGACACATCTACACACACGCACGCACTCATACATGCAAAAATAAGTCTGTTTATTCTCTTCAAAGTGATCTAGAGGACCCTGTGGGGCTGGGCACCTTCCAGCCAGCACTGCCCCCGGCTGAAGGGATCTCCCCAGCGCCGGGAGTTGCCGGCGGAAGCGCGACATTGGTCTCAGCGCCTTTAAAACACAACGGAACAGTAAATAAGAGGGGCTACAAATAAAAGGAGCTGGCAGCACGAGGGAGAAAGAAGGCTCCATGGAGCAGGAGGCTGGAGGGGCTGCCCCTGTGCCGGTGCCGGTGCTCGGGAGCGGAGTGTAGTGGACATGGTGGTGGTGAGGGCGCAGCTGTCCCGGCAAGCGGGGGACGCGGCAGCGGTCACTTGCGGCTCAGCAGGGATCCCAGCAGAAGCACTCCAGCCACCGTCGCCCCGGTCAGGAGCCATTTGTTGAAGGTCTCCTGGCCTTTCCTCACCTTGGCTGCAGCGTTGTTCCCGTAGAGGTCCACGAACTGCTCCTGTGGGGAGAGAGGAGCAAAGTGAGCAAAGTGCAGAGACCATCACTGCCGCTTTCTGGGGCTCCTTCCTCCTCCAGGCTCCTGCCAGCAGGAAAGCGGTGGTGGCGGATGACAGACGCCTTGTGCTTCCTCGCTCTGAATCACGCATGGAGGGACTTGGGGAAGCACAGGACCAGTCATGAGAGAGTGGATGCCAGAAAGGATTTGCAAGAGGGATACCACGCGGCTAGAACAGGAGGTGCATCACATGCACCGGGCTCTCTAAAATTAGCATGTAAGTGTGAGAGAAATCATCGCAGCAGGAAAATGCAAGGCTTTAGGAGCTCCCACTGTGCAGCCCCCCTCATCTTTTGTGCATCCACAGCAGAACCCAGCACCTTCCACTCCCCACTGCCAGCATCACAGGATCACAGGTTACTCTGCAGCATGAGCTGGATTTTGAGATTTTTGTTTGTTTTTTTTTTTTTGATTTTTCGCCACCTGGGTGACGAAACTTCTGCCTCCCCGCGGGCTTTGGGAGAGCAGATCAAGCACAAGGCCAGGAATGCAGTCACTCCAGCCTGGCTCGTCCAAGCTGGTGGCCTCCAGCCCTTCATCTCCAGCAACAGTGAGAGCCAGACAGGTTTAGAATCACAGAATGGTTTGTGCTGGAACGGACCTCAAAGCCCATCCAGTCCCACCCACCTGCCACGGGCAGAGATGCCTCCCACTGGATCAGGACGCTCAAGATCCCATCCAACCTGGTGCTGAACACATCCAAGGATGGGGCAGCCATGACTTCCCTGGGCAACCTGTGCCAGAGCCTCCCCACTCTTATAGTGAATTTCTTCTTCATGTCCAATCTAAATCTTCCCCCTTCCAGTTTAAAGCCATTCCCCCTCATCTTATCACTACAAGCCCTTGTAAAAAGTCCCTCCCCAGCTTTCCTGCAGCTCCTTCAGGTATTGGAAAGCCAATAAGAGGTCCCCCCTGGAGCATTCTCTTCTCCAGGCTGAACAAGTCCAACTGTCTCAGCCTGTCCTCATAACAGAGGTGCTCCAGCGGAGCCATGGGGTAGCAGAGGGCCCTGGTCCCTCTGAGGGAGGCACGTGATGGGACAGGGCGAGATGAGGGGTAGAGAGAGAGAGAAAACCATCAGAGAGAATCTGCTCCCAAAACCAAGTTCTCAGAGAGCACCCTCATGTCACGACCCCACCTGTCCTGCTCTCCTGGACATCCAAGGACCCTGTAGCACCATGACGAGAGCTGTTGGGACTCTGGGGCACACGCACCGCAGGGAAGGAGGGGCCATGGGCAGTGCACATGGAGCTGGGAACATTGTGTCCCAGCAGCTCCCAGGTTTATCAGGGTCAAGCAGGAGCACCGGGGCTGGAGGGAATGGGAGCTGCAAGCTCTGGGATCGCTGGCAGCGTCAGCAGGGATCAGCGATGGCGCATCTCGAGCCCATCTTCCCAGCAACGTCCCCTGTTCCCTGATAAGTGAATGCAGTTCCAGTAACCCGGCGGCTCTGGGAAAGCTGAGATAAGCCCGGCTGACGCTGTGCCTGTGTCACGCCTTGCCGTGGCCTCCCCAGATGCAGGGACAGAATCCCTGCTGGTCTGGGCCTCCCGCAGCCCTGCAAGGAGCTCGAAACACGGTCGCAGGACCAGTGGGGTACCCAGATCACAACAGCAATCAAGAAATTCTTTTATGCAAGGACTCTCCGTCCCTCAGGGAGCAGTCCCAGTATGGCCACAGCTCACTGGGCACCTCCTCACCATGCCACACACATTCCTGCTCACTCCCAGGGAGCTGGGCTGTGTCCCATAGGCCTCCCCACCGTGGGGGATTGGGAGCACAAGTATCCAGGCGAGCTGTACGCCTCAGTACCCATTTCTGCCCCACCAAAGCTCCTCTCTGCCTTTCACCAAACCTTATCTCCAGTATCTCATGAGGTTCAACAAGGCCAAGTACAAGGTCCTACACTTGGGCTGGGGCAACCCTGGTATCAACACAGGATGGGGGACGATTTGATTGAGAGCAGCCCTGAGGAGAAGGACTTGGGGTGTTGATTGACTGGAAACTTCACGTGAGCCAGCAATGTGTGGTTGCAGTGCAGAAACCCAACCATATCCTGGGCTGCATCCAAAGCAGCGTGGGCAGCAGGGCAAGGGAAGGGATTCTCCCCCTCTGCTCCGCTCTTGTGCGATCCCACCGGCAGTCCTGTGTCCAGTTCTGGAATCCCCAGCATTAGAAGGATATGGAACTGTTGGAATGGGTCTAGAGGAGGCCATGGAATTGATTAAAGGGCTGGAGCAACTCTGCTATGAGAACAGGCTGAGAGATGGGGTTGTTCAGCTTGGAGAACAGAAGGCTCTGGGAGGACCTCATAGCAGCCTTCCAGCACCTGGAGGGACTCCAGGAAATCTGGGGAGGGATTTTAAGGGCATGGAGTGATAGGACAAGGGGGAACAGCTTTAAACTGGAAAGGGGAAGATTTATATTGGACATGAGGAAGAAATTCTTCACCATGAGAGTGGGGAGGCACTGGCACAGGTCGCCCAGGGAAGCTGTAGATGTCCCATCCCTGGATATGTTCAAGGCCAGGCTGGATGAGGCTTTGAATAACCTGATTCATTGGAAGGTGTCCCTGCCCATGGCAGGGGGTGGAACTGGATGATCTTTAAGGTCTCTTCCAACCCAAATCATTCTATGATTCTATGATATTTTTAATTCTGGTGCAGGAAATCCCTCTGCTGAGGGGTGGTGATGAGCGGCGGAGCAGTGACAGACCATGCTGAGTGAGGAAGGACAGTGCTGGGGAGCAGGGCACAAGGATGGGTTTATCCAGAACTGCCAGCTATGGAATGCCTCCATCATCCCAACATCCCTCCATGCCAGCGCCCAACAGGATGGTCCTTCCCTCAGACACATGTCCCTCAGATGCCCACAGTGCTGTGGGGAGAAAGAGGTTGAGCCCTCTCTTTGTTCAGGGATTCAGCCAAGCCTTCCCCACCGGGAGCCCCACACAATGATAGGACTCGAGAGAATGGAAAATGTGCTGGGGAGGGTTAGTTGGATGCAGGAAAAGGTTCTTCACCCAGAGGGTGGTGGAGCACTGGAACAGCTCCCCAGGGATGCAGTCACAGTGCCAAGTCTAACAATATTCCAGAAGTATTTGGACAAGGCCCTCAGACACACATTGGGAATGCTGGGGTTGACCTATGCAGGGACAGGAGCTGGACTCGATGATCCTTGGGGGTCCCTTCCAACTCAGGTCATTCTGTGATTCTACATCCCTACAGGTTCCTCCTGACCCACGGCAAGGGACATTCCCACTGTTTCCAGGGAGGCTGCAGGGGTGGAGGGGGCCCTGCAGTCCCCTGGCCACTGCGCAGGGTTGGCAGCCTCTCCGTGCCATGTGGCGCTGAGCTTGGGGAAAGGCAGTTCCAAGAAGCCTTTTTGAAGCCCATACTTCTAAGAAAAGGAAGTGTTTGCTGAACAAGAGATAAATGGCAGACGGCGAACCGAAAGCTATCGGGTGCTACAGACAGAGAGGAGCACAAGAGCCCGGCACGGGAAGGGAGTGGATGGGAGCCCCTTTGCTTTCCCCATGAATGGAGCAGGAGCTGCTGGAGCCACAGCTGGGGTGGCAGGGGAGAGCGCAGTGGCCTTCCTTAGGGAATCCGGCCCAGGAGCTCAGCCCCTGCACAACTGTGATCCCAGATGTGTCCCCTGGGAATGATGATCCCAGCACAGGGGGAGTGAGAAAACAGGCAGAAGCATTCTCCCTCCCCATCCTGCAGGAGGGCTGAAGGTTAGGGAAAGGCAGCTTGCTCCGTTCCCACACTGTCCTGGGCCTTGGCCGCTCTGCACCTGAGTACCAGTGCTCCCAGTACCGATCCTGATCTCTCTGGTCTGGTGTTTGGGATCTCAGGCTTGCCCAGACACGTCCAGATAGTTCTGGCCTCCCCCAGTCACCTTTATCTGAGAGGAAATATTTGGAATTCCTGAGTAGATCACAAGGACTGTGGTAGCAACAGCACGTCAGTGCCTGAGCCGCCCTGGAGAGGACAGGCTGTTCCATGGCCCAGCACCCGTCACATCCCCTTCCACCCTGGGTGACAAACACGGCCGAGAAGACGAGGATGCTCTGGGGCAAGCGATGAGGAAGCAGCAAGAGGCTATGCCTACGCAAAATGCAATCCCCCAGCTTTGCCTCTCCTCCCTCAGCACAGGGGAAGGACATGATGTTTTCTGGGACTTCCCTCCAGCTGCACATGCTGCTGACAGGAGAATGAGGAGCTTGGAGATCCTGACTCCACTGGAGCTCATCAGCCTGCAGAGCAGGAGCAGGGAGGATCTGCAGTGCCAAAGGCTCTCAAGATGCCTGTAGTGCTCCAGACCACAACCCACCTCCGAGGGTGACACAGCAGCCGTTTAAACACTGCCCAGTGATGATACATGACCCCATGGCACAGGAAAGAGGAGTGGGTCTGACCCAAAGCACGCTGTCTTGGGTGGGAGAGCAGATTCATCAAGCATGAGGTCAGCATTCACAGCCTGGTCCAGAAATGGGAAGGGAATCATAGAATGATGGAATGGTTTAGGTTGAAAACCTCAAAGCCCATTGAGTTCCACCTTCCTGCCACAGGCAGGGACATCTCCCACTGGATCAGGCTGCTCAAAGCCCCATCCAGCCTGGCCTTGAACACCTCCAGGGATGGGGCAGCCACCACGTCTCTGGGTAACCTGTGTCAGGGCCTCCTCAGCCTCATGAGAAAACATATCTTCCCAAGATCTCACCTCAGCCTCCCCTCTTTCACCTTAAAACTATTCCCACTTATCTTGTCCCTGCACTCTCTGATCAAGAGCCCCTCTCCAGGTTTCCTGGAGCCCCTTTCAGTACTGGGAGGCTGCTCTAAGATCTCCCTGGAGCCTTCTTTTCTCCAGGCTGAACAATCCCAGCTCTCTCAGCCTGTCCTCGTATGGGAGATGATCCAGCCCTTGGATCATCTCTGTGGCCTCCTCTGGACTCACTCCAACAGATCCGTGTCAAGGGCTGTGAGTCCACTTTGCTGGCTCATGTGGAGCTTCTCATCCACCAGCACCCCAAGTCCTTCTCCTCAGGGCTGCTCCAAATCCATTCTCTGCCCAGCCTGGATTTGTGGCTGGGAGGTTTCAGGCTGCTGCTGGCAATCACCGGAGGCTCAGTGGGTTCCATTCACCAGCAGCTCCCCCCCGCCAGGGGGAAGGGGAACGGTTGCCAGGTCCCATTCACAGCAAGCTGGGCAGAGTGGGTTCCTCTTTCAAGATCAGCCCCGACACTTGGGGAGGGAGGGCTCTGTGAGCGACACTGAACCGTGTGGGCAGGGAAAGGAAGCAGATGTGGGCCGTGAATCCCCACACGGTCATTTGCGAGCCGGGGCAGAGAGGGAAGGGGAGGGCAGAGCTTGGGTGTTCACAAACCTTCTCTTGCATGGGGAGATGAAACGTACAGAGGTCACCAAGGCACTGTCACAAAACTCAAACCAGCAGAGAAGAGCTGGGCCACCTGGATTGTTCACAGCGCATTTGGTCCGACCTCAACAGGGAGACTCTCCTCACGCAGGAGCTGCCCCCAGCATGCAGACACTCTTGGGACACACCGAGGCCTTCTTCACCCAAGGATCTCCATGTGTTTTCATAGAATCATAGAACGGTTTGGGTTGGAAGGGACCTTAAAGCCTATACAGTTCCAACCCCCTGCCAGTTCCAACCTCCCACCAGACCAGGCTGCTCAAGACCCCATCCAACCTAGCCTTGAACACTTCTAGGGATGGGGCACTCACAACCTTCCTAGGCAACATATGCCAGTGTCTCACAACCCTTATTGTCAAGAATTTCCTCCTAATGTCTAATCTAAATCTCCCCCCTTCCAGTTTAAAGCCAGTTTAATGTTTTATCAAACATTATTTGGTTCCCCAAACCCTCCTAGCACAATACGTCAGCGTCCTTCCCCAAAAGATCAAGAGGGTGTAGGGAGGTGCAATGCTTTCCCTGGATTTGCACCCACGCCAGAGGCATGAGCCACAGCATCTGACTCCCATTCCAGGCATTCTCGTCACGAGGCAATGTTTCACTTGAAAACAAGGCTGTTTCTGTTCTACCTTCGCCGTAACTACAGCTGTGTCACTGCTAAGAGGTCTAACACCAATCGCCGGCCAGGAGCAGAGTCATCTGGATGACCAGACGTTCATTAATGAGATGCTGGGAACAGTTTTGTGCTGAGCACTGAGACAAGCACGGAAAAAGAAAGGCAGCAGCTCAGCGCCAACCACAACAAAGCCCTGCGCCGACAGCAACCTGCTCCCCGAGCCCCCTCGGGCTGCCAGCTCACCACGTGGGACTGGCAGATGCGAACCTGGAGGTGAAGCACAGGGGGAAAAAGGCAGCTGAGATCTTTCCGAAACAAAGAAAACACAGCTATTCCCAAAGGCTGCTGCTCGGATCCTGTAAACACTGCTCGGCCGGTCCCTCTATGCTGCGAAAGTGGAGGAGCCACCCTGGGAGTTCTCCCTCTGCCCTGCTCCCCCAGACACGACATCCATGGGGGGCCCTCCCCACATCCAAGACGAGGGCAGCAGGGACACCCAGTGTGCCCAGTACAGTACTGCCTGCCAGACTGGGAGCATGCCGAGGGATCCTGTCATCCACAGCAGAGGTCTCAGAGTTCCTCCGGATCCCCAGCTTCAGCCTACTGGTCCCCACCAGCAGCCCTGGGCAGGCTGGGACTGGGGTGGGGACGGGCTCTGGGGACACAGGGGACAACACACTGCAGGTGCAACCACTCCAGAGACCCAGCTCCAACTGTTATGCAAATTGTGACCTCCAGGGAAGCAGCTGCTGGTCTCCATGACAATGGCAGGGAATGCCACCCGCTTGCTCTGCTGCCGCTCCTGCCCTGGGAGCAGGCCCTGCAAGCAGAGAAACCTGCAGCTCCGAGGGCAGCCATAAAGACAAAAGGGTTCATTAAACAATGAACCTCTCCCTCTCCCTCCCCAGCCTGCATCCCAACCAGCCTGCAGGGCTCTAGCCTTTCCAAGGCCAGAGGCAGCTCTTTCCTAAACAGCAACAAACCCTCACCAGCACATTCCAGCCCTAATCCTCGCGTGGCAGCCTCCTGTCAAACTGGGTTCATCACCAGCTCCAGGGAACCTGCAATAACACAATTCAGCACAACTCCAGTATTTTCCAAATGCACAGAAGGGGCTCTGGAGGCAGCTGGAACCCTCATCCCTGCGCTGGGAGGCTGCTGTGCACAGCACGGCAAGGAGAGCAAGGAATTGCACTCTCTGTTCCAGGAATGTGCTGAAACATTCATGGGTACCAAAGCGGGAAGCAGCGGGAATGACTAATCCACTTGCATCCATCTTTCATCAGTGTTGCTTCTGGCACAAACTGGTCTGAGGGCTCCCGGAGGTGCTGAAGCCCCGGCCGGCGTTGGGCGCACGAAGCAGCAGGACGGCTGGCGAGTGACAAGGCTCTGCTACAAAGGCACAGCCAAGAACACATTGGTTGAGCCGGATCCACTCAAGAGATTAGCACCTGCTGGGAATGGGATTGTTTTCCAAAGGGCATTAAGTGGAAGAGGCCGAGGAAAGACGGTTTCTCTGATGCTTCTCTGCACCGGACAGATGGTGTCTGAGCCCCCGCCCGCCTTTGTGCGAGGGGCGCGCTCGGGGGGGCAGGGGGAGGCTCCAGCTTTAATTTCACGCTTATCCGCTGCCCGCGGTGCCAGGGACCTGAGTGCCATAGTCGGCTCGCTGCTCCCGACCAGCACCTCAGCAGGGTCCCCGTGCCAGAAAACGAAGCTCAATTTTCACCTTGTCATTGCCATTGGCAGACGTCAGCTCCTATGCAATCGCGCCCTTGTGTAACGATGGGGAAACCTGTGCCGTGCTCACGTGTGCCCGGCTGTGAAGCCACGGTCCCCTCCAGCCTGGGTCCAGGTCTTGCAATGCCAATGGATCTCCCCGGCTCTCAAATCACACTGGGAGACTCTCCCAAACATATCATGCAGGGACCGAACAAGGCCAGGCACAGGGATGGTCCCAGGGGAGATGGATTCCTGGGAAGGGTTTGTCTGGTGCTCCCACCTCAAGCCACTCTCCAGCATCCTGGAGGAGCGCCGGCCACATCCCAGCACTTCCCGCTTCCCAGTGCCTCGCAAGGCTGCTGTAATTCTTCCATGTCACTTGAATGAAAAAGGGGAAAGGGTGGAGGTGCAGGAAGAGGAGGAAGATGTGCTCATTCTGTTTTCACTTCCTGTTAGCCCAGATGAAATCTCCACTGATTCAGGGCACTGAGTCCCTTTTAGCAAAACCCTTGCTGACTTGAGGGCAGGAAGCAGAGTGGGCAGCTGATGCAGCAAACTTAGGACAGGGCAGTGCAGCAGGAGAAGGAGACTTTGTGCTCTGCCCTGGGCTCCTCCATATGTGTTGTTGCATGAAATAATCACTGGCTGGTGTACTGGAAGCTTCTAAATGAGGTCAGCTGCTCTAATAAGAGATATCAGCTCTCCAGCAAGCTTAATTTGCTTGTGAGCCACACTGACAGGCTGGGAGTGCTTGCAACACAGCTACAATGGCCAGTCTGCAGGTAGCAACACCTCATTTTCTCCATACATGAGTCACACATCACCCACACACCCGGCTCCCACATCTCAGCTCACCACAAGTTCCACATATGGAGGAATGTCATATACTGCCATGCTCCCTGCACAACACTCGCAGCGTTCCCAGCCTTTGCCAGCCAGGGAGCTGTGCGAATGGCACTGGTATTATTTGGAGAACTGATGGAGCCACGCAGACAGCTATCCTGCTGCTGAGCATGGCCTTAGCTGCATTTCAAACCGAAACAGTTCCATGCCAGCCTCTTCTCTGAGCTTCCCAAAGAGCCCTTCACCCTCCAGCAGGGAGGAAGACCCTTCCACAGTCCTTTGGGAAGCAGCCAGCTCCAGCCAGCACCCCTTGGGTGCGCAGTGCTGCCCGTCAGGCCCTCACATACCCTCCGCCCAAAGCCCTGCCTGCTGCCAAGCTGCCACGTTTTGGAGTATGGAATTTCACCTGTAAGAGCACCTGGCTGGCAGCAGAACAGGCAGGGAGAGCCTCTCTATTCTTTGTTCTCAGGGAGCAGAGGGCACCTGCCTTGGTTTTCCCCCCAGAGCTCAGGAGCAGGGCCGTGAGCCAGGGAGCTCCGCGCCCATCCTGCATCAGGAGCTGGGGCAGAAAGGCTGAGCCCAGCCCCGCTCCCACTGGGGGCTCCTCATCTCCAGGGCTCATCTCCCCGAGCAGGATACAATGCCAGGAGCCAGCTACTAATTGGATCTACTTAAATCAGCAGCTACGTCTGCAGACACAGCTGAAACGCAGGCCTGAGAAGGAAGGAGGATAATGCAATAAATCCAAGCAGCTCTACCCAAGGGAACGACGCAAAGCTCTGAAACCTCCCTCTCTGGAGATACAGCCTATTACCTTCTGCAGGCACACTGGGCAAGAGGCAGTCGAGAGAGAAACCAGCCCAAAGCTTCCTGAAACACCAGGTCTCTGCTCCCAGCAGCAGCAGGAGGGCAGAGCAGCTACAACACCATGTTCAAACCATCCCCATGGCCACAGGAGCTGCTCTGGTTAATGCTCTGGCTCCTGCTCCTCCCTCCCTCACTACCCCGGAGGCAGGCAGCAGTGCAGAGCGTGCTGGGTTTCCCATTAAAGAGATCCTGAGAGACAGCACTGGGCTGGTACACGTGAGCACGTGTCCGAGTGGAGGCACGGGCAGCTGGAGGGATGCGGGCTGCAAGGAGGAGCGGAGCGGGCATCCCTGCCTGCGGGCAGCCCTTCCCGGCACTGCACAGCCCTCCCAGTCTTTCTCTTTTATTGCAAAGTAAATTAAACATGAGGATCAACTAAGCAAAACACCCCCAAAATAATAATAATAAAAAGAAGCAGAGCGTTTCTGCAGCACAACTAGGTCACAGCTCCCCGGCATACGAGGTTCAGCAGCCGCAGCTCAGCCCCTCGAGCCGCCTAGATTCAAAACTGCCATCTCTCTCAAAAGCTGCCTCCCGAAACCCACACCTGCTCCCTGGGAGCCCAGCTGGAGCAGCTGCCAACGGCTCTGCTCCCTCTGCCCCTGCTCTGATTCTGGGGCAGGGGAACCCTTCCTCTCCACAGTACAAGAAAGACCTTGAGGGGCTGAAGCGCATCCAGAGGAAGGAGCAGAGCTGAGGAAGGGTCTGGAGCCCAGGGGTACTGGGAGCAGCTGAGCGACCTGGGGCTGTTTAGCCAGGAGAAGAGGGGTGAGGGGAGACGTCATCCCTCTAGGCAGCTCATGGAAAAGAGGTTGTGGTGAGATGGGTGCTGGTTTCTTCACCCAAGCAAGAAGTGATAGGATGAGAGGAAACAGCCTCAAGTGGCCCCAGAGGAGGTTTAAATCAGATATTGGGAAAAATTTCTTTACTGACAGAGGGGTGAAGGCCTGGCAGAGGCTGCCCAGGGCAGTGGTGGAGTCTCCATTCCTGAAGGGGGTCAAAAAAAAGTGCAGATCTAGCACTACCAGACATGGTAGTGGGTACGGTCGGGTTGGGCTGATGGTTGGACTGGATGAGCTTAGAGGTCTTTTCCAACCTTTACGGTTCGATGATTCTATGATTCTTCTCCCCACCAGCCGCAGTGAGGGCCAGTCCGCACTCTGTGCGCACCCAAAGCCTTCACAGCACCCTGCATGGGAAAGCTGCACGACTCTGGGAATCACATCCCTCAAAGAAGCCTGTGGCATCCCAAGGACGATAAGGAGCGGGACTTCAAAGAGCTCCTGTGCCAATCCAGGTGGCGAGCGGGGAGGAGGAACAGTTTCCCTGCCCAAGGCCAGGGCAGCAAACCAAGGAGTGTCCTGGCTCAGGGACCGCTTCCCTTTCATCACCCAGCTTAATCTTCAGTCGCTCGGAACAATAGCGCTGGAGGGGAACATCGCTCTGGGGAGGGTGGAGGAGGAGAGTGTCAGTGCTTTGCTGCCAGGCTCAGGCAGAGCCAGCCCGCGGAGCACACCTTGGCACTGCATCAGAGCAGGCAGGGGACATTCCCACCACCTTGGAGTCACCAGAGGGAAGAGAGCAGCCACCCTTGGCCCCTTTCTGCTCCTGCAGCAGAAACAACCGTTAATCCCTCACCTCTGGGTTTAGCAGGTCTGCAACACTTCCACAATTGATATCCATCCCTTCCCTTCCCCCAGCTCCCCCTGGGAGTACTCTGGCTAGAGCTGCTAAAGAAACACTTCTTGCAACATCAGAATGGGGCTGTGCTTACAGCCATAGGCAGCTTGGCAAAGATCAAAGGAGAGGAGCCCAAGCAAAGTCCTCGAAGCCCGGTGCCACCAACCAGGCAGTACCACAGGTGTCCTGCCCCTCCCAGGGGCAAACCACGAGGACCTACATGGAAATCAGGTGCAGCACCCCAGACATGTGCAGAAAGCTGCAGCTTCTACAGGGGAAGAGAGAGCACATTGCTCCCTGCCACCCCGCCGTGCCGGTGGGACACCCTGCTCCAGAGGGACACCCCACTGCTCAGGTGGGACAACCTGCTGCAGAGGGACACCCTGCTGCTTAGGTGGGACACCCTTCTCCAGAGGAACACCCCACTGCTCGGATGGGATACCCTCCTCCAGAGGGACACCCCGCTGCTAAGGCACCAGGCAAAGACCCCGGGCAGCACAGAGGACCCAGCTCCGGTTTCAGAGACAAGTGGGATGATCAGGAAGAGTGACATTGCTGAGAGCAGCTGTGAACACAGATCAGCAAGAAACTGCTTGTTAATTATTTCACAGGTCTTTTTTCACATTGCACTCCGATCTTGGGATTAAAGAATCTCAGAGCGCTTTACAAACCCAAGTTCCTGGTGGTTCCCCCGGGAGGGAAGGCAAGGCTATCCCTTTGGCTGCAGGACCACGGGGTTAAGTGGGCTGCTCAGGGATGTGAGCTTGGCCTCCTCAGTGCCTGCTCTAATAATTTTGCTCAGGAAAGTAATCCAACTGCACCGCACACCGAGAGGCTGTGAGGAGACAGGCAGGGCCCCAGAGATGGAGTGCCGAGTAAATGGGGCGTAGAGTGAAGCTCTGCAAACTCGCCTCTGCGTTGCTCTCAGTCTAGTGGCAGGAATGCTGCTGTGGGCCGAGCAGGAAGCTGCAGTGGAAGTCATTCCAATGGCATTTCCTGGAAAGTGCTGCAGCAAAGCCTCCCAGGTCGCAGGCAGAGTGAGAAGCTGGCAGGGATGTGGATGCAGCTACCTGGGACGCACCAGGTGGGACAGCCAAGATCCTGCCAGCAGCTCCTGCAGCCAGCGAAGAACATCCAGCCCCGGGTCATGAGACACTCAGCTGGTGGGGAAAGAGTATTTCACCCCAAGCAGGTGATGACAACGGGGTCATTGCCTGGGCTGCGAAGGATCCAGACTGTAAAATCATTAGTGGATGAAGTGGAAAGCCATAGATCAGCCAAGTTTCGCAGACCCCTGGGTGGGATTCCTCTTCAAGACAGTGAAGCATGGCCCTGGCTCTCCGCAGTCACCTCCAACAGCCAGCGCTGCCTGTGCTGACCAGCAAGGGAAACCAATGGCAATGGGATTGTCAGCGCCAGGGTACAGAACCACAGAATGGTTTGGGTTGGAAGGGACCTTAAAGACCATCCAGTTCCAACCCTCTGCAATGGGCAGGGACACCTCCCATCAGACCACGCTGATCAAGACCGCATCCAACCTGGCCTTTGAACACTTCCACAGAGGGGACATCCACAACTTCCCTAGGCAACCTGTGCCAGGGCCTCACCACCCTTATTGTGAAGAATTTCTTCCTAATGTCTAATCTAAATCTTCCCCTTTCCAGTTTAAAGCCGTTAAACCCATGGTGTTGACATTCAGAATAACAGAGCCTTGGCAAACAGCACTCGTACCAGAGGGAGCCGTGCTCCCCGCATGGCGCAGCGCAGAGCTGTGCCCCCTTGGTGCGCACCGGGCACGACACTCCTCTCTGGCTCTCAGGGCACAACGGCAGCAGAATGCAAACTTGCACTTGGCTCAAGCTTGGCCCAACAAGGCGCGAGGATCCCAGGAGCAGCCAGGTAACACGGTGGCTGTGGGGAAACCGTGTGCAGGATACCTGTGCTGTGGCACAGGGCCAGAATACACTTCTGAAGCGCTGAGACTGGAAGGCCAGCCCTCAGCCTGAAACCATTGAGAAGGCTGGAGAGTGCAGCGATCCCAGCTGTGCTCCGTCAGCTGACACGGGCTGAGTCATTTCCTATCATTCAAGAAAAAAATTAAAGAGATAGAAAATGAGTTTGCTGTATTGACATCTTCTAAGGGTTTTCCCCAAACAGAACCACAAGCTTCCAGTCCACCGCAGAGCAACACAACACAGCCTGGCACATTGAGCCCTGCATGGCCAGGACAGCGGAGAACAGGGAAGCAGTGCATCCCTCAGCCCAGCCCAGCTCATCAGGGTTCAGAAGTCTCCAACTGGTGACAAAGATGCTGTCTCCCTTCAGTCCTGGCCTCGCACAGCCTCTTCTCGCTGGTACTCCAGCACATGCCCTACATACAGGACACCTCCTGTGTCCATGCCCACAGATCACCCCCAGATCACCACAGGACGTACTGTTAAACCTGCTCTGAGTGCAGATTTACACGCAGGAACCACCACGCACATTCTGCTCTCAAACAGGTTGAGCACAGTCAATGCAGCCCTGCCTACCAGGCTCTCCTCTGCTCAGCTCGTGCTTCCCCTACCTTGCTCAAGGATGTGGTTCAGTAATCATAGACTAGAATAGAATCCTGGAATGGTTTGGTTTGGAAGGGACCTCAAAGTGTATCCAATTCCCAACCTATGTCATTGGCAGCAACACCTCCCACCAGACCAGGCTGCTCAAAGTCCCTTCTAACTTGGCCTTGAACACCTCCAGGGATGAGGAAGCCACAACTTCCCTGGGAAACCTGTGCAAAGGCCTCACCACCCTCATGGTGAAGAATCTCTTCCTAATCTCCAATCTAAATCCTCCCTTTCCAATTAAAACTGTTTCCCCTCATCCTGTCACTCCAGGCCCTTGTAAAAGTCCCTCCCTAGCTTTCCTGGAGCTCCTTTCAGTACTTGGGGACTGCTATGAGGTCTCCCTGGAGCCTTCTCTTCTCCAGGCTAAACAACCCTAACTCTCTCAGTCCGTCCTCACAGCAGAGGTGCTCCAGCCCTTGGATCATCTTCGTAGCCTCCTCTGGACCTGCTTCAATAGTTCCATATCCTTCTTATGTTGTAGATTCCAGAACTGGACACAATACTCCGTGAGGGGTCTCACAAGAGCGGAGCAGAGGGGGAGAATCCCCTTCTATGCCCTGCTGGAATGGACGGGTACAGTTGGACTTGATGATCTCAAAGGTCTTTTCCAACCAAACAATTCTGTGATTCTCTGGTCCCACTTCCCTGCCCGCCCAGTGGGACCATTGTTTGAAAACTGGAATCTGATCCTGGGCAAAGCAGCTGCCTCAGGACAGCTTCCTCTTTGGCTCTGCCGGCTCACCAAGGTGGCAACTCCCTTCAGCCCAGAGCTGGGTATTCAATGCCCCCTTGGTTTCCTCTTGTTTGTCTGTTTTCCCGCTGTCAGCCTGTGGAGAGGAGGGCAAACTATGACAGGGCCACTCAATGTGACAGAATGTACCCATGTTAAACAAGATTTATCATATTCCCCCACCTCAAAAAGCAGCTTCTTCAGGGAACAACCCAGCACCTCCCAGCCTGAATGGGCCCAGGCCCCTCTTGAGGGCAAACCTGCACCCCGTGGCCAACCCACGCCTGCCTTTGTTCCACTGGTGGGGAGTGAAGCCAAGCACTCTACAAAAAAGAGCTGTGTGACACTCGTGATGGTGCCACACTCCTTCCCTCTGAAAGAGGGGCCTTCCAGGAAGAGAAGCACTGCAGCACTCCTGAACAAAAACCACCCTGGTCCCTGCCAAGCTGGCCTGCCAGAACTTGCATCCCTCTCCTGCTGTACCTCCCAGCAGAGCTTTGTTTGCCCGGGACAGGGTGTAACAGCTCAGATGCACCAAACAGGCTCCCTTGTGCAAACAGGGTGGCAGCAGAGGGACCGTTCCGTCCCCAGTGAGTGCAGGGTGGCACTCTCTTCCTGCAGGGAGAGCTGGCAGCAGGCCAGCCGTGTTCTCCCTGCAGCTGGAGTCGCGCGAGAGCAAAGCAGAGCATCCCCACGTACGCTCCATGCGTGAGGCACTCGGGAGCTCTTATGGCCCCTGTGGAGCAGCATGGCTGGCCCAGAAAGGGGACACACTGAAACCTCAACACCTCAGCACATGAAAGACATGGAGCTGTTGGAGCAAGTCCAGAGGAGACCACAGAGATGATCCAAGGGCTGGAGCATCTCCTGTACGAGAACAGGCTGACAGATTTGGGATTGTTCAGCCTGGAGAAGAGAAGGCTCCAAGTCCTGAAAGCAGCTCTGGAAAAGCTGGGGAGGGGCTCTTGATCAGAGAGTGCAGAGATAGGACCAGGGGAAACGGTTTGAATCTGAAAGAGGAGAAATTTTGATGAGACCTTAGGAAGAAATGTTTTCCTGTGAGGGTGGTGAGGCTCTAGCACAGGTTGCCCAGAGAAGTGGTGGCTGCCCCATCCCTGGAGGTGTTCAAGGCCAGGCTGGATGGGGTTTTGAGCAACCTGACTCAGTGGGAGTAACTGGATGAACTTTGAGGTCCCTTCCAACCCAAACCATTCCATGATTCTATGAAATACACAAAAACCTACACCTGAGGCATTAAACAAGCACCCACCAGGCCAGGGTTTGCAACAGCCTGACAGCAGTCCCACTGCCCAGCCCTTTTTTGGAGGGCTGGACCACACCTCCCCCATCATTACGGCCTTTACCACCCATTATGACCTCCCCTCTGCTACCACCAGCAGCAGAGTGAAGTCAGAAGCTTGGTTCAAGGTCAGAAGCAGAGATCAAGGCTGTTCCCCTGGGTGGGAAATAGGACTAAAGGTGATCTTCAAAGCAAGTGCTGGTGGGCAGGTCAGACAGAAGTCCTGACCCTCCTGCAATCTGTTGAACAAATATTTGCTCCAAACAATGAATTTACAGACAGACACAAAAACCTGAAGTCTTAGCCATGATGACTGGGGGTGGGGAGCAGAGGGAGGAGGTAATTTCATTCCCTGCAAGCAGGGCCCAGTGATTTTCCACCAGTGATTTAATCTAAATCCCCCGGAGAGTTCATTTACAAAAAAAATCAGATTGCATTATCGCCTGGGTCTCCAGGATACAGCCCGATCGTCACTAACAGCAACAGCCACGCTAGCTTGGAAACCTCCATTTGATCACTGAATTCCAAGAGTAATCTGTGGCTTTAAAAGCCAGCAGCAGAGGGAGGGGGAAGGAATGCTGGGCCAGGGATATCTGCAGGATGAGAGAGCTAATGGGCAGAGGAAAGGGCCAGGGCCAGCAGATCCCGGCCATTAATCGAAACCAAGTTCCTCTCCTGCACAGCCCCACCCAGGCAGTGCCCCAGGGCGGCCGCATTCCTGGAATTCCTACACCCTGGGTGAACCTGTGCCCTCTCCCTGGGTGCTCCCACTTCCACAGGGTTCCCAGCCTGGCCGGCCAGGCCTGAGGAGCTGGGCAGCTTCGTGAGGCTCTGCTGCTGCTGCTCCGCTCTTGGGAGGGCACAGGGGTCACAAATTCCTGCCCTTGCGGAGACACAAGGGCCTGGCGATAGGATGATGGGGACTGAAAGGCCTGGGCTCATCAGTGAGGTGACTCCCCACCGTTTTGACGCTAACGCCTGCCAGTGTGAACTCGTCCCAGTGGGCCCCTGTAAGGGTTACACCAGCGGGGAATGGTTGAGATGCAGAAGCAGCAAGGAAACTCAGACATCTGCAGGTCATATACTTCCCGCTGGCAGTCCCAGGCTGTGCTGCACAGCCGGACCCGGCATTTCAAGAATGCTTCCTGCAGAAATGCTTATTCATGGTAATACCTCACCCTTGGAAACCTGCAGGGTTTGCAGCTGGGGCAGTCGGGAGTGTCACTCCCTGCCAAGCCAGAGGCAGCTGCAGGTTCAGCAGCTCCACCTAAGCTCTGGGTCCCAGATCCGCCAGAACCAGCAGTCCACCTGCCTGCTGGGATTCATCTCCCCACGAGTGCAGCAGAAGGCAAAGTCCTGTCTCAGGAATGAAGAAGTAGCTGTTAACCCAGCAGACCTCAGCACTGTGCACCTGGAGAGGGGGAAGCTCCAGTCCTTGCTTTTAAAGGACATCAAGAACGTGCCTGAGAGCAAGGGCTCCTGCCTGAATGACATTAGATTTCCAAAGGCTCTTGGAAAACTGGTCTTTTATGTAACATCTGGGAAGAAGAAGAGACAGGGATGGAGAAGCACATGTCTGAATATAAACCATGTAATCACGGTGGAATGGAGCAGATTACTGGGGGGACGGCCTTGCACCCCTTGATCTCCCTGCAAGGTCTAGGACACACGCCAGCAGAAACACGACAGGGAGCGGTGCTCCGGTTTTACCGGCACCGCTGCTGGCATGGAGCAAGGGAGGGTGTGGGCAGCCATCCCCACTGCAGAGAAGAGTTCTTACCCATCCGCCATTCTCCTGGATCCAGGGATCTAGGTGGTCGGTCAAGTACGTGGTCATCCAAGACACAATGCGTCCCACCAATACCCACATCTCTTTGTCAACGCTCTCGACGCACAAGGCTCCTCCGAAGGAAAAGAAAGCCACAATGCGACCCCAGTTCACTCCATCGCGGAAGAGTTCGTTCACTACCTGCTCAAAGCTCTGATACGCCGTGCCGGGGGTGATGTGGAGCTGGGAAGTGAGGTCGCTGAAAGCCCGCCGGTACCTCAGCTCAAACTCATCCCCCGCCTCTCGCAGCGCCTGCCTCACATCGGCCGCTCGGACGATTTCATGGATTTCGAGGCTGCTCCTGTGCAGGGCGGCTCCATTCACTACGTGGCTGGCAGGAGGGTGCCAGGAGGGGCTGCCATTGAGGACGCCGTCCATCTCGGCCTCCTCTCCCGCAAACACAGTCCTGTTCTCATCCTCCTCCACCAGCTGACTCCAGCTGTATCCCTTCTGTGAGAGCTTGTAGGAAACAAAGTCAATCACTAACTCCCGGTTACTGCTGGACATTTTCACACCTGGGGCACCCTCAGTGAGTCCATGGTCCGGAGCACAAGCAGGATCAGCACTCAATGTGTCCCGACTCTTTTCTTCTTCACAAGCAATGGGAGCATCTGACCTTTGCACAGACAAGGAGAAGAGCGGCACACAAACGGTTAACGCTATGCCTTTTAGACACAATCCTGCCGTTAAAACCGGCAGATTCTCGTTAAAACCAGCAGATTCATCGTTAGACCTAGCTCAGCCCACAGCACTGCACCCACACTCGGGCCAGCCGGATTGAAACCTCCCAGAGAACCCACCAGAATGCCCCCTCACCCGTTCCCAGGGGAACCCCTGAGCCCCAGGGGAGCCCCCAGCTTTGCCCCAGCCTCTCACCAGGCGCTGGCACCGCCGGGGCGGAGACGGCTCTGGGTCGGTGGGAGCTGCACACCGGCTCGGTTGGGCTTCGCCAGTCCCGGAGCCACCGTGGAGGAGGAGGAGGCGGCAGCAGCCCCGCCCCGGCCCCGCCCGTTAAAGGGCCCGGCTGTCCCCCCTAAGCCGGCGTTGCCCAACGGCGGAAGCGGGCGGGCAGCGTTGCCCAAGGGTTGTGGCAGCGCCGCTGTGACGGTACCGGCAGCTCCACCCTCTCCCCCCGCCTCGGGGTGACTCGGCAGCAGCCGCCGCTCCCCCCCTCGCCCCTCGCTCCCTGCAGCCGGACAAAAGCCTTCAGACCGGAGATTCCCAGCCACGTTCTTACCGGAGCGATTCCGGTTGCGGCGGGTGTGGCGCTGTCCGGTGGGACAAGGGCCACTGGGGGCGGGTGGACGGCCTGTGTCACACCCCCCCCCGCCCCCCGAGGCCACCGTCCCGCCCCCCCGCGGCCGCCGTACCGGGGCGGGGCGGCAACACGGGGCCCGCGCACGAGGCCCGCGCT